>CM042396.1:29583707-29623707 GCA_023634145.1 Thymallus thymallus
TAGACCTACAGTACAGTACAGTACAGTATAGTATATTAGAGTACAGTACAGTATAGTTGACATACAGTACAGTACAGTACAGTACAGTATAGTAGACCTACAGTACAGTACAGTACAGTATAGTACATTAGAGTACAGTACAGTATAGTATACCTACCCTATGGTACAGTATGTTTCCAATACAGTTCCAGAGAAGTGAAAACATTCAGATTCATGACGTTTTTACACCCACAAACAGTGAGAGAGAGAGGAAATAACACAGGAGGGTTGGTGTCAATTAAATTGTTCCTCTTTGCTTTAGGATTCCCCTAACCCTGTAACACAGCCTTCCGAAATGGGAGCTTTGAACGCTATGGGTCTGTCAAGCTGGAAATAAGGATCTTTCAGTGTTGCAATTTCCTCTCCCAGGCTCTCTCTGCTCTATAGACCCTGCTATCACATCTACTGATCTCTGCTCTATAGACCCTGCTATCACATCTACTGATCTCTGCTCTATAGACCCTGCTATCACATCCACTGATCTCTGCTCTATAGACCCTGCTATCACATCCACTGATCTCTGCTCTATAGACCCTGCTATCACATCTACTGATCTCTGCTCTATAGACCCTGCTATCACATCCACTGATCTCTGCTCTATAGACCCTGCTATCACATCCACTGATCTCTGCTCTATAGACCCTGCTATCACATCCACTGATCTCTGGTGTCTGGAGATGAGTGGTGGCTGTTACAGCCTGGAGAGACAGAGACAGTTGGAGACAGAGGAGGGAGGGAGGAGTGGGGGAAGGGTAGAGAAAGATGGTGGGAAAGGAGAGGGAGATAGGGAGACTAGACAGATAGGAGGAAGGTAATGGGAGGTTAGCAGGAGAAGATATACATAACATAGAAGGAAGGTAAGGGGAGGTTAGCAAGAGAAGAGATACATAACAAAGAAGGAAGGTAAGGGGAGGTTAGCAGGAGAAGAGATACATAACATAGAAGGAAGGTAAGGGGAGGTTAGCAGGAGAAGAGATACATAACATAGAAGGAAGGTAAGGGGAGGTTAGCAGGAGAAGAGATACATAACATAGAAGGAAGGTAAGGGGAGGTTAGCAGGAGAAGAGATACATAACATAGAAGGAAGGTAAGGGGAGGTTAGCAGGAGAAGAGATACATAACATAGAAGGAAGGTAAGGGGAGGTTAGCAGGAGAAGAGATACATAACATAGAAGGAAGGTAAGGGGAGGTTAGCAGGAGAAGAGATACATAACATAGAAGGAAGGTAAGGGGAGGTTAGCAGGAGAAGAGATACATAACATAGAAGGAAGGTAAGGGGAGGTTAGCAGGAGAAGAGATACATAACATAGAAGGAAGGTAAGGGGAGGTTAGCAGGAGAAGAGGGACTGGAGAGATTTAGAGGGAGGAAGATGTTTTGACGATATGTTCTGTGACAGGGTGATTCGGTGCTGTTGTATCCAACAGGGGTTTGAACCCGGGTCGTCTGTACGCCAGACTGCCCACTGAGCTAAAGCCTAAACAATAGCGTCAGGTCGCTGACAAGGTTACTAATCATAATTATGTGAGCAAAGTTCATGGAACCAACTCCATTACACTGTGTTCTCTGGCTGCATTCCAAACCTTCCTTTATGACCTTGGTGACTTGTCCATCAGATGGTTACATGCAGCTAGTTACGCATCTATCTAATGTGGCTTTAAAAGAACACGATTCAGGGTCACTTTATATATACAAGACACAAGGACATACAGTCTGTGTGTGTGTGTGTGTGTGTGTGTGTGTGTGTGTGTGTGTGTGTGTGTGTGTGTGTGTGTGTGTGTGTGTGTGTGTGTGTGTGTGTGAACTAGCTACCTCCCGTCCCATTAGGTATGTATCCATCCTCTATACTCCATCCCTATATTAACACACACACACACGCACACACACATACACACCATTACCCTTATATTAACTGATACTAATGTCACCCAGCAGAGAGGGCCCAATTTATCCCCTTCACTCAACCTCTGTCTTCCATCCCACAACAGATGAGCTACATTAGCCTGCTAGGGAAGTGGTGGTGATTTTGCCACGGCAATAGAACACGTTAAGGAGTGCGATACGTCAGACAGAATTAGAATGAACAGAACGGACGTTATAGTTCTTATTCAGAACAGTGCATCTCTCTTTTTTTCTCTCTCTCTCTCTCTTCTATGAAAGAGATAGTGATTTGCATCGGTACAGGGTCGTCATGGCAATCTGATAGCTGGGAAAAGGAGGTCAATAATGAAGATCTTGACGCACACACACATTCACACACAAGATCACACATGAAAACCTCCTGATGTGGCAAAACACCAGGCATTAAAGCGTCTGACCTTGAGAGTGTCTCAGATTACTAAAGTCAATAACCAAGACTGTCCTCCCACTCACACACATAAGAAGTCACGCACACTCTCAGACAATCTGATTAATAATGTATTGGAGGAGAGGCCTGTGAATCTGAAGCAGAACTGGAATTAGATTGTCTATTTAACCCCCGGGTCACATTCATTGTAGGATGAGAGAGGGAGAGGATGAGCGGTGGAGGGAAGTAGAGAGGAAGAGGAGAGAGGGGAGTGGGAGAGACGGGGAGAGAGAGGAGGGGAAGAGAGAGGAGGAGGAGAGAGGGGAGTGGGAGAGAGAGGAGTTTTTGAGTTTTTATAAAAACCTTTATTTTATACTGTGGTTTTCACAAATTACACAACAAATAATAAATAAAATAAATAAAATAAATACAATTTAAAAAAATACATATATATATAAAATAAAAAGCATTTACATTCTACTTATTTAATTAACAAAAAATAGTTTCCCCTCCTCCACAAAACATATCGCTCCTTCACTTTTACTAATCCTTTAAAAACACATCTTACATCCTGCCCATATCCCGTGTCTATCTTATGTTTCCTATTTTCTGTTGTTTACTGTATCGAAACCCCAAAATAAAAACAGTGTTATTGAAAATCTCCCCTACAGCTGTAAACAAAGACTCTAGTATTTCAAAAAGAGGTTTCATCCTCTCACACTTCATAAAACAGTGAAAATGTGTTTCTCTTATACCTTTTTGTGGGTGTAAAAGCCTTTCTGTCTGACTCTGGGATATTGGGTGTAATTCATCTTGTGCCTTTTGCTTGTAACTCTTGAGCATAATCCACTCTTCTGCTGACAGAGGCTTCCTGCATTTTCCCAGCAGTTGTCCGACAATCCTTTCTGACCTCACCCCCAAATGTTCAGCCACCCGTCCTCCATCCATTAATGAGGGTCAAGCCATGTCCATTAACTTCCTTAGGGTGATGATTTTGCCCTTCACCAGAATCTTAGAGAAATGTGGAACAGCTGCAGTTGTACAATCCAGTTTTGCCCCACACACCAGAGGTTCCACCAGCAGAAGAAGAAGGAGAACGCTGTCAGGTCACGGCCAGTTCCCACCACCATCAAGGGCCTACAGAGCTTCTTGGGCTTGGCCAATTTCTACAGACGTTTCATCAGGTCCTTCAGCTCCATAGCCGCCCTGCTCACCTCTCTCCTTAAGGGTGGGCCTCAGAAGCTCACATGGAACCCTGAGGCTGACGCTGCCTTCAAGAGGCTGAAGGAGAAGTTCACCCATCCTAAAACACCCAGATCCATCACGTCCTTTAATCCTGGGGGAGGACACATCTGAGGTGGGCATGGGCGGGGTCCTCTCCCAGCGGTAAGGTAAGCCCGAGAAAATGTACCCCTGTGCCTATTTTTCTAAAAAGCTTACCCCTGCAGAGAGGAACTATGGAGTTGGAGACAGGGAGCTGTTGGTAGTGGTCCTCGCTCTGGAGGAATGGAGACACTGGCTGGAGTTCATCCATTCCGGATTCTTACTAACTACCGGAATTTGGAGCACATACAGGCAACGAAACGGATGAACTCTCGTCAAGCCAGGTGGGCCCAATTTCTTACACATTTTCAATTCACTCATTGTGGCACCTGTCATCTGGGATGTGGACGAAGACATCCGCCTGGCGGCTCAGGAAGACCCCACGACTGCCAACGTTCCTCCAGGATGTGAGTATGTACCTCCCAGTGTCCGTGACCGACTGCTGGTCTCCGGTATCACGCTGCACCCTGCATTCTCTGTCACAAAAATACTGGTGGCCCACCTTGGCTGCTGATGTCACTCACTACATCAACTCCTGCATCTTTCTTCATTGCTTTTAGTTTATCAAATGTGCAATATGTGCATTTATCTGTAATCAAACCCTGCACTAAGGGTATTTTAAGTCAGTTATTGTTATTATTATTACCCTAAATTATCATACGCACATTTAGCTATTTAAGCATCTCTTCCTGTCATTTACCTGTACAGTTAATGTAACCAGTACATTTAACCAGACTGTATGTTAAGTAAACTATTATTACCCTCACTTATATCATACGCACATTTAGCTATTTAAGTATTTCTCTGCCATCGACCTGGATAGTATAGTTAACCATGCAAATATGTTTTATTCTGTAACAATGTATAGTGTAAATAGTCAGCCATTCACTCATACTATGCAATGTCTTTTTATAGCTTTTTGCACTCCAGACTTCTTGAATTTTTATACTTTTTAATACTGCCGCACCATGTATCATGTAGCTGTCTTCTGTGTATTTTCATTCTGGCATTTTGTACCTGCCCTGTGTTTTCATTCTGCAGCTTATCGGTAGTAACCCTCTGGTCAAACTATCATTAACTACTGCTAGCCAATCCTCTCCCAACATAGCCCAGAAAGACTTAAAGTCAACAGGAAGCCCATCAATGCCCGGTGCCCTTCCATTTCCCATGTCTTTTAATGCAGTTAATAGCTCCTGCAAAGACAATGGTTGCGCTATCTCAACCTGAGCTTCTGCAGCCACCTGTGGGAGCCCATCAAGGAACTGCTGTGTCACTGTTGTATCCTCTTTGTGCTCACACCTCTATGTACTCACACTTCACCATAGAACTCTACTGCCCTCTTTCTATTTCCACCAGGGCTAGTGAGCTCCTGTCCAACAGCTGATTTCAGGGAATGAATCATTCTTATTTTTCTCTAAACCAAAGAAGAATTTGGATGAGGCATCTCCTGTGGTCTCAACTAACGTCAGGAGTTCCACTATTTCAGACTCTAGGGCGTTCATTGATCTGTTTCAGACTCTAGGGTGTTCATTGATCTGTTGATATCTCTGGTGACATTCATTGTGTACTGATTACAGAATTGTTGAATCTGGATATACCCTATATTCCACCACTGTTGAAGGGATACAAAACAGGCCTTTTGAGACCTCTACCTCTCCCAGAAAAAATAAAATATATTTCCTGAAGTGAGCATCACTCAAAGTTATATTAAAATGCCAGTATGCACTTTTAGGTTTCACAGTGTTAATGAACACCACCTCTGTTATTAAACAATGATCAGAAAATCCCACTGGGGTTATCACACTTGATTATAGACCTGAGATTGATGCTCAAAACAATAAAACCTATCTAATCTGGCCAGAGAGATGTTGTTCTCTCACATGGGCCCATGTGTACTGTCTCTTGCTTCCATGTTTTAAGTCCTTTAGGCTATATGAGGTTCCCTAGCAATAAATAAATAATCTTCAGTATTATATTTCCCAATTGTATGTGATAATCTCTCCAAAAAAAACTCTCAACTGCCACTACTGGGCCATTACATTTATCAGACAAATAGTGATGTTTTCATATCTCGCTCTAACTTTTAATACCCTCGCCTCAACTACCTCTTCAACTTCATATGACAAAGGCAAAAATAATTTTCATAACAGGATGCCCCCCTCCCCATATTACTATGCGTTTATTGTAAAATAATACTTATGTCACTTCCCTTTCCCTTTATTAACTCATACACAACAGCAATTCTTTTAACGTCTCTATCCCCATTTACGTTTAAAGAAGAAATCTTAAAACTGCTCATGGCTGAAAAAAAACAAAACAGAGTATGAGACATAAAACACATCTCTTTACAGAGTTAAGGCTGTGACTGAACTCTTTCATTTCCTTTAGAATTTACCCAGTGGTGAACTGTGACTATTGGAGCTAGGCCCTCATCTAAAATATCATATAGATAGAGAACTCGGATGCCTGTGCATGCAGAGCATGACTTGAGACCTTTCTTTTGCAGACCTATGTAGGTGTTGTGTCTTTGCTATGATTAAATGTGATGACATGCTATTTTCAAATCGGTTACCTAACGTTTAATTGTTTCATTAAATGAATCGGGCAATAATTAACTCATTATGAATTCTGGGGCACCACGGAAGACTTGGTTTATATAGAGCGGCTCTCTCCCGAATCCACTCTTAAAGATCTGAAGATCTTGTACATCAATAGCAGTCAAATATTAATCGTCACCTTATCGTGATCAGTCTCTTTCTGAAAGTCATAAAATCCTAGTTTGCACAAACCCAGTTTTACTTATGAATCATCCATACACAAATTGGCTCAATTATTTATTTACTCTCTAATTAAACAATTACAGAATATACAAATACAATACATACTAACATTATACAGTAGATACCGTCCCTAGTGGACTAAACAAACAGTTTGGTTATAACACAATAGATTCAGAGAGGAAAGGGGGAGGGAAGGAAGACTAAAGAATGGTCTCTATCGGACATGGGCTCTTTTCACATAAATTCGTATACCACTAACGATTTCCCGTTCAGATAAAATAATGTAATTCGTATTTGCGTGAAGCTGGCTTTGATAGCTCGTTGAGTTCATGGTTTGCCCAGTCGATGTCGCCATCGTTCCTTTGTAGAATATTCTGGGTCGTCGTGTCTGAGAGGTTCATCTCACTCTGGAAATGCGTCCGCGGTGGTCAGTGTTCTCGTACTAGATTTGCGCACATGTTTAGCTGCAGTCTGACATATGCTAATCTAGGATGCACTACTTCTTTAGTGAAATAGTTGGTGGTCCCATCACATTGACACACTCTTCTGACCTCATTAGGGGCATGGCTTAGTTAGTGGGTAAACGGACATGGAAAAACATTATCTCATAAAAAGACTAAAATCACATTGTTATCGTTTCAAGAGTATTCTCATAATTAGTCAAACATTTATACAATATTTCAAATGCAAGCCTCTTAATTGAGGGACCGTTAATGACAGAGTTGGGGTAATGCAGCTGTGCTGTCCCTTCTGAGGTCACCACGGTGACACTGAGTGGACAGGACCGTAACTGGCAATTCCACTGACAGTCTCCACATTCTCAAAATGAGAAATATTGTTTAATTCTCCAAAAGTTGAGGTAGGAGTATCTGGCGGGAGAATCTCTTTGTCCTGTTCTGAGATTCACTCTCCCCCATACTGCATACTGGAATTTATGACGTTGCTGTCATAAAACTGCCCCACCCCCCCACCCCCCAGAGTCAAATGGACCTAAGCCACGCCTCGGCTGTGGCTCACAGAAGCAGCACACGTACACAACGGTTGCAAATATCGATAGCAGGAACCACGTTAGAAGAAAATACAGTTGCGTCGTTTCAAAGAAACATTTGCCAAAACAAACAGTCACTCAAATAGTGGCGGGATAAATTCAACCACACAACTACTCACATTGTTTTAAGACCACAGACAGTATATGCTGTCAGAGAGAAAAAAGTTGTGCTGTATTCGATGTTCTATCTCCAGCATGCAACAATAAAAACCATGCACCACAACACGAAATGTCATGTACCCAGTACTTCCAATTGCAACGTAATTTCCTTTGTTTTTACCACACAACCAGTGATCTAAAGTTGAAATAATATTTTACACATTGTATTCAAAATGATATGAACGAGATAGCAACAAAAAGCAAGCTGTAGATGAAAACAAAAAGTCCACTCACCATTATGACTGTCATTTAAAAATGAAGTCCATTCACCTGTCCTTCTTTATGAAATGGGCAATGGCAGGTTCATATAGCTTGTCTTTTGATTTTAAATCCAAAAAAAGTTATTTTTCGATTGAGCCAGGGCTGACAGTCGGGACTGTCCAGTGGTGTTCCTGGAATATGTCTTGATCCTTCTTAGTGCAGAACATGTTCTTTCTACTGATGCAGTGGACACTGGAATGGTCAAAACTAGACAGGTAAGCAGATACAATTGGTGCAAACTATCAATTAGTCTCTTCTGTTGGAGAAAGTGGAGCAGATCAGCCGGACTCTTATCCCCCAAGTCAGACATTGAGTACATAACGGTGAGTTCTGTTTTAAACTGCAGCAAATCAAAATTAGGGCCATAGCTTTCCTCGAGACATGAGAACAATGAGTTCCGCCTTTTTTTCATACACAGTGCAAACTAAGCATAAGGAGAAGTTCCATCGTGTTGGCGCCACTCTGGGTAGTCTTCGCTGGCATATTTCATCCAGTAGTTTTGTTCGTTTGACAGATCTTGAGAAAAACGCTGCTAGGCCACTAAGACGAGAAAAATAAAATCTTGCATTCCTGTAGTTTACTTAATCACCAGATTAAGAGTGTTCGCATAGCAATGAATGAACAGAGCTTGCGGTATAGTTTCTTTCACCTCGGCTTGTACTCCGTTTATACCAGAGGCCATGACTGCGGCCCCATCGTAACACTGTGCCACAACTTTGGCCGTGCATTCACACTACTCTAAAAAGCTGATAATTCGGGAAGCAGCCGTTTCTGCCTGTTTTTCCTCAGTTCCATCCTCAAATTTGAAAAACCTTTCCTTCACACCACCATCGGTAGCGTAACGCAACACATAAGACATGTGGGCTACATTACTGATGTCTGTCGTCTCGTCAACCATGATGGTTACAAAGGGGGTTTACTTCAACTCTTCCTTCATGACATCTGTCATTACATTCGCGACATCGTGTATCGGGTCATTTTGGATTTATCTGGAATTGCCTGTGAACACTGTAAAGGTAGCCAAATGGTTTCTCTTATTACCCTCACTTATATCATATGTACATTTAGCTATTTAAGTATCTTTCTCTGCCATAGACCTGTATAGTATAGTATAGTATAGTATAGTATAGTATAGTATAGTATAGTATAGTTAACCATGCAAATATTTTGTATTTATTTATATCCACTTGCAATTTGTTTTATCATTTTTTCACCTAACACTCTGTAACAATGTATAGTGTGCATATTCAGTCATTCTCTCATACTATGCAATGCCTTTTTATAGTACTGTATATACTGCTTGTATTTTTATACTTTTTCATACTGCCGCACTATGTATCGTGTATCTGTCTTTTGTGTATTTTCGTTCTGGCATTTTGCACCTGCCCTGTGTTTTTCGTTGAGTTTTGGTGCTGACTTTGTCAAACAGGCCAAATCTTTGAAAGCAGTTGTCCAGGTTGAGCTATTATCGGTGCTGAAGAGTAGGCAATTCCAAGAGTAAAGCTTTTTTGTCAGCTCACAGCCGGTTATCCACGGATAGCGCTCATAATTATTAACTTGAAAATGCCTTTCAAAACTCTTTCCTCGTGGCACCAAATCAGGCAGTGCAGGAGTCTCCCGGTCTGTACAAGATTTAACTTTTCATTAAAAGTTAGTCTTGAAAAGGGCGAAGCTAACAATTTAGCCGCTACATCGTCCTCGATTACTCTCTCTACAGTTGCCATCGCCATCGTTACAAACACTCACTGCAAAAAGCTAGCCAGCTAGCTAGGCTCAAGCGTGAGAAAACAAGATAAGGCTCGCTATTGGCTCTGAATTAATGACTTATACTTAGGCCCTCTAGAGCATCATACAGTTGTCCCACCTATTACAAGACAATTTGTGATTGGTTGATTCTACTGTCATTACAAAATGCTGCTCAAATTGAAGTCAATGTCAATGACGTTGGCTGGTGCCTGAGGGCCTAGCCAATGAGCGTTGAGCCCAGCTCGATTATTTCAATTTTTTTCTCTTGGATATTAACCCAAACTGAAGAAATTCAATAGGAAGATCATTACAATTAAGACAAAAAAATATTAAATCAATGAAAACAATATTACAAATTATAATATATAAAAAATATATACAGATTTGTGTCTATCCTTAGGCCCTCTCTGAGTGTGTAGTGTGACGGTTCCCCACTGAATTTTCTTCACATGTCACTCTCGTGACCACTTTCATTAGTCTAGCGATTTCTGGGCTTGTCAAACCTCCCCCCATTATATTTGGTACCAGAAACTTTGCTGATTCAATAAACAATTCACTTTCAGATATATATATATTTTTTTTACATTTTAATCCTGCATATATATATATATTTTTTTTTTTTTTTACAACAAAAGCAGACTCTGGCTTGTAACTGCTAACTTTGGCTTGTAATCCATGTCTGCAATAAACTAGAATGTGAACTGAATGTTTGTTTAATGTCTCTGACTGTCCATTACCTTATAATTGTTTTATTTACATTTCACACAAAGTCTTTCAGGTGTATAGATCTTCAGATGGCCCTACCAGACCTTGTGTTGGGAGTGTTGATTACATCAGGAGGTGCTTGACCTGAGATGTTTGGATCTTCTTGTTGAGGTGCAGCGTCCACCTCTAGGTTGTGTTCTGCACCTTGCTGGGCGTCAGCTAGTGCTCTGTTTACTGGCTCTGTGCCAGGCTCCTCAACTGTAGGGAAATCATCCTCTATTTCTCTGCTCTTCCTCAGGTGTCTCCTGTTCCTCCTGAAGACTTGTCCCTGTTCTCTCCTCACCTCGTAGGACCTTTGCTCCACAGGTCTGACTACTGTGGCCTTCTGCCACCACTGTTTCTGCCCTGTGAGTGGCTGAACTCTCACCCTGTCATTTTGTTGCAGCTCTGTGAGATCCTTAGCAGAGGTGTAGTAGAACTTTGCCTGTCTCTGCTGTCTTTCTTTGAACTTCACCTGCTGACAGTTTGCCATCACCGGTCCCAGCAGATTTTCACTCATTATCAGTAGTGTCTTCGTACGTCTTCCCATGAGCGCAATTGCAGGGCTGTTGTCTGTTCCTTGTGACAGGGTATTTCTGTGTTCCAGCACGGCCAGGTATGGGTCAGAACCTGCCCTCTTTGCTTTTGCCATTAGTCTGTTGGCTGTTTTCACTGCCGATTCCACTTTCCCATTACTTTGCGGGTATCCTGGAGACAACATTTTGTGTGTTAAGTCCCAAGCCTTGCTGAAACGTCGGAACTCATCTGAAGAGTACTGGGGGCCATTCTCTGAATAAAAGATGTCAGTTATCCCATAGTGTGCAAAGTGTGTCTTCCGTTTTCGAATGACCGTTTTCGACTGTGTGTTCTCCAAATGGTCCACTTCCCAGAAGTTTGAGAGATAATCAACTGTGACCATGTAGTCTCTGTCATTGAACTGGAACAGGTCAGTCCCTATTTTTTCCCAGGGACGCTTTGGTGCTTTTGGTGGCCTTAGCGTCTCTTTCTGCTGCTTCACACCCCATGCAGTGCCGGTTCTACATTGTTCCATGGATGTTCTCAGCTGTGCATTCATGCCCGGCCAGTAGACAAACTCGCAAGTTCTTCTCAGACATCCCTCGATTCCTATGTGTGTGGAATGGATTCTCTGCATTATCTCTGACCTGAGGGCAGCAGGAACAAAGAATCGCTCACCTCTGAAGATAACTCCATTTTGAACACTCCGCTCATCTCTGTTGTGAAAATACATGGCTACTTCCAAGGGTACATGTTCTTTCACTTCACGGCACCCCTGCAGGATCACATTTTTTTGTGTCTGGAGCTCCCGGTTCAGCTCAGTGGCTCTCTGGATGGCCTTTAGTCTGGAGCTTGACTCAGGCAGGTAGTGTATCATGTTGGCTGATTCCACTTCGACCTCCACAGGGCCTCTATTTTCTTGTTCTGTGAGGTACGCCCTGCTCAGGGTGTTGGCCAGCACCACATGTTTTCCAGGAACGTATCAGAGACTGACCTCGTAGTTTTGGAGTCTCATGAGCATGCGTTGTAGTCTTTTTGGTGTGCTGTGGAGAGGCTCTCTAGAGGCTTGTGATCTGACTGCACTTTGACAGCGCGTCCATATGTGAGTTGGTGGAACCTCTCCATGCCAAACACCACTGCAAGCAGCTCCTTCTCTATCTGTGCATACCCTTTTTCAGTCTCTGTCAGGGCTCTGCTGGCTGTCCTCCCTGCATCAAGGATGCTCCTAACCCACTCTCTGAGGCATCACATTGTAGTACAAGCTGCTCTGTTGGGTTGTAGTATTTCAGCACAGGGGTCTGTGCAATGTTATCCCTGATTTTATTGAAAGCCAGCTCATGTTTCTCTGACCCCTACCACAGTGAGTCCTTGTGTCTTCTCTTTGAGTGGTTTATATAGTGCTACTGGCACTCTTCTCTTTGAGTGGTTTATATAGTGCTACTGGCACTCTACTCTTTGAGTGGTTTATATAGTGCTACTGGCACTCTACTCTCTGAGTGGTTTATATAGTGCTACTGGCACTCTACTCTGAGTGGTTTATATATTGCTACTGGCACTCTTCTCTGAGTGGTTTATATAGTGCTACTGGCACTCTTCTCTGAGTGGTTTATATAGTGCTACTGGCACTCTACTCTCTGAGTGGTTTATATAGTGCTACTGGCACTCTTCTCTGAGTGGTTTATATAGTGCTACTGGCACTCTTCTCTTTGAGTGGTTTATATAGTGCTACTGGCACTCTACTCTTTGAGTGGTTTATATAGTGCTACTGGCACTCTACTCTCTGGGTGGTTTATATAGTGCTACTGGCACTCTTCTCTTTGAGTGGTTTATATAGTGCTACTGGCACTTCTCTCTTTGAGTGGTTTAAATAGTGCTACTGGCACTCTTCTCTTTGAGTGGTTTATATAGTGCTACTGGCACTCTTCTCTTTGAGTGGTTTATATAGTGCTACTGGCACTCTTCTCTTTGAGTGGTTTATATAGTGCTACTGGCACTCTACTCTGAGTGGTTTATATAGTGCTACTGGCACTGTTCTCTGAGTGGTTTATATAGTGCTACTGGCACTCTTCTCTGAGTGGTTTATATAGTGCTACTGGCACTCTTCTCTGAGTGGTTTATATAGTGCTACTGGCACTCTTCTCTGAGTGGTTTATATAGTGCTACTGGCACTCTTCTCTGAGTGGTTTATATAGTGCTACTGGCACTCTTCTCTGAGTGGTTTATATAGTGCTACTGGCACTCTTCTCTTTGAGTGGTTTATATAGTGCTACTGGCACTCTACTCTTTGGGTGGTTTATATAGTGCTACTGGCACTCTTCTCTGAGTGGTTTATATAGTGCTACTGGCACTCTTCTCTGAGTGGTTTATATAGTGCTACTGGCACTCTTCTCTGAGTGGTTTATATAGTGCTACTGGCACTCTTCTCTGAGTGGTTTATATAGTGCTACTGGTACTCTTCTTTGAGTGGTTTATATAGTAATACTAGGACTCTTTTCTTTGGGTGGTTTATATAGTGCTACTGGCACTCTTCTCTTTGGGCAGGCTCCACTCGCTCATCCACTTCCAGCTTCAGTTTGCTGGTTAAGCATCCATCTCCCTGGAATACATCAGAGTACTCCTGTTTGATTTTCTCTTTAGTCCAGGATCTTGTTGTTTTCTCCATGGCCAGGATGTTGTGGTGCTGCACAGTAATCAACTCCATTGCCTGGATAGCCTTACTGCCTAGAATGGGTCTGTGCACGTTCTTGTTCACTACGATGAACTCAACTCTGTAGGTTCTTATTGCTTGCATTGTTCACTTTAAGTGTTCACTTCCCCAGTGGGGTCAGAGTACTCTTGTTATACATTACCAATACCTGACTGCAAGGCTCTAGGTGACTGGCTTTTGTGAGGTTTGCCGGGATAACATTACAACTAGCGCCACAATCTAGCTGAAATCTGACTGACTTTTTGTTGACCAGCATGGCTGCAAAGAAAGCTGCATTGGTCTGTGGTTTTCTCCTGTACCACATTGATGCTCTCTGATTTTGGCCCTAGTGTGATGCCGAGAACATCCTCACCACTCTCTGCGTCAGCTGACACATCTTCCATTGTCAGGACTCTGTTTTCTCTAGAGAAGTGATTGTTTTTTCCACAAGATTTACATTTTTGTCCATATGCAGGGCATCTTTCCTTTTTCCTCTCATGTGTCCGCCCACAGTATCTGCATTGTATAATGCTCTGTCCCTCTGTAGGGACAGAGCATTATCCTCTCCCTCTCGGTCTCATTTATGACTTTAGCTCTCTGTCTGGACAGTTCTGCTCTTCCAATCTGTATGTATTTCTCTAAAATGAGATCCTTCTCTCTGAGTAAGCACTCTCTTAAGTGTGGGTCACACGTGCCACACACAATCCTGTCCCTGACGAGAGAGTCTGTGATTACTGCAAAGTTGCAGGTGGCCACTAGAGGTCTCTATTCAGTAAGATATTTGTCTAAACTCTCATCTTGGCCATCTCTCAATTGTTTCATTTTTCTTGGGATCACAAAATGCATCCAGTGCTGCAATTACTTAACAAAGAGATTGTCTTTTGTACTGCCCACACAGAGGGACTCACACATCTCTCTTCCCTTTTCCCCAATGAGATAATTCAGTAACTTCACTTTGTATTCATCAGTTTTGTTTCCATTGTAAGAGCCATGTATAAATTCAATTCCTCTTTCCATCTTTTCCAGGTCAGTGCTAAATTACAATAATCTATTTTTCCCGGAGGTTTCAGTGCATTTTCGTGGCGATTTCTTTGTAGGATGGAAAGATATATAGTTAAGCAAACTTTACTAAGCATGTTGTCAACCTGTAGTGAGTGAATGAGTGAGTGAGTGAGTGAGTGAGTGAGTGAGTGAGTGAGTGAGTGAGTGAGTGAGTGAGTGAGTGAGTGAGTGAGTGAGTGAGTGAGTGAGTGAGTGAGTGAGTGAGTGAGTGAGTGAGTGAGTGAGTGAGTGAGTGAGTGGTGGTCGTTGATGCCCCTGTTGCTTTTACATGACTTGCCTAGTGTATGAATGTAGCTCATGTTGGCTGTCGACCATGGGGACCAACACACAGAACACAACAGACATGCAGGGCTTGCCTCTCCTCGCCTCGCGATAACAACATGTTTTTCTCTGCCTTTGCCTCTCTCTCTCGCCCTCTCTCTCTCTTGCTCTATTTTTCTCTCTCCTCTCTCTCCCCTCCCCACCTCTCTCTCTCTCTCCCCTCCCCACCTCACTCTCTCTCTCCCCTCCCCACCTCTCTCTCTCTCCCCTCCCCACCTCTTTCTCTCTTCTCTCTACCCTCCCCAACTCTCTCTCTCTCTCTCCTCTCTCTCCCCTCCCCACCTCTCTCTCTCTCTCTCTCTCCTCTCTCCCCTCCCCACCTCTCTCTCTCTCCCCTCCCCACCTCTCTCTCTCTCCCCTCCCCACCTCTCTCTCTCTCTCTCTCTCCTCTCTCCCCTCCCCACCTCTCTCTCTCTCTCTCTCTCTCCTCTCTTCCCTCCCCACCTCTCTCTCTCTCTCTCCTCTCTCCCCTCCCCACCTCTCTCTCTCTCTCTCTCCTCTCTCCCCTCCCCACCTCTCTCTCTCTCTCTCCTCTCTCCCCTCCCCACCTCTCTCTCCCCTCCCCACCTCTCTCTCTCTCTCTCCTCTCTCCCCTCCCCACCTCTCTCTCCCCTCCCCACCTCTCTCTCCCCTCCCCACCTCTCTCTCTCTCTCTCCTCTCTCCCCTCCCCACCTCTCTCTCCCCTCCCCACCTCTCTCTCCCCTCCCCACCTCTCTCTCCCCCTCCCCACATCTCTCTCTCTCGCTCTCTCCTCTCTCCCCTCCCCACCTCCCTCTCTCTCCCCCCTCCCCACCTCTCTCTCTCTCCTCTCTTCCCTCCCCACCTCTCTCTCTCTCTACCCTCCCCACCTCTCTCTCTCTTTCTCTCTCCTCTCTCCCCTCCTCACCTCTCTCTCTCTCCCCCCTCCCCACCTCTCCTTCTCTCCCCCCTCCCCACCTCTCTTTCTCTCTCCCCCCTCCCCACCTCTCTTTCTCTCCCCACTTCCCACCTCTCTTTCTCTCCCCCCTCCCCACCTCTCTTTCTCTCCCCCCTTCCCACCTCTCTTTCTCTCCCCCCTCCCCACCTCTCTTTCTCTCTCCCCTCCCCACCTCTCTCTCTCTTTCTCTCTCTCTCTCCCCTCCCCACCTCTCTCTCTCTTTCTCTCTCTCTCTCCCCTCCCCACCTCTCTCTCTTTCTCTCTGTCTCTCCCCTCCCCACCTCTATATCTCTTCTCTCCAGACTGATAAAAATGCAACAGTGCATTCATGATATACTCCCTTAATTAACCTACTTGTCCTACCTCCCTATTGTTTCTCTCTCTCTCTCCCTCCCTCCCTCATCTGCCCTCTCTCTGTCAGTCCTCCAGTTATTTACGTTGGATATACTATGGTTACACATATGGTTAACATATTATGGTTACCATACTATAATTTCTGCAGCCTTGAAAGGCAGGCATCAACATGGCCGAACGAGAGGCTGCCAGTGATTTATAGAAATGGCTTTCTATAACTCCATATTTGGAAGGACTTAGGTCAACTGACTTTTGGCAGGGATTCTTTCTACAGGTGAGAACTTCTTTCTACAGGTGAGAACTTCTTTCTACAGGTGAGAACTTATTTTCTACTACAAATCGCTTTCTACGCGTTAACTTTTTTGCGCATATGTTCAAATCTTTATGGCAGTCATTTTACTTAAGGCCCTTGGAAATGACTTGCATATCTGAAGTTATAAAAAAATTCTAATGCAATATATTGATTTACAGATACAAATCAAAAGGTGTTTGTTTGTGGACAGTGAATTGCATTGGTGTATAGTGATTTACATTTGTGGAAAGGGATTTATATTTGTGGATTGTTGATTTACATTTGTGAATACATCTGACATGATATTGAACTCATACCTTTCTCTGTGGCATAAAACAACCAAGCACAGCAGAGGTGTATTCACTAGGAACCAAACGGAAGCAAACTGGACGAAAAGGAGAGGGACCTACCTGAATTAGTCTAATACAAACTCTTGTTTTCGTTGCAAAAGTTTTCCATTGCAAAACGTTTTGCTGCGGTTTGTTTAGGTGTGCACTAATGAATACACCCCAGAATTTCCATAGCCTTCTGTAGAGGCCAATGATACAACTGATCTTTGGACTCCCTCTGCTGGCCAAATACTGAACCCCACTCTCTCCACGAACAGCTACAGTCACCTCCCTAATGATTGGGACCCTTGATAAAGATGAGCAAAAAGACTATAAAATAAATTATACAAAAACCAAGCTATATTGTATGCCAAATATACTATAATAAATATATTATTTTATTATATTTTTTATACAGTTGCTCAGGGAAAGAGATTTTGTTTAACAAGTAAAAAAAGATAGGTGTCAAAATGATTAGGCACCCCTAAGTATTATTATAAATCAAATCAAACAAAACAAAATCTGCATTAACAGTCTTCTGTTTTTAAGTTAATCTCAGTTTAAGGAACTGTATTGTGGCCTTTCAAGGCTTCCTGTTGCACTGGGTTATAAAATGTCCCTTTGCCATCCATCACAATGGGGAAAGGCAAAGAACTCACAAATGAAAAGAGACAAATGGTTGTTGACTTTCATAAATCAGGCAACCAGTAACAAATAATAACGGAAAAACAAATATACCACTATTAGGGCAACAATTCCGTAACTTTAAAACCAATGGAACAGTGGCAAACTTGCCTGGCATTTGGATGCATGTATATCTTGTCCCCACCCACAGTGAGGAAGATGGTTCGGGTAGGCAAAGAAAAGTCCAAGGATCACAGTTGGAGAATTCTAGAACTTGGTTGCATCTTGGGGTCACCATGTCTCCAAATCTCCAATTATCCGCCACCTCCATGCCAATAGGGTATTTGGAAGGGTTGCCATAAAAGAAAGCCTTTATTGAGAGCAATCAACAAATCTCTACCCTAGGGCCGGATTCACAAAACCTTCTTAAGAATACATTTCTTCTTCACTGCCATTTTTTCAATAACTATAGACTTTTAACGAAAGTTAAGCAAAGTTGCTATTCCTCAAACGTTTTAAGAAGATATTTGAGAAGTTCCTAAGAAAACCATGAAATCTTAATGTATTGTTGAGGAGTTGCACCTACAAACTATCTTATGAACTTTTTTTTTTTTTTTCTTAAGAAGCTTCTTACGTTTTTGCGTAAGACCTTTTTTGTGAATCTGGGCCCTGGACTTTGCTAAACGTCATTGGCACTTGGATTGGAACTGGTGCTATGGTCAGATAAGATGAAAATCGAGTTCTTTGGTCACGCACACCAGTAGTGGGTTTGGCCTTGAAAGAAATATGCATTTGCCTCATGCCTACTGTAAAATATGGTGGTGGATCTTTGATCTTATGTGTTTTGCAGCTAGATCTTAGGTGTTTTGCTTCCACTGGTCTTGAGGCCCTTTTTTCCCACTGGTCTTGGGACATTTTAGCCCAAAATCTGGTTGCCTCTGCTAGGAGGCTAAAACTTGGCCGCAAGTCGATCTTCCAGAAAGACATATTAACATATTATTTTTCTCTGAGAAATTGCATTATTATAAAAAATAATATAATCTTCCCATTTTTGGAGCATATATTCTAACTCAGTATTTGTATTATTTATTTTATACAGGCTTTTTTGCTTATGTTTGTCGACGGTGCCAATAATTCTCCTTTCTGTCACTGGGAGGCCATGTGTAGTGGAATCTCCATCATGTTCATTACCTACACCCACCAGGCAGAAGACCAGACAAGGAAAGTGAACAAGGAAAGGAGAGGTACACTATAAAGGCAGCCATACAACATTACTGGAATGCAGCCCTTCCAGTTCAGTCGTCAACCTGGTGAAGTTGTTTTCTTTCCTATGCCCTGTTCCATTTTCACTCCCTCATTCTCATTTTACTTTCTACAGGCTCTTGTCTTGGTTCAGTACCCGTTTCAGTATGTACTCATTTCAGTTTCAATCCTCTGTGGTCATTTCATCTCCATATTCATTTCATTCTAATCACAGCCTTGGCCCTCTACAGAACAGACCACCCCAGTGTTAGTTTGATTAGAGAGCTCTGCTCTGCTCTGGACCCTGCGCTCCAAATCTAATTAAAATGTGTCTCTTTCTGGTCTAGTGCTTGAGAGAGGACATATGAGGGAATGAGAGAAGGAGATAGGCTGGGTAGGGTGTACTAGGAGGGAGGGAGGGAGGGAGGGAGGGAGGGAGGGAGTCAGAATAGACTTAAAATAACTTCATTGTTCCTGAGGGAACTTCATTTGTGGTGACCGATAAATAAAAACCCTTACAGTCATTTCAAACATGCATTACAGTGCATTACATTCAAATACATAGAAATATGGGGCATGCGTACATCAGCCCAGTAGTATAAAGTGTTCCCATCCTGGCCACTAGATGACAATATACACTTATAGGTGAACCGACTTTACTCTCCTTTCTCCATCTACTTCTCACTTCTCTGAAGTTGTATCTTAGCTGATAGCTTATTGACCACAGTAATACTCACCACACGCACACATACATATGTACACATACTCCTACAGGTACATGTACAGCCAAAACGACCAACACACGCATGCATATACAATGCACACAGAACCTCGATGGTGCCGAGGGCCTCTCCAGCGGACGCAGTTTTCTATCTTGACCTCAATCAAGGTGGTTCCTGCCTTCTTCTTCTCTTCCTCACTGTTTAGTGTGGTGGCGGTAACACTCCATGTTTCTGAACCATATAGTTGAACGGATTTAACATTTGTGTTAAAGATGCAAAGTTTGTTTTTGAAAGAGAGGTTCTTGGTGTTACAGATTGGTTTCAGCGTGTAGTATGCACACACATTCACACACATTCACACACATTCACACACATTCACACACATTCACACAAAAAGAAAACACTGACCTGCACATACGTAATGAATTTGTCGTCACTGAGCAGCAGGATGTATGAAATACACCCTTTTTGTGTGTGTTTGTATTTGTGTGTATTTGTGTGTGTGTGTGTGTGTGTGTGTGTGTGTGTGTGTGTGTGTGTGTGTGTGTGTGTGTGTGTGTGTGTGTGTGTGTGTGTGTGTGTGTGTGTGTGTGTGTGTGTGTGTGTGTGTGTGTGTGTGTGTGTGTGTGTGTGTGTGTGTGTGTGTGTGTGTGTGTGTGTGTGTGTGTGTGTGCCTGCGTGTGTGTGTTAATTTAAAAGCCGTTCAATTCCAACCAAAGGAGACTCTCTCCACTGACCCACTGATTATTTTCTATTTAGAAATGTGACCAGCAGGGCATGCTTAGAACAGGGCATGCTTAGAACAGGGCATGCTTAGAACAGGGCATGCTTAGAACAGGGCATGCTTAGACTGTCAGCTGCTTCTCCTTTACATTCTATTTTATTATATAACAGTGTGCATTAAATTGAAGCCTAAACATATATATATCTTTTTTAATATACACGATACAAGAAAGAGTGTTTGAAGTTTGACTTGCTTACTGGATCCCACCCCCTTCCTCTCCTGTTGTTCGCCAGGATCGGTGCACTGTGTGTGGGGTGAGGAGGTCAGAGTGAGGGAGTCCCTCTGGATCTCCATATTAGCTTTAGGCTACAGCTGCTCCTCTGAGATTGGCACCTCAAACATAAAGTTCCCTGTGTGTGTGTGTGTGTGTGTGTGTGTGTGTGTGTGTGTGTGTGTGTGTGTGTGTAGTGTGTAGTGTGTGTGTGTGTGTGTGTGTGTGTGTGTGTGTGTGTGTGTGTGTGTGTGTGTGTGTGTGTGTGTGTGTGTGTGTGTGTGTGTGTGTGTGTGTGTGTGTGTGTGTGTGTGTGTGTGTGTGTGTGTGTGTGTGTGTGTGAGATAACAGTAATATAGATGTCTCCAGCGTGAAGGAGGGGAGGGATTAAGCCTTCACCAGAACATCAGATACAACGCAAGGGATGATGGGATAGATATCTATCCACCACTGGATATCTGGTCTCGCCTATCCCACGTTCCTCCCTGCTAGGTTACACTTAATATCAGACTCCAGGCTGAGAGAATACAGTATTAACTTTAATACTTATAGGTAAAAACATATTTCTTACCAGTTAACACTGATTTAATAGGCTCTTCTGTTGCTTCTCACATGATAATTCTGGTCAATAATACAATTTAGGCCGGGATTGAATCCGATCGCGGGTTGTCGACAATGCAGCTTTTAAAGGCAATGTTGGCGGAGATCCCATTCATGGTAAATGCTGCATACTGTATGTGGGCTCAATCAGAAATGACCTACAAGCCACATTGTTGACAACCGGCGATCGGATGGAGTCCCGGCCATTCTCTCTTTGCAGTGTTCACCCAGAAACATAAACGTACCATACAAATAACATCTTAGAATGTTTTTTCATGTAGTATCACAATAACAGGAAGACTCTCCTTAGCAGGTAGCTGATTTAAATGTTCAGAATAAGACGTGTGTGCAGAACCAGTGGCCCAGCGGTCTAATCGCACTGCACCACAACAGGCCGTGATTGGGAGTCCCATAGGGCAGCGCACAATTGGCCCAGCATCGTCCGGATTTGTTCTAACTGACTTGCCTAGTTAAAAAAAGGTTAAATGAAAATAAAAAAATAAAAAAGGTTAAATGAAAATAAAAAGTAAAGACGTGTTGGAAGTGAGTAGAAATACTCAGGGCCGACACCAGGCATAAACAACATAAGAGGTCCATAAAAATAAGATATATTTTTTTTTTTTGGGGGGGGGGTTACTCAGTCCGTCTCAACTTACTGTAGAGTTAAAATAATAGAATACACAAGGTAACATTTTGAAATGTGGTTCTGCATCAGCAGCGTTTCTCTTGTTACGTCAGTCACTGATGGTCAGTCAGCACGTCAACTAACCGTTTTTTGATTGGTAAGTTAGTCCAGCCAGCTGTCTAAACTTGTAGTAATCAATGCCGGGCACGCAGGGCCTCCAGGGGGCCCCCATTGATTTTGTTAGTCACTCTCACTCAGATATCATTAACATGGAATAAGTATTGTCAAAATGTGAAGAATTACAGGAAATTAGCTTTAAAACTGCAAAGATTTATCTCCACCCCATGGCAATGTGTAAAATTGCAGGAAATTTACTTTAAAACTTACATTTTTCTCTCTACTGTCCAGAGGGGGGTTCACTAAAATGTTTTGTTCCCGAGTTGGGGGAGGGGGGGTGGGGAGGGGGGGCCTACCAAATCTCGCTTAGGGCCCCCAAAAGGCTGGAAATATTAGACATTGCAATAGTATTACATTTAAATCTAAAAAACATGAGCTGAGCTTTCCACCAGACTCTGATGTGTCTGGCAATAGTAGGATTGAAAGATCCATGACATTCATCCCTTCATCCATCCATCCCTCTGTTCCTCCTTCCCTCCATACTCCGTCCTTCACCCTCCAACCTTGAATTTCTCACCACCGTTTAAGGTGTCATTTCAACAAATCCAGACCTTCCATTCTCACACACACACACGCACACACACACTCTCTTTGACTGACACCTTACCTGCCAAGGTGCGGTAGCTGATAACACATAACAAACCGACACTTTAACCCTGTATAATATATATCATTACACATTCCATATTTACATTAGCTTAAAGGGGTTGTTTTTTCCAAGGTGGTGGAATGATCATTTCACTCAGAGTTTTACGGTAACAGCTAAACTAAACTATCATATATATTTTTCACTCAGAGTTTTACGGTAATAGCTAAACTTATCTATGCTATATCTTTTTCACTCAGAGTTTTACGGTAATAGCTAAACTATCCTATATCTTTTTACTCAGAGTTTTACGGTAATAACTGAACTAAACTATCCTATATCTTTTTCACTCAGTTTTACGGTAACAGCTAAACTAAACTATCCTATATCTTTGTCTCCATTTTCCATTATCATTTTTGTTTTACATATTTAAAGACCTACTATTTTATAATATCTTCTAATTATTTAATTTAACTTTTATTTACTGTAATCAGACGAGTCAGAAAAAATATTATTCATAAGATGCCTAGTGGCCTTATGGTCTTCATTATCTAAATATATAATATCACTCCTAAACTATTTATTAATCATGAACTAACTATGGGAAAATAGTGTGTAAGCAGTTTATGATCAGGTTAAATTAGAGCAGGTTTAAATTCAGTGTCACCTCGGTCTTTATACAGACTCAGCGCCTCGCTGACATTCCACTAAAACCACAAGTCAACCGCAGCTGTCCAACCCTGAATATTTCCCTCTGATAAACGACTAGGGTGTGTGTGTGTGTGTGTGTGTGTGTGTGTGTGTGTGTGTGTGTGTGTGTGTGTGTGTGTGTGTTGCTCTTTTTGCTCACAGCTGCTTGTTTTAAGAAATGCACTTACAGTGATGGAGATGTGTTTGTCCCACTGGCTATCCTAAGTTGAATGCTTCAATTTGTAAGTCGCTCTGGATAAGAGCGTCTGCTAAATGACTAAAATGTAAATGTAAAATTAATATATTGAAATATAATAAAATAGAATAGATTGGAATATAATTTAATATAATAGAATAGATTGGAATATAATATAAAATAATAGAATATAATAGATTGGAATAGAATAGAATATAATAGATTGGAATAGAATAGAATAGATTGGAATATAATAGAATAGAATAGAATAGAATAGATTGGAATATAATAGAATAGAATAGAATATTGCTCATACATTATGATTGTGAGAACAAGAGTAGTTGTAGATACTATAGTAGATGTAGTTGTAGATACTATAGTAGATGTAGATACTATAGTAGATGTAGTTGTAGATACTATAGTAGATGTAGTTGTAGATACTATAGTACATGTAGTTGTATATACTATAGTACATGTAGTTGTAGATACTACAGTAGATGTAGTTGTAGATACTATAGTACATGTAGTTGTAGATACTATAGTACATGTAGTTGTAGATACTATAGTAGATGTAGTTGTAGATACTATAGTAGATGTAGTTGTAGATACTATAGTAGATGTAGTTGTAGATACTATAGTACATGTAGTTGTAGATACTATGGTAGATGTAGTTGTAGATACTATAGTAGATGTAGTTGTAGATACTATAGTAGATGTAGTTGTAGATACTATAGTAGATGTAGTTGTAGATACTATAGTAGATGTAGTTGTAGATACTATAGTAGTTGTAGTTGTAGATACTATAGTACATGTAGTTGTAGATACTACAGTAGATGTAGTTGTAGATACTATAGTACATGTAGTTGTAGATACTATAGTACATGTAGTTGTAGATACTATAGTACATGTAGTTGTAGATACTATAGTAGATGTAGTTGTAGATACTATAGTACATGTAGTTGTAGATACTATGGTAGATGTAGTTGTAGATACTATAGTAGATGTAGTTGTAGATACTATAGTAGATGTAGTTGTAGATACTATAGTAGATGTAGTTGTAGATACTATAGTAGATGTAGTTGTAGATACTATAGTAGTTGTAGTTGTAGATACTATAGTACATGTAGTTGTAGATACTACAGTAGATGTAGTTGTAGATACTATAGTACATGTAGTTGTAGATACTATAGTACATGTAGTTGTAGATACTATAGTACATGTAGTTGTAGATACTATAGTAGATGTAGTTGTAGATACTATAGTACATGTAGTTGTAGATACTATAGTAGATGTAGTTGTAGATGCAGTACATGTACTGTAGTTCTAGATACATATTAGAAACTTTTTTATAAATTGATTATTCCATTATTGTCCCAATATAAAGCCTTTCTTCACAACATATTCAAGCAGTAAGGCACAGTTAAGAGACCATGCTATATTGTGAATTAAGTCACAGGTAAAGGGCGTTGTTCGGCCCGACGCACAGTCAATTAGCAAGAGCTCCAGAGCGATAATCAGTGCAATATATGAAATTCATAAAGTAAAATTATCCTGGAATTTGTTTAATTAGGATCTTGAAATGTGTGTCAGGCTAAATCAGATATGTATATCATGAATACAGTAAGAATGCTGTGGCATTTAATGTGGTGCATAACACATGGAGATCTGCTGTTGCTCTGTCTCTCTAAATGTGTTCAGTATGTCCCCTATATCATCAGTGACACACCAGTGACATGGCATAAATCAACCATGACTTTGTCACGTCCCAAATATGTGCTTTGTAGGCATCTGTGTCCTCAGCATTTCCTGGCCTCCCCTTTAAAGGCCTAGTTCAGTGTTTTATATATATTTCCACACTGTGAGGTTGGAATAATAGTGTGAAATTGTGAAAATTATGATAGTACCCTTTTAGTGTAAGAGCTGTTTTAAAATACTGCCTGAAATTTCAGCCTGGTTTGGTGGGACTGAGTTTTGGCCTTCCATGGTTCCTCTCTGCCAATAACAGTTAGTTTTCCATTTTCCCCTCCCCACTCAGACCACTCCCACTCAGACCACTCCCACTCAGACCACTCCCACACAGTCCTAGCAACATTCTTGCTTGAGAAATGTCTCTTTGCTAAGAAGCTATTTTTGTTTATTTTTGACCATTTTAATATAAAACAATCACAGTAAGTTAATAGTTACCCAGAAATAACGTAATATTTAGACGAAAACGACTGCATTGAACCTTTAATGAGAATATGCTACTCTCTTCACCACCACCATCACTTTAAGAGGATACACTTATGCTGTCAGTCTCTCCTCTCTCAATGCCAGCTATGGTGGACAGACTGAGCAATCGTCTCTCTTTCTCTACCTTTACTCTTGTCTCAATATCTTCATCTCTCCCGCTCCCCCTATATCCGTCCATATCTCTCTCCTTCTTTTCAACCCTTTCTCCTTCTCTCTCCCTCCAGCCCCCATTCTCTCTCTCTCTCTCTCTCTCTCTCTCTCTATCTATCGCTACTCTCTAAGCTGTTGAGACCCCGCCGGGCTTGTGGAGGTCACGAAGGCTTCATCAAGTGACCCCTTTATCACACAGACACACACACACACACACACACACACACACACACAGACACACACAGACACAGACACACACACACACACACACACACACAGACACACACACACACAGACACACACACAGACACACACAGACACAGACACACACACACACACACACACACACACACAGACACACACACACACACACACACACACAGACACACACACACACACACACACACACACACAGACACACACACACACACACACAGACACAGACACACACACACACACACACAGACACACACAGACACAGACACACACACACACACACACACACACAGACACACACACACACAGACACACACAGACACACACACACACACACACACAGACACACACACACACAGACACACACACACACACAGACACACACACACACAGACACACACAGACACACACACACAGACACACACACAGACACACACACACACAGACACACACACACAGACACACACACAGACACACACACAGACACACACACAGACACACACACAGACACACACACAGACACACACACAGACACACACACACAGACACACACACAGACACACACACACACACACACACAGACACACACACACACAGACACACACAGACACACACACACACACACACACAGACACACACACACACAGACACACACACACACACAGACACACACACACACAGACACACACACACACAGACACACACACAGACACAGACACACACACACAGACACACACACAGACACACACACACACACACACAGACACACACACACAGACACACACACACACAGACACACACACACACACAGACACACACACACAGACACACACACACACACACACAGACACACACACACAGACACACACACACACAGACACACACACACACACAGACACACACACACAGACACACACACAGACACACACACACACACACACACAGACACACACACACACAGACACACACAGACACACACACACACAGACACACACACACACACAGACACACACACACAGACACACACACACACAGACACACACACAGACACACACACAGACACACACACAGACACACACACACAGACACACACACAGACACACACACACAGACACACACACAGACACACACACACACACACACACAGACACACACACACACACACACACACACACACACAGACACAGACACAGACACACACACACACACAGACACAGACACAGACACACACACACACACACACACACACAGACACAGACACAGACACACACACACACACACACAGACACACACACACACACACACACACACACACACACAGACACACACACACACACACACACAGACACACACACACACACACACACACACACAGACACACACACACACACACACACAGACACACACACACACACACACACACACACAGACACAGACACAGACACAGACACACACACACACACAGACACAGACACAGACACACACACACACACACACAGACACACAGACACAGACACACAGCCCCCATACTGGCTGATGACCTTTCCTCTTCTCTGATCCATATTTCAGAGGCTGCATCAGTGGGGCTGTAAGGGGCTAAGCCTGGATGAAACGCAGGGAGGAAGAGTGGAGAGCACAGCCAAAGAAATAGACCTTTACAGTTAAGCAAACCGGATTCCACATTTACCATTTTAAAAGTACTATGTAGAAATAATGTCATTGTGGACCATTACAGAAACACCACATGAAAACATGTGATTTTGGAACATCATGTGAAATTCAGTTTTCTTAATTGTCTCGTTTTTTTTCACAGAATCCCTTACTGTTACCTACCTGCATGACAAACCAAGCCAATCGAATTGGAGAGTTTGGGTTACATTGGGTTACAATGCTGCACGTTGGTTATGGTCTATGGAATATCATACTTGCTGTAAATCATGCAGCCACTGGAAAACTATATATTTGATTATATTTGATGACTGTTGACAGACCTAGGCTACTGAATGAAGAGTATAAAAATAAATCAAAGTATATGACCACGATTGAGTTTATTTCTCAAAAATATATCCTTTAAACAAATTATTTACATGGCGATAACTTTTTCATAGAAAATAAAACAGAAAACGAACGTACACAGCAAAGACAAACATTGCGAGTATAAATGGCAACAAGGAAAATGTGTGTGATGAAAAACACAGGCCTATCGGCTATGAATCTTGTCTCGCATCATATAGGCCTATTATTTCAAAATCTGACGGGTTGAAATCTTATGTTTCAATCACAAAAATAGTAGACTATTTCATAAATTGTTCTTCGTTAAATAATTATTCCAGATTATTCTCCGATGATAAGTCTTCACCGTTCATATTGTGGAAATGGTCGAGAGTGCCCGCTGCGCCGTCCCGTGGTGAGATCTTTTGATGAAGAGAAAAGAAAATACAAGCGTCAGAAAATGTAAATGAGTGTGACATTGAATAATTCATTTCCTATAATTATATTGCTATCAGGCCTATTTCATATCCTCCCTCAACATATGTGTATTCACTGCCAAGGCGTGAATAAATTGAGGCACATTTAAATTGCGTGAACGATGATAAGTCAATGGCGCCGGTTCCAACCCTGATGGCCATATTAAACGGTGTCTAGTGAGCCGTTGAAAGCCGTTAAAGTATACCGATTACATCTCTTCAGATGATTTATGAGCTCGAGCTGTGACAGCCCAGTCGGTCAGGTGAAACCGCTTTTACCGGCGGGTTAAAAGGTTCATTTACCGGATGATTAAAATAGATGGCACATGACATAATGTCACGGTGAGGTTTGAGATATCGTACCTGTCGGTAATCAGCTGGAAGGGAGACTTCGGCGAGCCAGACCTGCGAATATTCATGTCATCTGTAAACAAATAAACAATTAGACAAATCAGTAAAATAATCAATAGGCTATCCTTAGTAGGCCTATTTTGAATTAGGCTAAGCCTGTTTTTAATGCAATAGTAGTTGAGTGATGTAACTGTAACTGGTTCGAAATAAATGTAGGCCCGTTGTTTATTAGGCTTTAGGCTTTATTAGGCTATAGGCTTTATTAGGCTATAGGCTTTATTAGGCTATAGGCTTTATTAGGCTTTAGCTGATTGATACAATTTCAGTTTTCAGAAATATCATACTAAATACACAACATGAATTAGATCAAAATGATGCGCCATGTTTGGATTTATTTGAAAAACTGGGTTATTTGAAAAACTGAAGGAAAACACTGGGTCGAATTCATGAGACCATTATTAATTTCCAAGCAGATGAAAACTAGCCTGTAATCACAATCATAAACATATAGTACATACCATTTCGCTTTGGACTGAAGCTCTCCGACGACTCATCTCCACTCTCCTCCTCTGTGCACGATGCCGCTGACGCCTGCGTCAACCGCGCGTCCTGATGGTTCAGCGCGCCATGGAGAGGCATGTGGTGTCCGGCTGGGTTTGCGGCCCCGAGAAGCGACCTGACGCCCAGCAGAGAGTTGGCGCTGAGGAAAGCCGCGTTGGCCCAGTTGTGGAGCTGCTTTCCAATCTGGCAAGTGTATATTCCATGACCCGGGAGTAGGGCCGGGTGGTGGGAGGGGATCGTGGCCTGGTGAGGAACCGAGACAGCCGGGGGAGGTTTTATAGAACTGTCGGGGCTTGTGGCCGTCTCCGCCAGAGACCAGATTTTGGGTTTGTTCTGTTGGGGCCTCTGGCACACCGGTGCATTGGGGGAAAGATCCACTGCGTTTTTAGAAGCACCAACGGGGGCCTTGATAAGAGAAATAGGCCCCTCCATACTTCTAAGGACCTTGACAGACATCGTCCTCTGGCTCTCCAAGCTACCCGAATCCGATGCGTCCCTGGCGGCCAGCTTCCCCTCTCCCTCCACTTCCCTCTGATCTCCGGGGTTGTCCTCGACTTTATCGATGTCGATACTTTCTAAATCGATCTCCTCCTCCTCTTCATCCTCGCTCCCGTGTTTTTCAGGCTCGTCCTCATTGTCGCTGCTGAAGATCCGTCCGTCCCGGTCCTCCGCGCTGCGGCCCCACGTCACCTTGTTCTCCTTTTTCAGACGCCGGCGCGCGTTGGCGAACCACGTGGACACCTGAACAGACGAAGGAATTAATGCATATACTTTTTAGATTCTTTATTACAAATATTGATAATTAGACTAATCAAGTCATCAAATTGGTTTATCTTAAATTGGCAAAGATAACAAAAGCAAAGACACAACTCACTGACAGGCAGAACACATTCAAAAGTAGGCTGTTTTCCCGGTCAAATCATATAGGCCTAGTAGCCGGCAATACTCCTGGCCTAAACCTTTTTATTAAATATAGCAATAGACCTTTATTATGTCTGTATACCTGTGTGAGTGTCATCTTGGTAATGATGGCCAGCATGATCTTCTCTCCCTTGGTGGGGTACGGGTTCTTCTGGTGCTCCTGCAGCCAGGCCTTCAGAGTGCTGGTGGTCTCCCTCGTAGCGGCCTTGGCTCGGTTCGGGTCGCCGTAGCCATACTGGCCGTACGGGTAGAACCCTGCGCTGGTGTGGACAGCCAGACCTCCCGGGTGAGGTCCTGGGCTGTCCTTCAGATCGTACTGAGGGTTCTGGTGGATAGAGAGGGGAATCCTTTTTAATGTTTGTCTCTCCAAAAATGTAATAGTTCAAGCCCGTTTTTTTTTTTTTTTTTTTTTAAATCAAACGTGTATAAGCTGACTTTCCAATTCAAAATAAGTTTACAGTATGCTGTGTATTGTAACTGTTAGTCCTGACACATTTTTTCTACACACTTTCATAATGTGTAGGCTATCTCCTCAAATAATTAACGACAATATTAGGGTAAACTATTATAATTGTTTTTAAATAGTCTAGGTTATGGAGTTTGTTTCTGACCTTTTCACAAAAGCACGGCCGCAAATTTCGCATAGCGTAAACTTGAAAAAAAAAATAGTCTAAATAATTCAACAACATTGACAGTATCAATATATAAATCCAACTTTAAATCATATCAAATTGCAAATTAATTATGAGGGTTGATTATATGCTAAATAATGTATAATTAGCCTTCATAATGTCTCTCATGTCTAATTGTTTGTTTATTTCAACCATAGGCCTCGTGTAACTCGACATCAACTAGCCTTGGCCTAAATGTAGACATTTGGTTTGGGCCATGAATAATCAACCACACAATTCCATTAACTCTTTCTGTCCTCATTTCAAGACCAGGCGTTTCTGTTTCGAAAAACATGATAGTTGACTGAACTTCGAATTGAATAAAGGTCCAAGTCTAAAAGAATGGTCCTATTACAGTCCCATAATGTTAAACTTTCCAATCCAATAAAGCCAATTCACTTGCATGTATTTAACCTGCGTGCACATTCCATAAACACATGAGAAACAACCACTTCCGAACAAAGTTTAAATTCTACATGCCAAGAAAACGTCTCTCCTACCATTTGCGATATGAGGGCGAGGTCTGCACCGCTGTAGGGGAGAAACGCGCTGTAGTTCTGAGCCGCCCACGGGTTACCATACATCCCCAGCATCGAGCTAACAGCAGCGGCAGTAGCTGCCTGATTCACGCCGCCATCAGCGCCTCCATCCCGGCCTGAGCCGGCCCGGTCGCCCCCATAAACCTCCTGGGAGCCACTTAGAAACTGGGGGTACCCCAGCTGCGAGAAAGACATGTCCGGAGAGAAAGGCTCAGTAATTCTCTCTGTCTCTCTTCTGTGTCAAAGGGGAGGAAAGGAAAATAGCAGGAATTCCCAGTTTCCCACAAAGATAAGGATGTCTAAATCACAAATCACGGTTAGTCACTAGTCAGCCAGTCAGTCAGACAGACAGTCCCACTCCCCGACAGCGCAGCAAGCTTCAGTGGTAGTGATGAGTTTGGAACTTGAGCGCCCAGTCAAGCCTTTCTCTCTCCCCGCAGTACTCTCTCTAGTAGAGCTGACGGGATGATTGGCAGGCTACTTAACAACCAAGCCCCTCCTATGCCCCGGGCAAGAGCTTAGTGCATTGGTTCGTTCGCTGGGTCGTGTGTGTGTGTGTGTGTGTGTGTGTGTGTGTGCGTGTGTGTGTGTGTGTGTGTGTGTGTCTAAGAGATGGAGAGATATCTCTTTTCTCATAATCACCTTTCTGTCATTATTGAATGGGTGCTCAAAATAAGCAATGAAAATAAACAACAGCGAAAATGATAACAACAATAGTACCACTATTATTAATATTAATACTAAATAAAGGCATGATAATAAAAATAGGCTTAAACACAATAATAATGAATCTCTATAATAGTTTGGGCGGCAAGTAGCCTAGCCGTTAGAGGGTTGGGCCAGGAACTGAGAGGTCGCTGGTTCGAATACTCAGCCGACAAGGTGAAAAAAAAACTGTAGTTGTGTCCTTGAGCAATGCACTTAACCCTAATCTGCTCCAGGGCCTGACCCTGTAGATAGGCCGTCATTGTAAATAAAAATGTGTTCTTAACTGACTTGCCTAGTTAAATAAAGGTTAAATAAAAAAATATAGCCTAATAAATACAATAAAATAAATATTGTAGGCCTATAACAAAGGCATTTTCGCATTAATTTGAGACTAGCCCATTTTTTTCAAATCTATTTCAAAAATCTTCTTAACTACTCTTATGGTGCATTCTACTTTCTTGCTATATTATAATTACGTCTAAATATGTAAGTGGTCCAGTGAGACTGCGGCACCGTAGAACCGCTCCAGAGGAGTATCGGCGACAGCATGGACACCAGATGGCCAAGGCAAGCGTCGACTCGGCCGGCCACAGATACCGCGGAATGTCGAGGGATATCGACGGAAGTCACTAAAGCATATTTTCAGATTAAAGATAAAGATAGAGATGGAGGGAAGAGATGGAGGGATAGAGATGGAGGGATAGAGATTGTGTAGATACGAGTCACGAGGTCTGTGCAGGGAAGAATGACAGATGTTGAGAGAGTTTGTAGTAAAGTATTCTACCTATTTATAAGCAGAATGTAGCTATTTAACAACATATGAGTTTGTGGTTCAACTTTCTTAAGAGATGTAGGCTAATATTTAGGCAAATATTGCGTGGTTTAGACATATGTGATCATTTGTTTGATTTATTTAGGAAATGTTTTGAGATTTGAGTGCAATTGCCAGCTGTACTAGCACTTAACTGACAGCGGCAAGATTCTGACATTTTCGAAGAATACATGCCTTGAGCAAACATTGGTTGAATCAAGTTGTTTCCCAGTAATTTCAACCCAAACATCTATGTGATGACGTTGAATCAACGTGGAAAACTAATTGGATTCGGGAAAAGTAATTAACATAAAGACATTTTTTTGATTTACCCAATTTCTAACCTAAACCCAATGACATGGTGAAATGTTTCGTTGATTTCACGTTAAATTCACGTTAGTTGACAACTCAACCAAATGTAAAGTCGACATTGAACTGAGGTCTGTACCCATTGGGTATCGTATGAAATCTTCCAATCTTTTTCTTTCATTTCACATCTTTATTTTTACAGTGCAACACAGGTCTGCATTACATTCAAATAATCCTGATCCCTTTATTCAAAAATATATATTTACTCTAAAACCTATATAAACACAGAGACACTGCTAATGAGGTTTAACACCCCATACCCCTCTCCTCTATCAGATGTTAGCTTAGTAATTAGTGATCCTCTTAAACACAGATTCATCATTTCACGCTGGACTAGCTGGTGAGGATGGCTGGGTATGGTGGGCTGGCTAGCTCTTCTCTCTCTCTCTCTCTCTCTCTCTCTCTCTCTCTCTCTCTCTCTCTCTCTCTCTCTCTCTCTCTCTCTCTCTCTCTCTCTCTCTCTCTCTCTCTCTCTCTCTCTCTTGCTCTCTCCCCCTCTCCTCTCTCCCTCTTTCTACATCTCTCTTTTCTCTCTTCCCCTCTCCTCCTCCCATCTCCTTTCCTCTGCTCTCCTCTCAGCCCTGTGCTCTGAAGCACGGAGAAGACCCTAATGATTTAATTACGGTGTTTAAAGCTCACTCTGAGCTGGCAAAACCATAGCTGAACACACACACACACACACACACACACACACACACACACACACACACACACACACACACACACACACACACACACACACACACACACACACACACACACACACACACACACACGCACACACACACACACACAGTTTATATTCCAACCCTGGCACCCAGGGCTCGGCTCATGAATCACAAAGCTGTTTTCTAAACACACATTATGACGAGCAGCGCTGGGGGTAGCAGTGTGTTGTGTGTTTGTGTGATGGACGCTTAATCTCCATGGCATTTTAAATGGCATTCATGGAAAGTGGTTATATCCTCATTGCCAAGGTAAGTGGAGCCAGGGGAATCCATTCCAGCTCCATAACAGAGCAACGTTAATAGACTCTCTCTCTCTCTCTCTCTCTCTCTCTCTCTCTCTCTCTCTCTCTCTCTCTCTCTCTCTCTCTCTCTCTCTCTCTCTCTCTCTCTCCCCCCCCCCTCTCATCTCCATCTTTCCATCTTCCCATCTCTCTTTCCCTCTCTCTTTCTCCTGTGTGTGAGAGTTCATCACTTCAAATTATATCCTCTCTCATGACAGGGGAAGGAAATGAGACACATCCACCATCTAATAGGATAATCTCTCTCTCTCTCTCTCTCTCTCTCTCTCTCTCTCTCTCTCTCTCTCTCTCTCTCTCTCTCTCTCTCTCTCGTCTCTCTCTCTCTCTCTCTCTCTCTCTCTCTCTCTCTCTCTCTCTCTCCTCTCCCTCTCTGCCTTTGTAAGCCTCCTGATTTCCATAGTGTCTCTATGGATAGTAAGTTAATGAATTCCTCTGAGCTGGAGAAAGGAGGGAGAACGATTTGGCGGTTTGGAAAAAGAGAGAGGGAGCGGAGGATAGAGAGAAGAGGAGGGGTTAGAGGAGAAAGGCTTTGAGCTATGCCATTCAACTTCACAGCCTCCATCGGCCTGCTTGTGTATTCAGTGTGTGTGTGTGTGTGTACACGGAGCGCCCATCCAGGCCTTTTAACGTGAACCTGCTAAGACTACCAAATATTTATTCTGGCCCTGACCCTCTCTCTCTCTCTCTCTCTCTCTCTCTCTCTCTCTCTCTCTCTCTCTCTCTCTCTCTCTCTCCCTCTCTCTCTCTCTCTCTCTCTCTCTCTCTCTGTATGTAGGCTGTGGCTCTAGGATCCTCAGGAGGCTGGTTGACTCTGTTTGAATCCCACTACCTCCCATTACCCTGTACTCAGACAAAGGAATAACTTACAGTGAGGAAAACACACACACACACAGTTTTCCAATTTGACCTCTTAGCTTAAACTCTGAGGTAATTTCAGAGGCAATAAAACTGTAATCGCAGAACAGCCAGTTCAAAGATAAAAGGTTATTCTCTATTTTACAGTCAACTAATTATCTGGTATTTATACCTAGGGGAGAACAGTAGCATTAGGTCAGCAAGAGAATACTAAGTTTAAGTATCCTCATCTGTTCCTCAGCCTGTCATATAACTTGATATAAGAAGTGACAGATTTCAGGTGTAATTTGATGATAAGACAGGTGGGTTTATCTGTTATTAGATAAGAGCTCATCTCTGGGTCACAAAACAGTCCTCCACTTCCACCTATTGTTTCCTTACTAGTACTGCTACTGTTTCAATGAATCCCAAAGGCATACCACATCCTTAGTAGAAGTTGAATCTCTTTAGGGTTTTTTATCCTGAAGAGTTGCACGAGATCCACTCTGATATTGTTTATCTGTTACATCTTGAACTTTAAGTGATTGGCTCATACAATTCCAGTAAGATAATTTAATTCAAATAATTCCAAATTATATATCCCACAAAGCTCAATTGTGCAGGCAGCAGTGCAAATAAATACAACAACATTTAAAAATGTGAATTAGATACTGTATAAATAATCACAAACATCTATGAGGTAATAGTCCTGGTAAAATCACAGCGCTCCATCACATTTTCAAAACATGGGATGTATTCACTTTGGGTTTACTACTGTTAATACAGTATTTCATGATCAACAATCCCTAGAGGGAAAGTAATAATGAAACGATTCCTCAAGGAAAAGCAGTATGAATAAAAGATTATCTACTGCCGTTAACAGGGCTGAATGAGTAGTGATCTGCTGTGCTTTAACAGTTGGTTGGTGAGACCCCCGAGGGAAAACAACACATAAAGAACCTTATCACTGCCAATTAGCGGGTGTGTCAGCGTTTGTTGGCTAATAGGCTCTTTGGAAAGCCAACAGTCTATTATAGGACTCATTTACAGTAAGAGAGATCAGATAGAACTGATAACAAATCCTGCTGACCTCTGGGGAAAAGGTCAGTTTGTTACCCTGAAAACAAAATGGCCACCTTCTTCATTGATGTTGTTTCACCACAATCAAGTCAAAGTTTGACATCCTTTTTAATGGCTAACTGCCACTGCTAACTGCTGTCGGAGCAGGGAAGGCTGTTTAAATACAGCTCCATCATTCTGAACAGAGAAGCGTGGTGAAAACGACGATGTGGTACGCAATGGCTGACAAAAAAAGAAGAGAAGAGAGAGAAGGTGAGGTGAAACCTCCTAGTTGTTTGGAGAATGGCTTGGAGGGGGGTCTTTCTCACGGCCGAGGAGCTGACTGTTTCTAAAGGGATTATTAACTCTTTTGTTACAGTAGGGGTCACTTTAGTACTACTGCTGCTTAGGAGACATTAGCATCGCTTTAATGGCTACACACACACACACACACACACACACACACACACACACACACACACACACACACACACACACACACACACACACACACACACACACACACACACAAACACACACAGAGGTACGCACATGCTCACACAGTATATACTAACCTTGTGGGGACACACAATTCAGTCCCATTCAAAATCCTATTTTCCCTAACCCCTAACCCTAACCCTAACCTTAACCTTAACCCTAGCCCTAACATTAACCCAAAAACCTAACCTTAATCCTAACCCTAGCTCTTAACCATAAAACTAACCCTAGCTCCCAACCTTAAACCTATTTCTAACCCTAACACTAATTTTACCCTTAACCCTAAACCCCCTAGAAATAGCATTAGACCTTGTAGGGACTAACAAAATGTCCCCAGTTGGTCAAATTGTTATTTGTTTACTACTCTTGTGGGGACTTCTGGTCCCCACAAGTATAGTTAAACACGTCCGTGTGCACACACACAGAGGGAAACACACACACACACACACACAGAGGGAAACACACACACACACAGAGGGAAACACACACACACACACACACACAGGGAAACACACACACACACACAGAGGGAAACACACACACACACACACAGAGGGAAACACACACACACACAGAGGGAAACACACACACACACAGAGGGAAACACACACACACACAGAGGGAAACACACACACACACACACACAGAGGGAAACACACACACACACAGAGGGAAACACACACACACACAGAGGGAAACACACACACACACAGAGGGAAACACACACACACACAGAGGGAAACACACACACACACAGAGGGAAACACACACACACACAGAGGGAAACACACACACACACACAGAGGGAAACACACACACACACAGAGGGAAACACACACACACAGAGAGGGAAACACACACACACACACAGAGGGAAACACACACACACACAGAGGGAAACACACACACACACAGAGGGAAACACACACACACACAGAGGGAAACACACACACACACACAGAGGGAAACACACACACACACACAGAGGGAAACACACACACACACACAGAGGGAAACACACACACACACAGAGGGAAACACACACACACACAGAGGGAAACACACACACACACACAGAGGGAAACACACACACACACAGAGGGAAACACACACACACACAGAGGGAAACACACACACACACACAGAGGGAAACACACACACACACAGAGGGAAACACACACACACACAGAGGGAAACACACACACACACAGAGGGAAACACACACACACACACACAGAGGGAAACACACAGACACACACAGAGGGAAACACACACACACACACAGAGGGAAACACACACACACACACAGAGGGAAACACACACACACACAGAGGGAAACACACACACACACACAGAGGGAAACACACACACACACACAGAGGGAAACACACACACACACACAGAGGGAAACACACAGACACACACAGAGGGAAACACACAGACACACACAGAGGGAAACACACACACACACAGAGGGAAACACACACACACACACAGAGGGAAACACACAGACAGTGCTTTAAAGTGGAACACTGATTGCTGTGTTGAGGGTTTTAAACCCTTCCCAGTAGGAAGGGAATGATGCCGATATATAATGCTGTTATAGACAATACTTTAAAGGAGGGCTGTGTGTGTGTGTGTGTGTGGTGTGTGTGTGTGTGTGTGTGTGTGTGTGTGTGTGTGTGTGTGTGTGTGTGTGTGTGTGTGTGTGTGTGTGTGTGTGTGTGTGTGTGTGTGTGTGTGTGTGTGTGTGTGTGTGTGTGTGTGTGACCTTAAGCAGAGGCTTTAAGCCTTAATGCAATAATGCTGACTTAAACTGGCACCTCAAAGAGAGACTTCCCAGTCACAGCATTACCACATCCTCTCCATTACCTATCCAGTATCAATACAACTGGTTAGAGGAGAAGAAGAAGAAGAAGAAGAAGAAGAAGAAGAAGAAGAAGAAGAAGAAGAAGAAGAAGAAGAAGAAGAAGAAGAAGAAGAAGAAGAAGAAGAAGAAGAAGGGGCGTTAGGTAGCCTAGCGGTTGGGCCAGTAACCGAAAGGTAGCTGGTTCGAATTCCTTGAGCCGACTAAGTGAAAAAATCTGTCGTTGTGCCCTTGAGCAAGGCACTTAACCCTAATTACTCTGTAAGTCATTCTGTATAGGAACATCTGCTAAATGACTAAAATGTAAAGAAGGTCTGACTGAGACTATCAAAAAACAATATCAAGGTTCTTATATCCAAACGTTTGTTTAAAGTTACATGGTTAGAAACAGTTAGTTTAGCTTTTTATATGACAATATAGACATATATATATATATATATATATATATATATATATATATATATATATATATATATATATATATATATATATATATATATAATAGATAAGAAATGTAACTACAAAAATTAATACTAATCCCACCAGAAACCTGAGCTATTGTCACTGGTCTATACAGTATTCATTATCTATTGAACTAATATTCCCAATGTGGGTTGAATGAAGTAGCAGTCACCCGAGACCCAGGGGTAAGAGCCAGGGTGCCTGCCCCAGCTTTGAGCCTCTGTTCTGGGGAAGGAACAGAGAGAGTATCCCTTACAGGTTTGACCCCCAGCTACCTCCTACACCCAGCCTTAAGGGCAAAGGTCAGATCTATAGAGTCCCTGTAGGCCAGTGTCTGAAACAGGACTTAATCAGCTATTAACTACTGATAAAGAGGGGAGGGGGAGGGGGAGGGGGAGGGGGAGGGAGAGAGAGAGAGAGAGAGAGAGAGGTGGGGGAGGGAGAGGGAAAAGGGGAGCAAAAGAAGAAACAATACATGTACAATAAACATATTTACTATGCAGCATGTGTGCATTTATCATGTGATTCTGCATACCAGAAAATAAAGTAGCATCACACAGTCTCTGAGTAGGCCAACTGAAAGGGAGGAGCTATAGGCCTACTATCTGAGGCAGTATATATTACATCATACTTCTATTATTCCGCAGGCTTAGGAGCCAGAGCCGCCCCATATGGTTGTGCTTCCTGTTTTAAAGTTATCATAACTTCCTGTTGGAGACTACAGGGCTCAACCCAGGATATTCTGACCCACCCTCCTGGCTGAATGGATAGATTAGAACAGCAATAGACCAGGTTTGGACTACTACAGTCCTCCATGTCTAGTCTGGCTGGTTCACGTTTCTTTGATGGTATGCACATCTTGCAGAGTGAGGCTTTAAATAGTGGCCATTCTAGACATTAGATTTTCTTTTAAACACACTGTGGCTGTAATAAAGAT
>CM042396.1:29633707-29643707 GCA_023634145.1 Thymallus thymallus
TGTCGGAAATAAAGCAGGCCATTGAGGAGAACAATGACACATTTGCCAATGTGGCATCCATCAGCCTACCAACAGTAGCCCGCCTTCTGAAGAGGCACCAGGTATCAATGAAACACATTTACCTGGTGCCTTTTGAGAGAAACAATGACCGGGTGAAACAACTGAGGGCAGAGTATGTTCAGGTACAGCACTATATATTGTATTACTGTTACTATTTGATGCATCGCCTACTTCATATGTATATTGGAACAACACTGTAAAAAGAACTAATCTGCAGCAACTGATGCTATAATGTCAATATGTACCAGATTCTCTGAAGAATGTTTCCAGAACCTTGTTGAATCTATGCCACGAAGAATTAAGGCAGTTCTGAAGGCAAAAGGGGGTCATACCTTGTACTACCTAATGAATTGTCCGGTGAGTATATACTGGAACTACACTGTAAAAAGAACTAACCAAAATATATCTTTAGAGGGTGATGGTGCTTGATGATGACGTGAACCACCACAAGTACATTTTTGTTGATGAAGCAAGCTTTAACCGGGCCGTGGACGGAACCTCATTGGCAAACGGGCCACTGTCCAAGTGCCTGGACAACGTGGAGGAAACATCTCCATGTGTGCAGCTATCTCTGAAGATGGTGTGGTAGGACGTAGGCCATTACTTGGGTCCTACAGCGCTGTACATCTCATTGACTTTCTAAATGAAGTTGAGCCGGCCTGTTAAGGTCAAGGGGTCACCTATGTAATTGTGTCAGGTTCCACCATGCAGAGGTTGTTCAAGCATGGTTTCAGGCCCATCCCCAATTCATGACCCTCTACCTGCCCCCATACTCGCCTATTGAGGATTTTTTTTCAGCATGGAGGTGGAAGGTCTATGATCGCCAACCCCTTGAGCGCGCCACCCTCCTTCAGGCCATGGACGAGGCATGTGATGACATCAGTGTAGACCAATGTCAAGCATGGATTCCCAAGGTGCATGAACAATGACGACATTCATTGTGATGTGGACGAGAATCTATGGCCAAATGCTCAAGACAGGCTTCATCCATATTAATGTAATGTGTGCTAAATGTTATGTTTCATTTAGTTAATTTTGTTTTATTTCACTGTGCACATTTTATCATGGAGAGTATACATATGTTACAATTATATCTGAAAAATAAAAACTAATTTGCCCAAATGAGAGGATGTCTTCATTGATCAAAACGTGATTACACATAGGATAGACATTATGGAAATTATAGATTCTGTAAATGTTGGGTAATGTAAGTGTATTGCCTAATGTGAAAACTGTGTATTCTGTCTTTTACAGTACTGTAGCATATTACTTTCAGCACTTCTAAGGGCGATTTTAAACATTTATCTTGCATTGTTTGGTATTGGATTCACTGGTAGTTAAAACAACTAAACTGAGAAGATATCATTATGTTGTGTTTTGGTGATTTTGAAGTTTTGAAGAAAGACTGGCTGCGTTACCACATACTTGCGATAATAATACCAAAACCATCAACAAAAACTGTAATTTGGATCAAGCCTGTCTTAAGCATTTGGCCAAAGATTCTCGTCCACATCACAATGAATGTCATCATTGTTCATACACCTTGGGAAAAACCTTTTGGCGTGGCGAATCCATGCTTGACATTGGTCTACACTGATGTCATCACATGCCTCGTCCATGGCCTGAAGGAGGGTGGCGCGCTCAAGGGGTTGGCGATCATAGACCTTCCACCTCCATGCTGAAAAAAAATCCTCAATAGGCTTGAGGAAAGGAGAGTATGGGGGCAGGTAGAGGGTCATCAATCGGGGATGGGCCTGAAACCATGCTTGAACCACCTCTGCATGGTGGAACCTGACACAATTACATAGGTGACCCCTTGACCTTAACAGGCCAGCTCAACGTCATTTAGAAAGTCAATGAGATGTGCAGCGTTGTAGGAGCCAAGTAATGGCCTACGTCCTACCACACCATCTTCAGAGATAGCTGCACACATGGAGATGTTTCCTCCACGTTGTCCAGGCACTTGGACAGTGGCCCGTTTGCCAATGAGGTTCCGTCCACGGCCCGGTTAAAGCTTGCTTCATCAACAAAAATGTACTTGTGGTGGTTCACGTCATCATCAAGCACCATCACCCTCTAAAGATATATTTTGGTTAGTTCTTTTTACAGTGTTGTTCCAGTATATACTCACCGGCCAATTCATTAGGTAGTACAAGGTATGACCCCCTTTTGCCTTCAGAACTGCCTTAATTCTTCGTGGCATAGATTCAACAAGGTTCTGGAAACATTCTTCAGAGAATCTGGTCCATATTGACATTATAGCATCAGTTGCTGCAGATTTGTCGGCTGCACATCCATGATGTGAATCTCCCGTTCCACCACATCCATGATGCGAATCTCCCGTTCCACCACATCCATGAAGTGAATCTCCCGTTCCACCACATCCATGATGTGAATCTCCCGTTCCACCACATCCATGATGTGAATCTCCCATTCCACCACATCCATGATGTGAATCTCCCGTTCCACCAAATCCCAAAGGAGCTCTATTGGATTGAGATCTGGTGACTGTGGAGTCCATTTGAGTACAGTGAACTCATTCTCATGTTCAAGAAACCAGTTTGAGATGATGTGAGCTTTGTGACATGGTGCGTTATCCTGCTGGAAGTAGCCATTAGAAGATGGGTAAACTGTGGTCATAAAGGGATGGACATGGTCAGCAACCTAACTCAGGTAGGCTGTGGTGTTTAAACAATGCTCAATTGGTACTAAGGGGCCCAAAGTGTGCCAAGAAAATATCCCCCACACCATTACACCACTACCAGCCTGAACCGTTGATACAAGGCAGGATGGATCCATGCTTTCATGTTGTTTATGCCAAATTCTGACCCTACCATCTGAATGTCACAGCACAAATCGGGACTCATCAGACCAATCTTCTATTACCCAATTTTGGTGGGCCCGTGCAAATTGTAGCCTCAGTTTCCTGTTCTTAGCTGACAGGAGTGGCACCCGGTGTGGTCTTCTGCTGATGTAGGCTATCTGCTTCAGGGTTCGATGTGTTGTGCGTTCAGAGATGCTCTTTTTCATACCTTGGTTGTAACAAGTGGTTATTTGAGTTACTGTTGCCTTTCTATCAGCTCGAACCAGTCTGGCCATTCTCCTCTAACCTCTGCCATCAACAAGGCATTTTCGTCCAGAGAACTGCCGCTCACTGGATATTTTCTCTGTAAACCCTAGAGATGGTTGTGCAGGAAAATCCCAGTAGATCAGCACTTTCTGAAATACTCAAACCAGCCCGTCTGGCACCAACAACCATGCCACGTTCAAAGTCAAAGGTGTCATTGTTCTCCTCAATGGCCTGCTTTATTTCTGACAGCCGTATATCATCCCTGGCCCTCACCATTTCCACCACTGCCCACTCCTGCTGGTTGGTCAGCACACGGCCAGGCCACCACTATGGGGTCTTCTGTCAATTCTAAGCATAGAACAGAGTATACTGTCAATAGATCATACTGTAAGAATACTGTAACATGTTTGATGAATTTACATGCATTACAATTTACTGTAAATGTAATGGTAAAGCATAGTATATATCCTCCAGACTTACTGGTTTTCTTGGCGAAAAGTTTGGATGATAGAATTGACAGTTGATCTTTTTAGATCTGGATCAACTAATCTGGCAGCCTCTGCCATAGTAAGACCTCAGTTCACCACATGATCAGCGATGATGGCCCGGACTTCATTAGAGACAACAGTTCTGCCTCCCTCTCTCTGACGACCAACCCTTCGACGGGCCCCATGCCCACCTCTCTGACCTCTCTGTTGGTTCCCATGCCCACCTCTCTGACCTCTCTGTTGGTTCCCATGCCCACCTCTCTGACCTCTCTGTTGGTTCCCATGCCCACCTCTCTGACCTCTCTGTTGGTTCCCATGCCCACCTCTCTGACCTCTCTGTTGGTTTCCATGCCCACCTCTCTGACCTCTCTGTTGGTTCCCATGCCCACCTCTCTGACCTCTCTGTTGGTTCCCATGTCCACCTCTCTGACCTCTCTGTTGGTGCCCATGCCCACCTCTCTGACCTCTCTGTTGGTTCCCATGCTTACAGGACATTACAGATGTTGGAACTACATTTTACATTACAGATGTAGGAACTACATTTTACATTACAGATGTAGGAACTACATTTTACATTACAGATATAGGAACTACATTTTACATTACAGATGTAGGAACTACATTTTACATTACAGATGTTGGAACTACATTTTACATTACAGATGTTGTAACTACATTTTACATTACAGATATAGGAACTACATTTTACATTACAGATGTTGGAACTACATTTTACATTACAGATGTAGGAACTACATTTTACATTAGAGACGTATGAACTACATTTTACATTACAGATGTAGGAACTACATTTTACATTACAGATGTAGGAACTACATTTTACATTACAGATGTTGTAACTACATTTTACATTACAGATGTAGGAACTACATTTTACATTACAGATGTAGGAACTACATTTTACATTACAGATGTAGGAACTACATTTTACATTACAGATGTAGGAACTACATTACAGATGTAGGAACTACATTTTACATTACAGATGTTGGAACTACATTTTACATTACAGATGTAGGAACTACATTTTACATTACAGATGTTGGAACTACATTTTACATTACAGATGTAGGAACTACATTTTACATTACAGATGTTGGAACTACATTTTACATTACAGATGTTGGAACTACATTTTACATTACAGATGTTGGAACTACATTTTACATTACAGATGTTGGAACTACATTTTACATTACAGATGTTGGAACTACATTTTACATTACAGATGTAGGAACTACATTTTACATTACAGATGTTGGAACTACATTTTACATTACAGATGTTGGAACTACATTTTACATTACAGATGTAGGAACTACATTACAGATGTTGGAACTACATTTTTGCCAGTTTGCTGCAGTAGGAAATGTATCCTGCAGCAACAGGAAATGTGAATTACTATGTGGATTATAATTCATTTACTTTTTTGTACGGGGTGATACATTTTTTTGTAAGGGTAAATCAAGTCTGACATTTCAAAGTGGAAATTACTAACTTTTTAGAAGCCTTTTTAAAACTCAAATACACTGTAAGTTTGCATTTCCTGCTGTGCAGCAACAAAAGAGTGATACAATTAAGATACTACGTCTGTATCAATTATGTGGAATAGAGCACAGAGTAAAGCACTGCATGAAAAGAGGGATTTCCAGGAAAGTGTTAGCGCATGCACGGACACACACACACACACACACACACACACACACACACACACACACACACACACACACACACACACACACACACGCACGCGCGCCCACACACACATGCACGCGCGCCCACACACACACATACTCCCACCTCATCAAAAAGTCGACCCCACTTAAATATATGAGGGGTGGGTTACTGGGTCCTTTGGCCCATATGTGCTGTGTATTGATGGATAGTCATATGCTGCTGAAAAGGCTGCATTCATATGCTGATATTCTCTCATATCAGCAGACAGACAGCCACACAGACCGTACGCATGGCCACCAGACCACTGCCAATGTCACTCACAGAGAGGCAGGGAGAGAAGAGAGAGAGATGAGAGGCAGGGAGAGAAGAGGCATGGAGAAAAGAGAGAGAGAAGAGAGGCAGGGAGAGAAGAGAGAGAGATGAGAGGCAGGGAGAGAAGAGAGAGAGATGAGAGGCAGGGAGAGAAGAGAGAGAGATGAGAGGCAGGGAGAGGAGAGAGAGAGAAGAGAGGCAGGGAGAAAAGAGAGAGAGAAGAGAGGCAGGGAGAGAAGAGAGAGAGATGAGAGGCAGGGAGAAGAGAGAGAGAGAAGAGAGGCAGGGAGAGAAGAGAGAGAGATGAGAGGCAGGGAGAAAAGAGAGAGAGATGAGAGGCAGGGAGAGAAGAGAGAGAGATGAGAGGCAGGGAGAAAAGAGAGAGAGAAGAGAGGCAGGGAGAGAAGAGGCAGGGAGAAAAGAGAGAGAGAAGAGAGGCAGGGAGAGAAGAGAGAGAGATGAGAGGCAGGGAGAGGAGAGAGAGAGAAGAGAGGCAGGGAGAGAAGAGGCAGGGAGAGAAGAGAGAGAGATGAGAGGCAGGGAGAGGAGAGAGAGAGAAGAGAGGCAGGGAGAGAAGAGGCAGGGAGAGAAGAGAGAGAGATGAGAGGCAGGGAGAGAAGAGAGAGAGATGAGAGGCAGGGAGAAAAGAGAGAGAGATGAGAGGCAGGGAGAGGAGAGAGAGAGATGAGAGGCAGGGAGAGAAGAGGCAGGGAGAAAAGAGAGAGAGAAGAGAGGCAGGGAGAGGAGAGAGAGAGATGAGAGGCAGGGAGAGGAGAGAGAGAGAAGAGAGGCAGGGAGAGGAGAGAGAGAGATGAGAGGCAGGGAGAGGAGAGAGAGAGAAGAGAGGCAGGGAGAGAAGAGAGAGAGATGAGAGGCAGGGAGAGGAGAGAGAGAGATGAGAGGCAGGGAGAGAAGAGAGAGAGATGAGAGGCAGGGAGAGAAGAGAGAGAGATGAGAGGCAGGGAGAGGAGAGAGAGAGATGAGAGGCAGGGAGAGAAGAGAGAGAGATGAGAGGCAGGGAGAGGAGAGAGAGAGATGAGAGGCAGGGAGAGAAGAGAGAGAGATGAGAGGCAGGGAGAGGAGAGAGAGAGATGAGAGGCAGGGAGAGGAGAGAGAGAGATGAGAGGCAGGGAGAGGAGAGAGAGAGATGAGAGGCAGGGAGAGGAGAGAGAGATTAGAGGCAGGGAGAGGAGAGAGAGAGAAGAGAGGCAGGGAGAGAAGAGAGAGAGATGAGAGGCAGGGAGAGAAGAGAGAGAGATGAGAGGCAGGGAGAGGAGAGAGAGAGAAGAGAGGCAGGGAGAGAAGAGAGAGAGATGAGAGGCAGGGAGAGGAGAGAGAGAGATGAGAGGCAGGGAGAGAAGAGAGAGAGATGAGAGGCAGGGAGAGAAGAGAGAGAGATGAGAGGCAGGGAGAGGAGAGAGAGAGAAGAGAGGCAGGGAGAGAAGAGAGAGAGATGAGAGGCAGGGAGAGGAGAGAGAGAGAAGAGAGGCAGGGAGAGAAGAGGCATGGAGAAAAGAGAGAGAGATGAGAGGCAGGGAGAGAAGAGAGAGAGAAGAGAGGCAGGGAGAGAAGAGAGAGAGATGAGAGGCAGGGAGAGAAGAGGCAGGGAGAGGAGAGAGAGAGATGAGAGGCAGGGAGAGAAGAGAGAGAGATGAGAGGCAGGGAGAGGAGAGAGAGAGATGAGAGGCAGGGAGAGAAGAGGGTGGAGATTATCCTATTAATATCATACTGTGGCTTTTTATTCATGTCTGATGTTTCACTCTTAGCAGCATTATAATTTCTGAGATTACTCAGCCAGGAATATAAACAGGCCTAACTGACCAATTATATGTATCATTATGATACTTTCTCTTTTTTAAAGGAGGGATGTTTAAAAAGGGAATGTAAGATATCTGTTAGATGACATATTATTCACATGCTACGAAAATATTTAATATAGAGTAACAAGCTTTTAACACACACACTCACACGCACGCACACTGTGCATCCTCCCATCTGTCTTTTTGTGGGAGGTCAAATGGTGGGCAATTAGAGCTGTCACCTGTTCAGGTCGTCATGGTAATGATCCTATTACAATATTCATATTCTTCTATTATCATAGAGTTGTAGAACGCTGGGGAGGGGAGCAGACCTGTGTTGTCACTACCACACCTGTGTAGAATATGATTTTTGTTTTCTCTCTCTCTCTCTCTCTCTCTCTCTCTCTCTCTCTCTCTGTCTCTCTCTCTCTCTCTCTCTCTCTCTCTCTCTATCTCTGTCTCTTTCTGTCTTTCTCTGTCTCTCTCTGTATCTCTCTCTCTCTCTTTCTGTGTCTCTCTCTCTGTCTCTCTCTGTCTCTCTCTCTCTTTCTCTCTGTCTCTCTCTGTCTCTCTCCGTCGCTCTCTCTCTCTCTCTCTTTCTGTCTCTCTCTCTGTCTCTGTCTCTCTGTCTCTCTCTCTCTCTCTTTCTCTCTCTCTGTCTCTCTCTCAATTCAATTTCAATTTAAGGGCTTTATTGACATGGGAAACATATGTTAACATTGCCAAAGCAAGTAAAGTAGTAAACAATAAAAATGAACAATAAACATTACACTCAGAATTGTAACAATGTGCAAATAGTTAAAACAAATGGGAAAATAAATGAACATAAATATGGGTTGCCCTTTTCTTGTGGCAACAGGTCACACATCTTGCTGCTGTGATGAAACACTGTGGTATTTCACCCAGTATATATGGGAGTTTATCAAAATTGGGTTTGTTTTCAAATTCTTTGTGGATCTGTGTAATCTGAGGGGAATATGTCTCTCTAATATGGTCATACATTTCGCAGGAGGTTAGGAAGTGCAGATTCCAACTCATTTTGTGGGCAGTGTGCTCATAGCCTGTCTTCTCTTGAGAGCCAGGTCTGCCTACGGTGGCCTTTCTCAATAGCAAGGCTATGCTCACTGAGTCTGTACATAGTCAAAGATTTCCTTACGTTTGGTTCAGTCACAGTGATCAGGTATTCTGCTACTGTGTACTCTCTGTTTAGGGCCAAATAGCATTCTAGTTTGCTCTGTTTTTTTGTTAATTCTATCAAGTAATTCTCTTTTTGTTTTCTCATGATTTGGTTAGGTCTAATTGTGTTGCTGTCCTGGGGCTCTGTGGGGTCTGTTAGTTTTTTATGAACAAAGCCCCAGGACCAGCTTGCTTAGGGGACTCTTCTCCAGGCTCATCTCTCTGTAGGTGATGGCTTTGTTATGGAAGGTTCGGGAATCTCTTTTCTGGATTCTGATAATTAGCGGGTATCGGCCTAATTCTTCTCTGCATGCATTATTTGGTGTTTTTTGCTGTACACAGAGGATATTTTTGCAGAATTCTGCATGCAGAGTCTCAATTCTATAACTAATTCAAGTATTTTTAACCAGATCCTAATTGGTCTCTCTCTCTCTCTCTCTCTCTCTCTCTCTCTCTCTCTCTCTCTCTCTCTCTCTCTCTCTCTCTCTCTCTCTCTCTCTCTCTCTCTCTCTTTCTCTCCTTATCTTCCTACTCTGTACTGAAGACAGGGCAGACGGGAATGCCACTTGGCACTAATGACTATTATAATGCTGAGTCTAGTGTCTGGTGTGTGTGTCAGGTGAGAGTGTGTGTGTGTGTGTCAGGTGTGTGCATGTGTGCAAGCATTTGCCGTATGTGTTTGGGTCAGGTGTGTGTGTTCATGTGTCAGTCTGACCTCCAATACATTAATTCTGAATATAACATAAAGGAAACAATGGAGCCTCATTGCATAGGGCAATTCTTAGTGTCTGTCTGCAAATCCACAAAACACATTTAATGATGTAAATATATTCTCTCTCTTCTCTCTCTCTTCTCTCTCTTCTTCTCTTCAACAGAGGAGAGAAGAGGAATATTGTAATATTCTAATAAAATATTCACAGGTCGGGACAAAGAAATTCCACATCAAACGATGGAAAAGTTATCCTGTTTATATTTGCCTTTTCCAGATGGGAATGTTAATGTTTTTCTGCTCCGGGTGGGAATTCCTATGGAAAATAAGCAGGTGTTTCACGGACTGAGGGAAAGGTGGGAATACTTCTCCATCTGTCCGTTCGGTGGAGGGAGGGAGGTGACTTTAGTCAGAGGAAGCATAGCTCTTCACCGGGATACTAATGTACCGGAAAACCTTCCGCTGTGGAATTCCCATTTGCCACATGCAGGCTGTGTGTGTGTGCAGTTCCCCCAACATTCCCACCCATCTTGTCTGTGTCTGGTATCCTGTGCTATAACTGGTGTATATGTGTGTGTGTTAATGTGTTGTGCGTGCATGCGTGAGTTTATGTGTGTGGAAAATATGGGACAGTGATATCCCTCCACAGACTCTGTCAGTTTTACAGCAATCTGCCACCATGCAAACA
>CM042396.1:29648707-29651207 GCA_023634145.1 Thymallus thymallus
CCTTAGTTAACGTTATCCTCCCCTTAGTTAATGTTATTCCCCCTTAGTTAATGTTATCCTCCCCTTAGTTAATGTTCTCCCCCCTTAGTTAACGTTATCCTCCCCTTAGTTAACGTTATCCCCCCTTAGTTAACATTATCCTCCCCTTAGTTAATGTTATCCCCACCTTAGTTAACGTTGTCCCCCCTTAGTTAATGTTATCCTCCCCTTAGTTAATGTTATCCCCACTTAATTAATGTTATCCCCCCTTAGTTAATGTTATCCCCCCTTAGTTAACGTTATCCTCCCCTTACTTAACGTTATCCCCCCTTAGTTAATGTTATCCCCCTTAGTTAATGTTAACCTTATCCTCCCCTTAGTTAATGTTATCCCCCCTTAGTTAATGTTATCCTCTCCTTAGTTAATGTTCTCCCCCCCTTAGTTCATGTTATCCCCCCTTAGTTAACGTTATCCTCCCCTTAGTTAATGTTATTCCCCCCCTTAGTTAATGTTATCCCCCTTAGTTAATGTTATCCCCCCTTAGTTAACATTATCCTCCCCTTAGTTAATGTTATCCTCCCCTTAGTTAACATGATCCCCCCTTAATTAATGTTATCCCCCCTTAGTTAACGTTATTCCCCCCTTAGTTAACGTTATCCTCCCCTTAGTTAATGTTATCCCCCTTAGTTAACGTTATTCCCCCCTTAGTTAACGTTATCCTCCACTTAGTTAATGTTATTCCCCCCTTAGTTAACGTTATCCTCCCCTTAGTTAATGTTATCCCCCCTTAGTTAACGTTATCCTCCCCTTAGTTAATGTTACCCCCCCCCCTTAGTTAATGTTATCCTCCCATTAGTTAATGTTATCCTCCCCTTAGTTCATGTTATCCCCCCTTAGTTAACGTTATCCTCCCCTTAGTTAATGTTATCCCCCCTTAGTTAATGTTATCCCCCTTAGTTAATGTTATCCCACTTTAGTTAACATTATCCCCCCTTAGTTAACGTTATCTCCCCTTAGTTAATGTTATCCTCCCCTTAGTTAAGATTATCCCCCATTAGTTAACATTATCCTCCCCTTGGTTAACATTATCCCCCCCTTAGTTAACATTATCCTCCCCTTAGTTAACTTTTCCCTTCACTGTACTAAGTGTGATCGAATCAATGCAATATTAGCCAGGTTCAAGGCAACATACTGAAACAAAAATAACTATGCAAGAGATTTTGTTGTAGGCAGAACGCATTGCAGTACGATTATATTGCATTGACACATAACCAATCAGAGCTGCAGTAGGCCTATATGAAAATAGACTACTGCCATATATGGATTTGTGTCATTCACTTTGAACTGGACTGTGTTGACAGCATGAGAGGTCATGAGTAGATACGCTTGTTTTTAGATCAAACGAGAGCTGCATGTAGCCACGTGTGTACATTTTGTCCATATCCTTTTCTAGTTAGTGAGTTATTATCCTAGTTATAGATCATTTGTAGTCAGCAATAGGGGAGTGATTGCTTCCTACAAGAGCCCAAAACGTGTGCATTTCTAGAAATCTTTGAAAAGCGAGTGGGGTAAAGAGATGTTTTTTTCGTCTTAAAGGGGCAGTGTTGTATTTTGCAGGCTTGAATAAGCTAAGTAGCCAATAGGCAGAGGGTAGCATAATTTGTCTGATTCTCTGTAATAATGGTATGGTTTATTGCATCAAACAACACAACAACATTTCAGTCACCTCCTTGTCTGAAGGACAAGTGGATAAACAGGTTAATGTCAAACCCTGCATGTTTTTTTATAAACTTCTCATGGAATGTAGGCTTACATTGAAGACCACACATTGTCTGCTAGTGTAGATTGAATAATAGAACAGCTATTTCCACGTTAAAATGTTATGGGATGCATTTTCTCCATTGTTTTGATGGTAGGCCACTCTGGTAGGCCTCCATTATGATCAGATAGCCACAGTAGTCTACTTGACCACTGTCTGAAACTGTAACTTAAAGCAGTGTTCACAGTAAACGCATGCTGAAAGTTGCACAGAATCTTCACAACGTTCAAATTTGCTCTCAGCAGACCTAACAATTGCTCAGTGCCTAGAACTTTTTTAGGGAACCTTGCTTATGATACAAGTAAAAATCTTAAATAAATGTCATACTAGAACAGAAAACGGCACTAAGAAAGAGAGGCATATTATAGATAGTTGAGATATTACTATATATTACATGTGGAAATGTAATCTAATATTTTATAATGATATCCTTTAGCAGATACTTTTATTTAGAGTCACTTACAGTACAATCAGTGCTTACGTTTTTGTATGTGATCCCTGTTGCAATTGAACCCAAAATGTTGGCTTTGCTAGCACCATGTTCTGTTGGCTTTGCTAGCACCAAACAGGATCATGTATTGTATGTATGTAGGGCCAGATATAGGCTAGACAGATCCATACCGTTTGTTGACCAGACAATGACAGTCTGTAGAGGAAGGGAAATCGCCTCTTTCAGACATGACTTCACTGAATGTATCTACA
>CM042396.1:29656207-29671207 GCA_023634145.1 Thymallus thymallus
GGAGGAGGAGGAGGAGGAGGAGGAGGAGGAGGAGGAGGAGGAGGAGGAGGAGGAGGAGGAGGAGGAGTGAAAATAATGGATTCTTTCCTTCTTTCCCTTTGACTGGCAGCCCTCTGGAGAGAGAGAGAGAGAGAGAGAGAGAGAGAGAGAGAGAGTGGCCTTGTATCTGTTAGATTAAGAAGGGGGAGATAAGACGGATAGAGAGAGAAGGGTCTGAGAAGGAGAGATAGAGGGAGTCCTTCTGTCTTCAATCAGACGGGTAAAGAGAGAGTCAGTCCCTATCTGAGCCCCAGATGAGACGCAGGCGAGACGTGGTGAGACGAGACGAGTAGAGTAGAGGCTGGAGAGACTGGAGGGCAGCAGTGGGATTTATTATATATATACTCTCCTCTCTCTGTATCTGTTTCTCTCTCTTTTCTCTCTTTCTCTCTCTCTCTTTCTCTCTCGCTATATATATTTATTTTCTCTCTCTTTTTTCTCTCTCTCTCTCTCTCTCTCTCTCTCTCTCGCTCTCTCGTTCTCTCTCCCTCTCTCTCTTTCTCTCATTCTCTCCCTCCCTCTCTTTCTCTCTCTTTCTCTCTTGCTCTCTTTCTGTCTCTATAGAGATATGTTATAATGTATTTAAGGGAAACCAGTCAGATTGGACCCCTTTCTTCAGTGAAGGTAAACAAATACATTTTAATGCATATTTATTTATGATGGAGCAACACACACACAGACAAACACACACACAAATACAAAACACACACACATATAATCAGAATGAACATTTGCGTACACTCTAAGAGATAAATCTGTTATTATATATCTTTGCATAACTTGAAGTTTATATGCTTAGTGGTTAAATTCTTTTGGGGTGATAAAGTTGTTGCCTTCACATTTTTTTAATTTGAATCTGATGTCAGTGATATTGTATCAGCGACCAAATTAAAGTAAATTTAAACTCTAACTTAATTATACACATATTGGATCAAGAACAGGATGTGATGTCATACAGAAAAGGGAGGGATTATGTTTCCAGGGTCCAATGAGACGGCTGAATAATCCCTCCGTATCACGTATCACATTAAATGTATTATATGGTGTGTGTGTGTGTGTGTGCGTTTCTGTATCAGGACAGTGGTCCCATGTCTCCAACCATTCCTGTGAACTAAGATGAATGTGTATTTTATTTAAGGGGTTCCTCCCTCACACCCCACAGCCAAACTAAAGAGATTAGTTATTGCAGTGAATTTGGAGGCTAGCTAGCGTTCCCTGTATTGAACGTTTGGCCCTTTGTTTCTCTATGTTACAGCACACAGTGATCTGATTGAAAGCCCACAACCAAGGGTACCATTGTAATGCACTGTGTGCTAACTTAACCGCACAGTCACTTTTAATGAATGAATCTGTTGGCTAAATATTACTGTTGTAGATCAATGTTGTCAATATAAATTTTCAAGCAAGCAAGTGATTGAGTGTAGGAGCAAAACACTGAATGGGTGAAAAGGGATAGATTCCAGATTCCAAAACCCTTAAGTGCTAGCCTCTCCTTTATACTATTTGTAGTCCCTTACCAAGGCCATGCTGCCGAAACACGTCAGAGCTTTAAAATCTTTGTTCCATTAAAAACATCCCGTAAAAATAAAGGAATTTTAATTATATGAAGCCTTGGTACCCTCTTGGACTTCTAAACAGAATCTCCTGCAACGACAGTCCTTCTCTGTAACACCATCTTGACATAAAGGGGCAGTGAGTGATTTTCTAGTCATCGTAGGGTTGTTTGAGTGGAATATCTACAGAGGTAAGTAACCCTAGATCTGGGTTAGGCTGGGTGGGAGGTAGGTCTGATTAAACTAGATCTGGGTTGGGCTGGGTCTGATTAAACTAGATCTGGGTTGGGCTGGGTGGAAGGTAGGTCTGATTACATGTTAGTCATTTAGCAGACACTCTTATCCAGAGCAACTTACAGTTAGTTAATACATGTTCATACTGGTCCCCCAATGGAATCAAACCCACAACCCTGGCGTTGCAAGCACCATGCTCTACCATCTGAGCTACACAGGACTGATACAAAGGACTGATTAAAGGTAAGTAACCCTAGATCTGGGTTGGGCTGGGTGGAGGGTAGGTCTGATTAAACTAGGGTTTAGAAAGCTAAGCACAGCCAGATAGAGGGGATCTCCCATCCAAACATCCGCACAGGGCGCTGCTTGTCCCAGTGTGATTTTGGGACCTTTTTCAGAATCTGTCTTAAAACTGATTAAAGGAAAATACAACTCTAATCCTCGGGAGCGTCTGGGGTCGCACAACGTACACACACACACACACACACACACACACACACACACACACACACACACACACACACACACACACACACACACACACACACACACACACACACAAGAACACAACCACACAAACACGCTCACATGCATGCATGTATGCACACACATATACACACACACATACAAATACACACATACACACACACTGAACACACACACATACACACACACATCTCTGTAGGCCGTGTGTAACTTAATTCTGTTTTGTTTCCTTCAGCAGCAAGGCCCAGCTGAGTCCAAGAGAGGTTAAGGCAACACAGCCGGGTGTGAGAACACACAGGGGAAGTGTGCAGCATGAAACCACACAGACGCACAATCGCACACAGTCTTGAACAACTAACCTTGTGGAGACACAAAATTCAGTCTCATTCCAAATCCTATTTTCCCTTAACCCTAACCCTAACCCTTAACCAAACCCTAACCCTAACCCTTAACCTAACCTTAACCCTAACCTTAACCTTAACCTTAACCCTAACATTAATGTTAACCCTACACCTAACCCTAACACAAAATTCAGTCTCATTCCAAATCCTATTTTCCCTAACCCTAACCCTAACCCTTAACCTAACCTTAACCCTAACCTTAACCTTAACCCTAACATTAATGTTAACCCTACACCTAACCCTAACACAAAATTCAGTCTCATTCCAAATCCTATTTTCCCTAACCCTAACCCTTAACCTAACCTTAACCTAACCTTTACCTTAACCCTAACATTAACGTTAACCCTAAACCTAACCCTAACATTAACCTCAACCCTAATCCTAACCCTAACATTGACCTTAACCCTAACCCTAACCCTGACATTAACCTTAACCCTAACCCTAACCCTAACCCTAACACTTAACCCTAAAACCTCACAATAACTCTAACCCTTGCTCCTAACCCTAACCCTAACCTTAACCCCAAAACCTGACCTTAACCCTAACCCTAAAACTAACCCTAGCTCCTAACCCTAACCCTAAAACTAACCCTAGCTCCTAACCCTAACCCTAAAACTAACCCTAGCTCCTAACCCTAACCCTAACCTTAACCCCAAAACCTGACCTTAACCCTAACCCTAAAACTAACCCTAACTCCTAACCCTAACCCTAAAACTAACCCTAGCTCCTAACCCTAACCCTAACCTTAACCCCAAAACCTGACCTTAACCCTAACCCTAAAACTAACCCTAGCTCCAAACCCTAACCCTAAAACTAACCCTAGCTCCTAACCCTAACCCTAAAACTAACCCTAGCTCCTAACCTTAACCCTAAAACTAACCCTAGCTCCTAACCCTAACCCTAAAACTAACCCTAGCTCCTAACCCTAACCCTAACCTTAACCCCAAAACCTGACCTTAACCCTAACCCTAAAACTAACCCTAGCTCCTAACCCTAACCCTAGCTCCTAACCCTAGCTCCTAACCCTAACCCTAGCTCCTAACCCTAACCCTAGCTCCTAACCCTAACCCTAAAACTAAACCTAGCTCCTAACCCTAACCCTAAAACTAACCCTAGCTCCTAACCCTAACCCTAAAACTAACCCTAGCTCCTAACCCTAACCCTAACCTTAACCCCAAAACCTGACCTTAACCCTAACCCTAAAACTAACCCTAGCTCCTAACCCTAACCCTAAAACTAACCCTAGCTCCTAACCCTAACCCTAACCTTAACCCCAAAACCTGACCTTAACCCTAACCCTAAAACTAACCCTAGCTCCAAACCCTAACCCTAAAACTAACCCTAGCTCCTAACCCTAACCCTAAAACTAACCCTAGCTCCTAACCTTAACCCTAAAACTAACCCTAGCTCCTAACCCTAACCCTAAAACTAACCCTAGCTCCTAACCCTAACCCTAACCTTAACCCCAAAACCTGACCTTAACCCTAACCCTAAAACTAACCCTAGCTCCTAACCCTAACCCTAGCTCCTAACCCTAGCTCCTAACCCTAACCCTAGCTCCTAACCCTAACCCTAGCTCCTAACCCTAACCCTAAAACTAAACCTAGCTCCTAACCCTAACCCTAAAACTAACCCTAGCTCCTAACTCTAACCCTAAAACTAACCCTAGCTCCTAACCCTAACTCTAAAACTAACCCTAGCTCCTAACCCTAACCCTAAAACTAACCCTAGCTCCTAACCCTAACCCTAAAACTAAACCTAGCTCCTAAACTAACCCTTAACATAATTCTAACACTAATTTGACCCTTAACCCTAAACCCCCTAGAAATAGCATATTTACTATTCATGTGGGGACCATAACACACACACACACACACACAAACACACACACACACACACATATACACACACACACACACACATGTTTTAATTAAGTAAGAAAGAGAGAGAGTTAGCTCAGTGAATGTGTGTGTGTGTGTGTGGTTGTGTTCCTTCAGGTTAGTTAGTTAACCTTGTGTTAGGAGAGGTCAAAAGAGACTCTGTTATAAAGTAGACATGACCTCCTCTGGTCATCTATAGTCTCCTCAGTGGCACTAGAGATGAGATCAAAGGTTGAGGTTATGAACATTTCAAATGAATGAAACAATTGTAGAAAAAACAAGTGCAAGAAAACACCCACTATTAAAGTTTTTTACAATTGCTAGCAAGCGTTTACCTATACTTAAGATACTTTTTCTAAACTCTTAACACAGCAACACACCTACATCACACAATTAGCCATTTAATACCAACTATACATTTCAAAATGCAAAAATACTTTCTCTACATACACTAACTCTATAAAAACACGGCAAACCCGACTCAATATCTAATCATTCTGTCAAAACACCAGCACATGTTTTCTACCCAAGAGGAACATATAGTCAATTACAGCACAATGACTTTCAAAACCCTAACAGTTGATGGCATTACAAAAACTGCATTACTTTTCATGTTTCAGTTGTACCTACATACAATAGACATTATGAAATCCATTGTTTTTATAATTCAGTTTCCTTTTACTGTAAAACACTCTACATGTTTTGGTTGAGTGTCGAATGTGTGCATTTTTGGCAACATACTATCTAGAAGTGAATGAGTCATCTTTACTTTATAGAATGTACAGTAGAAAAAATAGTAAGTGACAGAATTGCTGCAGTAAAAGCTTTATTAGCAACATGACATTGCTGTCAGTGATCAACAAAAAATCCAACATACTTTGGTTCCAAATGTGTAAAAATAAAACACAATTACAGTAAAAAAGGCACATAAGGGAAAAAAAACACATAAATGCACAGTCCTGTTGTAATCTATACGATCTGCAGTCCTGTTGTAATCTATACGATCTGCAGATCTGTTCTAATCTATACGATCTGCAGTCCTGTTGTAATCTATACGATCTGCAGTCCTGTTGTTATCTATACGATCTGCAGTCCTGTTGTTATCTATACGATCTGCAGTCCTGTTGTAATCTATACGATCTGCAGATCTGTTCTAATCTATACGATCTGCAGTCCTGTTGTAATCTATACGATCTGCAGATCTGTTGTAATCTATACGATCTGCAGATCTGTTGTAATCTATACGATCTGCAGATCTATTGTAATCTATACGATCTGCAGTCCTGTTGTTATCTATACGATCTCTAGTCCTGTTGTAATCTATATGATCTGCAGTCTTGTTCTAATCTATACGATCTGCAGTTCTGTTGTAATCTATACGATCTGCAGATCTGTTGTAATCCATACAATCTGCAGATCTGTTGTAATCTATACGATCTGCAGATCTGTTGTAATCTATACGATCTGCAGATCTGTTGTAATCTATACGATCTGCAGTCCTGTTGTAATCTATACGATCTGCAGTCCTGTTGTAATCTATACGATCTGCAGTCCTGTTGTAATCTATACAATCTGCAGATCTGTTGTAATCTATACGATCTGCAGATCTATTGTAATCTATACGATCTGCAGTCCTGTTGTTATCTATACGATCTCTAGTCCTGTTGTAATCTATATGATCTGCAGTCTTGTTCTAATCTATACGATCTGCAGTTCTGTTGTAATCTATACGATCTGCAGATCTGTTGTAATCCATACAATCTGCAGATCTGTTGTAATCTATACGATCTGCAGATCTGTTGTAATCTATACGATCTGCAGATCTGTTGTAATCTATACGATCTGCAGTCCTGTTGTAATCTATACGATCTGCAGTCCTGTTGTAATCTATACGATCTGCAGTCCTGTTGTAATCTATACAATCTGCAGATCTGTTGTAATCTATACGATCTGCAGTCCTGTTGTAATCTATACGATCTGCAGTCCTGTTGTAATCTATATGATCTGCAGTCCTGTTGTAATCTATACGATCTCTAGTCCTGTTGTAATCTATATGATCTGCAGTCTTGTTCTAATCTATACGATCTGCAGTTCTGTTGTAATCTATACAATCTCTAGTCCTGTTGTAATCTATACAATCTGCAGATCTGTTCTAATCTATACGATCTGCAGTTCTGTTGTAATCTATACGATCTGCAGTTCTGTTGTGATCTATACAATCTGCAGTCCTGTTGTAATATATACGATTGGCATGCCTTATCCATCCTTGGCAGTCTTCAGCTGAGGTGTCTCTGCAGCCGGCATCCATTGCATCCAGGAGGGTATTTGATAATGTGGCCGATGATCATACACTTTCCACCTCCAGGCAGAAAAAAAATCCTCAATGGGGTTGAGGAAAGGCGAGTAGGGGGGAGGAAAAGGGAAACCATTCTTGGATGGGCTGCGAACCAGTTTGTGATTGCATGTGAATGGTGGAATGCTACATCGTCCCATGCATTCACAAATGTCCTCATGTTTCCTCCCACCTGCTCCCTTTCTGCTTCTGGCACCAGTTGTTGGTGGAGGTCATGTAAAACAAAAGAAGGTGCTCAGTGTTGTAGGGACCAATCTGGCATTTCTGCAGGACCAAACCAGCACTCCAGATTGCAGCACACATTGTGATGTTTTCTCCTCTCTGACCCGGGACATCAACAGTGGCCCTTTTCCCGATTATGTTTCTTCCCCGCTGACGTGTTTTTGCCAGGTTAAACCCGGCCTTGTCTACATAAAATGATTTAATGTGGGGTCTGATTAGCTTCCAACTCCATGAAAAAAATCAAACACAGTATGTGTAAATGTCCTACTGTATGTACTGTAACCCATGTTTACATGTAGAGTAGCATAGTGTAAAACTCACTATAGAGAAAGACATATTGGATAGACACCATACCTGGACGTATTGGTGCCGGAGTTCCTTGACCCGCTCACTGCTCCTTTCAAAAGGAACTGTGTACAACAGTGTCATTCAAACTCGGTGTTTAGTCAGAGTCCAAGCAATGGTAGTCAGGCTGATGCTTTCCACATTGTGAAATACCAGGTTGTCCTCTACAATTCTGGTCTGAATTTCTCTCAGTTTTATTCCATTGTCAGCAATGACCAATCCTACAATGGCATGCTCTTAGTCTTCACTGAGGAGCTTTCCTCTTCCCCCAGAGGGAGGAAGACGTTGCGTCCTTTAGAGGAACAAAAATTCAACATATGTATTTGCATTGGTACTGGTGCCCTACAGTTACTGTGGGACATAGCAGCAGTAATGATAGAAGAAGCCCGTGTGAAAAGCATTACTTACCTGTTGGTTTGTTGAAAATTCTGGATAATGGAAGCCACGGTTGACCGTCTGAGATTAGGCTGGACTCTTTAACCAGTCTCTCTCAGCTCTTATTTCATCAGTGACAACAGCTCTTACTCTCCTTTGAAGACCACCACGCATTCTTACTCCTCTCACCCTACCTCTTCTTCTCCCTTGTCATGGTCCAACTACTCCTCTCCCTGGTCCAACTACTCCTCTCCCTGGTCCAACTACTCCTCTCCCTGGTCCAACTACTCCTCTCCCTGGTCCAACTACTTCTCTCCCTGGTCCAACTACTCCTCTCCATGGTCCAGCTACTCCTCTCCCTGGTCCAACTACTCCTCTCCCTGGTCCAACTACTCCTCTCCCTGGTCCAACTACTCCTCTCCCTGGACCAGCTACTCCTCTGCCTGGTCCAACTACTTCTCTCCCTGGTCCAACTACTCCTCTCCCTGGTCCAACTACTCCTCTCCCTGGTCCAACTACTCCTCTCCCTGGTCCAACTACTCCTCTCCCTCGTCCAACTACTCCTCTCCCTGGTCCAACTACTCCTCTCACTCACCCAACTACTCCTCTCCCTCATCCAACTACACCTCTCCCTCGTCCAACTACTCCTCTCCCTGGTCCAACTACTCCTCTCCCTGGTCCAACTACTCCTCTCCCTCATCCAACTACTCCTCTCCCTCATCCAACTACTCCTCTCCCTCATCCAACTACTCCTCTCCCTCATCCAACTACTCCTCTCCCTGGTCCAACTACTCCTCTCCCTGGTCCAACTACTCCTCTCCCTGGTCCTCTTCCTCTCCCTCGTCCAACTACTTCTCTCCCTTGTCCAACTACTCCTCTCCCTCATCCAACTACTCCTCTCCCTCATCCAACTACTCCTCTCCCTCATCCAACTACTCCTCTCCCTGGTCCAACTACTCCTCTCCCTGGTCCAACTACTCCTCTCCCTGGTCCTCTTCCTCTCCCTCGTCCAACTACTCCTCTCCCTGGTCCAACTACTCCTCTCCCTCGTCCAACTACTCCTCTCCCTGGTCCAACTACTCCTCTCCCTCATCCAATTACTCCTCTCCCTGGTCCAGCTACTCCTCTCCCTCGTCCAACTACTCCTCTCCCTGGTCCAACTACTCCTCTCCCTCGTCCAACTACTCCTCTCCCTGGTCCAACTACTCCTCTCCCTCATCCAACTACTCCTCTCCCTCATCCAACTACTCCTCTCCCTCATCCAACTACTCCTCTCCCTCATCCAACTACTCCTCTCCCTGGTCCAACTACTCCTCTCCCTGGTCCAACTACTCCTCTCCCTGGTCCTCTTCCTCTCCCTCGTCCAACTACTTCTCTCCCTTGTCCAACTACTCCTCTCCCTGGTCCAGACATTGTTTTTTCTCTCTCTGCTCCTCCGTGTTGTTCTGTATCTACATTGAACAAAATCAATCCAAAGAGTCTCCTTTTTACTGTGTATGTCCATGTAACTGAAAGAACCCCAACAACTGAATACGATTGAGATTGGAATCAGCTGTGGTTGGTCTATTTTATCCAACTTACAGTAAATAAGCTATTTCTATTTCTCAATGTTTCAATATAGCTATTGAGCTGCCGTTGTTGCAGAAGTAGAGGCTTTATAATATATTTAAGATTTTGAACATTAGGTCTTCATTTCTGGCATGCTGTGTGCAAGCATTCGTAAATAAGACAAGAAAGATCCATACATTTGGTATTGGGTAAGCTTGTACGTAAAGAAAATGTAATCATTTTAGAAACATGTTAATTGACTGCGTATTCTGTGAAAACAACATGAATTGTGTTAATCGTATGGTCCACAACAGACAGATGTTGTGCTAATTGTGTTTAGAGTTTTGAAAATGTGACTACAGATTGGTCAAAAGGATGTTAACTGTAACAGAAATTTTCAGTAAATATTGGGTATTACTATCTGAAATAGGTTTCACCTTACATGTTACTCATTTCACATTATTCCATTTCACAGTATTTATAGAAAAACTATATTTTTCAGAATATTTTAATAAAGATATGAGAATAATATAAAAAGTGAATAATGTGTTGTAGCTGGTTAACATCAGATGGTGGTCCCATCTCTCCAGATCAGTGATATAGGGAAGCTTTCTGAGCCACAGACACACAAGGGAGGATGGGAGTGACACAAATGCTTCCACTCAATTATTTAACTGGTTTAAATGGCACCGGCTGCAGGGGAGCGGAGAGGAGGCGGGGAGGTGGGGTCGAGAGGGGAAGATAAGAGGTTTTCCCTATGATGCTAAGAGACAACATTTTAAATTTTAATTTAATTATAGACACAATCTGACATTTTAACAGCCTTTCTGGTAAACTGAGGGATGGAACTGGGAAATTAATAATAAGTAATATTGCATAATTGGTCATTGGTACAAATCATGAATTTAAATAACCATTGAAAAGCAGGAAATATTACAGATTGTGACTTTAATAAAAGTATCAGGTTAGGAAACCTATGTGTGAGTATGAGTCACTCATTTTCTTACTGTAGCACCTTGCAAAGGGAATACATTCACAGTCCCCATCTTTACCTGTAAACCTGACTCAATACTGCCCTCTTTCTGTGGACATGGGAAACAAACTCTGCTTTCATCACAGCAACTGCATCCTTTTCTAATGAGAAAATAATGCCTATTTTTAACACAACACAATAAAGCTATGAAATGTGCATTGGATACTTTACTACTTAATCAACATATGCATAAACAATCTTTTTTTTTTTTTTTACTCATCTACATAAACATGCTGGAAATGTATGCACACACTATACTATCAGACTGAATAAGCCTCTGAAAAGTGGCGTATATTGTGACACACTTTCAAATTATGAAGGGCTTTAGATAATGAGTCTGTGAAGCGTGTTGAAACCGTGCTCCTGACTAGGTAATGAGTGTGTGAAATAGCCAGGCTGTACTGTTCTGTCTCCAGGGCTGCCATGTTACAGAGTGGAAGGTCTGCTTCTCCTCTTGACAGGTGTGGAGAGGACATGACAGCACCTCGAAACACCACCCCCACACACACACACACACACAGACACACACACACACACACACACACAGACACACACACACACACACACACACACACACAGACACACACACACACACACACACAGACACACACACACACACACACACACACACACACACAAAGCACCTTGAAACACCTCAGAGTTTCTCTCCTTAGTTTTTCTCACATCAATGTATTTGACAGTGCTTAGGGAGGTGGAAGGAGACAGTGTATTTCCTACTGGTGAAGGATGAACGAGTTGACAGATTTGTCCAAACCTTTCTGCCCTGGCTGAGGTAGATATACTGCAACTGTTAGAAGAACTGTCACTTTCTGCCCTGGCTGAGGTAGATATACTGCAACTGTTAGAAGAACTGTCACTTTCTGCCCTGGCTGAGGTAGATATACTGCAACTGTTAGAACAACTGTCACTTTCTGCCCTGGCTGAGGTAGATATACTGCAACTGTTAGAAGAACTGTCACTTTCTGCCCTGGCTGAGGTAGATATACTGCAACTGTTAGAAGAACTGTCACTTTCTGCCCTGGCTGAGGTAGATATACTGCAACTGTTAGAACAACTGTCACTTTCTGCCCTGGCTGAGGTAGATATACTGCAACTGTTAGAACAACTGTCACTTTCTGCCCTGGCTGAGGTAGATATACTGCAACTGTTAGAGGAAGAGCAAAAAGGCTCATTCTATTGGAGTGGATTATATCATCTCTTGTTTTAATTTCTTTATTTAACTAGGCAAGTCAGTTAAGAACAAATTCTTATTTACAATGACAGCCAAAACGAAACTGAACTCTTCATAAAATACCTTAAGACTTGCTAAAGTAGTGCACTATATAGGGAAAAGTATATACAGGGTTACATAGGGAACGGAGCCTAAGTGCTCCAACTACTTATAGACTTCTATGTTGTATCAGTGCTCTAAGCTTGAATAAAGCTTCCTTGGGTCTTTGGTATTCTACCACTGGCTCGTTGGTGTGTTTAAACCCCTATTAAAGAGACAGATTATGGGGAGATTTGTCTGTGATACTCCTGTCCTGCTGCTCTTTTCTGTCCTGGCATCCCCCTCTCTGGTTTTTCTCCTGGCTCTCTCTCTCTCTCTCTCTCTTTCTCTTTCTGAGGAGGAGGAGAATGACGGAGGAGGGTAAAGGTGAGGGATGTTCTTTTAGCCCCCACCCCTTCCCACATACACTCACACACACCCATCCTCCTGTGATATCCACATGGCCCATGGACCTCTGGTCGTTTGAATAGCTTGGCTAAGGGCCTCCAGTGGATGAGAGAGGTCTAGGCCCCACAGCCAGGGCCTCGTGTACAGACCTATCCCCTTTAGAGGCACCCCGTGGGGGGCTAACTCCCTGCCGCTCCCCCCTGCTCCCCTGGTCCCTCCCCACCTCTCCACCACGCTGAGATAATCAGGCTTATGTAAAGACAACGTTGCTCTTTTGACAGTCATCAGCTCTTCGGTGATCCAATCAACCCAAATCCTCCATTGTCCTCCCTCAATGTAGCTCCAGTTCTCTGGGTTTGTGTGTGTGTGTGTGTGTGAGAGAGAGAGAGGGAGAGGGAGAAAGAGGGAGAGAGAGAGAGAGAGAGATCCTCTTTGTGCTGTCAATCAAGCTGGCATTCTTCCTCCTGTTGCCATGAGCCAGGGGTTATAGGTCGTGAAAACAGTGAGAGTGAGCTGACTGAAGGAGAATAGAGGGGTTTCACAGAGGCAGCCACATTCGAGGGGCAACACAGGGGGTAAATGTAGACAAGTTAGAAGTCTATAGGCCTGCTGAGAGGGGCAAGAGAGAGGGATGGAGAGAAAGAGGGAGAGAGAGAGAGAGAGAGAGAGAGAGAGAGAGAGAGAGAGAGAGAGAGAGAGAGAGAGAGAGAGAGAGAGAGAGAGAAGCAGGTGAAGAGAAATAAAAAGAGAAAGAGGGACTGCTAGATTAAAAAGATAAAGAGAGGTTGAGGGAAAAGCAGTATTTGAAAACCAAACAGGCTTAGGAGAGTTTGACCCTGAGGTCCCTGGGAAAGAGACCTGGCACATTGTCTAACTCTGGGGGAGAAAGGATATAGCATAGCTTATATTGAAGTTAAAGATTATGCATAGTGCAACTTGACTATAATATCCTCCTTCTGATAGGCAAAATATCAAGTAAAAAGCTGACGCTATGAAAAAGTGAATGTGTCAATGTTTTAATTCCTTGTAGGGCAAGGAAGTATGATCTCACTATACATGCTTACACTTTTTCATAAATTGAACATGTTCTACCAAATGAAAGCAAAGAAACAAATACATGATCAATAGAGTATATGTACACATTCAAATGATTAGAGAATAAGCAGGGCACTGGGTTAAATCCACTGTTTTGATGCTATCAAAATAATATATTAATGCAGCCAATGTAGGCCTGTAAGTAAATGTTTGTCCATGGTGAGATATCATAGAGAACAATCCACATTCATTCTTCCATAGAGATCATCTGTATTAAAAACTTTTAACAGATTAAAACTAGGTGTACAAAAGAGCTGACCAGAGTCTCCCAATAAAACTCATGTATAATTCATGTAATTCAACAGCCATGTTATGTAATAACTGTTTACCAAGTGCTGCTTATAACTAAACTCTATTCCATCTCTCTTCTTATTTGGTGTTTTATTGTCAAGTTGCAGCTGTGGAAGATTGTCGAGGGTCCGAGGGGATGATCTCCAAACATCGTCAGGACCCTGAAGTCGTAGAATTGAATATACAGCGAAAATAGACATAACAAAACCGTGAATAGCACTGAAGTAATAAGTCGCCTCTCTTCTTCTCTCATCTATTCAGTGTGGTAATCTGGGGGAAAATATATGAAGAAGAGATTAAGTCGTTGAGTTCATGGTTGAGTGTTCGCATCGCTGGGTCTATTCAGACATTTTACTACAGTGTTTATCGTCCTATAGTGTCTTATAGCAGAGCTGCTTAACTACAGAACTAGAATGAATAGAACACCCATTCACGTTCCCCATTCAAATCTCTCAGAGTTCCGTGCCTGTCTCAATGTTTCACACATCCAACAATGGAATGCAAAACCCTGTTGTTTTTAGAGCTATGTCCATTCTACACATTTGAATGCTATATGCATAGCTTACAAATGTGTCAAGGCAGAAAGAGGAGATAGAAATTGGGTGTTTGTTTGGTTAAGCAACAGCACAATCTTGTGGTGGACCTATGTCCTCATTCATCATCTATCATTATAAACTGGCCATACCCCCCCCCCCCCCCCCCCCCCCCACACACACACACACACACACACACACACACGCACACACACACACAGTTGGCATATATATGGTTTCCCACTGTCACAGATGCTTAAGTGTCTGTCCATCCGTGATCGGATAGGACTGGACATAGAACACCACCAGAGTCCCACAGGAAATAACTCCCAGTATTACAGCTCTTCTTACTCCACATGGAGAGATCTTTAAAGGAGTACTTAATGGAGAGCTGTCCCTCCTAATCCCAGAGACCAAGCACACTGACTGATAGATGGCCGTGCTATCTGACTAGTAGGCGCTAGACGACCATGGAGCTAGCAAGCTGTCGTCCTTTTTATTTAGTCAATGTTGTAGTTCCGTACATGTCCATTGGGTGGCGCCTGACTCCACAGAGTGTAGTAGAGGGAACTAGCAGAAAAGGAAACACTTGTTCACTTCAACCTGAACACTGGTCTGGTGTTACTTTGTGTTGTGGAACTGTTAATTAAAAGTGGAACTTACTACTAGTAAAGGATAGAAAGATAGATATATAAGGGATACAGGAAGAGACAGAAATGATTGAAGAAAAAAAAAGAAAAAAAAAACGGTGCTTTGATGTCTAAAATTAATGTTGAAATGTTATAATAGTATTGTATGCACAGATTGAAAAATCTAATGAGCAAAATCTGCAGAGCTAAGATTGTTGTATGTCCCATCAGTTTATTAGGTACACCCTTCTAGTAACGGGTCGGACCCCCCTTTGCCTCAAGAACAGCCTGAATTCTTCGGGGCA
>CM042396.1:29676207-29958707 GCA_023634145.1 Thymallus thymallus
TGGTGAGAGAGGAGGGCCTGGTGAGAGAGGAGGAGGGCCTTGTGAGAGAGGAGGAGGGCCTGGTGAGAGAGGAAGAGGACCTGGTGAGAGAGGAGGGCCTTGTGAGAGAGGAGGAGGGCCTGGTGAGAGAGGAAGAGAACCTGGTGAGACAGGAGGGCCTTGTTAGAGAGGAGGAGGGCCTGGTGAGAGAGGAGGAAGAAGAGAACCATATAGCTGATCCACTGTCCTTCATTTCCACAGTACAAGGCTTCTGACACAGCTACTCTCTGTCTGTTTCTCGTTCTCTCTGTCTCTCGTTCTCTCTGTCTCTCATTCTCTCTGTCTTTCGTTCTCTCTCTGTCTCTCGTTCTCTCTGTCTCTCGTTCTCTCTCTCTCTGTCTCTCGTTCTATCTCTCTGTCTCTCGTTCTCTCTGTCTCTCGTTCTCTCTCTCTGTCTCTCGTTCTTTCTGTCTTTTGTTCTCTCTCTCTGTCTCTCGTTCTCTCTCTCTAAGGATGATAATAAAAAAGTTATAGCCTAACCCACAATCTACCATACTGTAACACACACTGTAATGTCCTTAACAGCACACTTCCATACTTTACTTCTATACTACGCTTCCATACTATAATTTCACATTAGCCAGGCTATCCGGAGGTGTTCTCATTCCCCTAATAAGGGTCCTAAAGAGGGGAAGGAGTCAGTGAACTAAGCATACGGTATAAATCCACTGGCATTTCTCATCAATGATGCAGAATAAGTGAAGAGAAACATGCTTACCCTTTTAGCTGCTATGAGAGAGGGGGGAGAGAGGGGGAGAGGAGAGAGAGAGGGGGAGAGGGGAGAGAATGAGAGAGGAGAGAGAGAGGGGGAGAGGGGGGAGAATGAGAGAGGAGAGAGAGAGGGGGAGAGGGGGAGAGGGGAGAGAATGAGAGAGGAGAGAGAGAGGGGGAGAGTGGTAGAGGGGAGAGAATGAGAGAGGAGAGAGAGAGGGGGGGAGAGAATGAGAGAGGAGAGAAAGAGGGGGAGAGAGAGAGGGGGAGAGAGAGATGAGAGAGGAGAGAGAGAGGGTGAGAGAGAGGGGGGATAGAGAGAGGGGGAGAGAGAGATGAGAGAGCAAGAGAGGGGGAGAGAGAGAGAGATGAGAGAGAGGGGGGGGGGGAGAGAGAGATGAGAGAGCAAGAGAGGAGGAGAGAGAGAGGGGGAGAGAGAGAGAGAGGGGGGAGAGAGAGATGAGAGAGCAAGAGAGGAGGAGAGAGAGAGGGGGAGAGAGAGAGAGATGAGAGAGCAAGAGAGGAGGAGAGAGAGAGGGGGGAGAGAGAGAGAGGGGGGGAAGAGAGAGAGGGGGAGAGAGAGATGAGGTACTCATCATCATTAATGCTGTGGATTAGTGATGACAGATACAGTTACAGTATTATTATATCAGTAATATCTCAAGTCAAGTGTTTTTATGAAGGATTAAGTGTTTGGATAGTCTCTGGGGAGAGATGACATTGTTAAGAATTACTCTGATTGTATGCCTACACACACACACAGAGAGACACACACAGAGAGAGAAAGACACACACACACATACCTTATTAGGCTATAATTACAACTTGACCTTTAGTAATTAAAAACCAGGTAAATAATGTAATGTATAATAAAACTAAAGCACAATATGAATAAGCATTTCCGCGTTCATGTCAACTTTGAATTTATCAGCATCACAACCACTGAGTTGGAAATGATGCCCTCTAAAGATAACAGAAGTGCTTATTGTTTGATTAATTCGTTCAGACCTGGCTATTATAATCTCATCTCCACTGTAACAGCTTGATCAGGAGTCAGGAGGTAATTTCATTGAGGTGACATGTTATCTAAACTATAGGAATAAAAAGCTATTATGCTAATTTCATCTCATAGTCATCAATCATCCGCGATAGAGCTGTCACGTCATTCCGTGTTCCCCCTTTGATGCGGTGTGTGTGTGTGTGTGTGTGTGTGTGTGTGTGTGTGTGTGTGTGTGTGTGTGTGTGTGTGTGTGTGTGTGTGTGTGTGTGTGTGTGTGTGTGTGTGTGTGTGTGTGTGTGTGTGTGTCGGAGGGAGGGGGGGAATTGAACACATCCTCATTATATTTACCGGGATCCCGGGGCGTTGTGTGCGCTCGTGTGGAAACGGGAATCTTTGAGTGGGCAGGTCTGTCTTTCACAGACAACAGTAAGTAGTCCTAGTATATTAAATATATAGTTATATTTTCTCTCCTGTCTTGTAGGCATATTTCAATGAAATCAGACTTGTATAAATTGATTCTGCAAGATAATTTGGAGGAACGTAGACATACCTTCGGCTTTGTTCTGTTTTCTCATTGAGGAAAAGCAACTCCGTGTACAAGGATTTCTGTATTTATTTTGCCTATTTTGTTATATTTAAAACATTTGTATTTCTCCATGAAAGGGGCTAAATTGAAGGTGCTAACCTGAATAGAAGTTCCTGAAGGAGAGGACCCGTAGGGTGCCTGCGGGAGTCCATGTGACGTCAGAGAGACAAGCGCGTTAAAAGCAGAGAGCGCATCAGGAGTGGCATGGTTGGTTTGTGGATGATAGATATCAACATCACTACCGCTTTGGACTGCAAATGATGCGTTTCAACGCGTCAGATTGACTGGACAGTAAACATATTCATTAATTCAACGAGTCACCAACTGTCAACCGACTTGGACACCTAAACCATCCCCCAAAAAACATCCCAAGGGCATTGCACTAGCTGATGTTTCCCAAATACCTCGATAGAAAAGCTGAAGAAGAGCTGAAGGAGACTGTTCATTACGAACCCAATCTTGGGTGCCGGCACTTTACCCGAGTGGAATGCAGTACGTTTCGGTGTTGGTTTGATTTGGTGAAAGGTACCTTTAATCACAGACCTAGGACACGCATAACCTCTCCAGATCCCACCTTCGGAGGGGAATTGCAAAAGTGACCTTAGATCAAGGTCTAGGAGCTTCTTAATCCCGATGCACGGATGAGTGACGGTTGGGCATTGTGCTCGTGCTCGATCGTTTGAAGTTTGACGACATTCACTGATGTTTGATATCATGGCTTACCCGCAGCTAGGATACACCTACTCACCTTCACACCAGGTAAGGCGTCTCTTACTAGAAGAAACAAAACGTGTGTGGTGAAGGAAAACATTGTTTGTTTCTGTTACTATAGTGTCTTGGTTTTTTCCACATAAATCATATAGCCAACGTTTTGTTTGCTTGACCAAATAACACATTTATTGATAGCCTTTTTTCGTTTTGTCCTCACGCATTGCGTATTGGTTATATTCTTCCTGAAGAATCTATTCTTGTATTCGCGCCAGTTCCTCATGAGCACGAGCTCTCTGGCCAGCTGCCTCGAGCCTGGCGGAAGGTCTCTCCTGGACTCCGGTGTGATGCCTCCCTCTCCCCAGCCTCTCCGGTGCCCGGTGTACGAGAGCAGGCTGCTCGGCTCCCCCGGCCAGGAGCTACAAACCTCGGCTATAGGTCTGGGTGTGTACGGAGCTGCCTATGGAAAGAGCCAGGGGTACTATGGCACCTGCGGAGACGACGCAACAGCTCTATATGCCAGGGTAGGTACATTTCTATATTGACTTTCCATTTTTTTATATCTTTCTTCTTGTTTCATTTAATTCGTCAGCGAATATAAAAAGGACAAACACGTGCCCAATTCGTGCGTACTGGACTGATCCATATCTGTGGTGGGCAACGTAGCCTAAACAAAACTATTTTTGACAGTCAGGTTTTGAAAGGTTTTGTCAAGTTTTCTTCAACACAATGAACGAATAATGAATAATACAATATTTTGATTTCATATTTGCAGGGAACATTGGAATCCAAAGATGGAGCGGCTGCGCATGTGGGGGCCTCTCAAACCCCTGCTTACTATCCGTATGATTACGCATTTGGCCAGTATCCATATGACCGATATGGGTATGTCTACTAAACATGTAATCTGTATCTAAATAACTTGTATTTATGTTAGAAAACATTTCAATATTATCTAAAGGTGAGAAATAGGGATGACGTATGCGTAATTGACGCATAAAATAGGTCAATTAACGAACGCATATCTCTTGCATAATGTAATAAGTCAAACGCTTTATAGTTTCAAGTACAAGAAGGAAAAAGTACAATATTTGAAAACTCCAGCACATCTCAGATTCAATAAGCATACCCCTATTCTGACACCACTCCCCTCTCCTCTCTTCTCCCAGGTATGGGTCATCAGTGGACAGTGCAGCGGCACGGAGGAAGAACGCTACCAGAGAGACCACCAGCACTCTGAAGGCCTGGCTGCAGGAGCACCAGAAGAACCCGTACCCCACCAAGGGAGAGAAGATCATGCTGGCCATCATCACCAAAATGACACTCACACAGGTAACAACTGGCTCAGTATTTGGAGACTGGATATGTTAGTTGGAGCTCTACTGAACGTATAATGTGTTCCAGTACATGTCTGATCGAAGAGTACTACGTACTGATTAATCACAGTGCTCCTCACTTTTTTAGGAGCACTACACTGTAAAGGGGTTGCAGTGAATTTGACAGTAACTTACAGGCAGCTCAGTGGCAAGTAAAATAATAAATGTAATATTATAATCTGGGTGGTTTGAGCCTTGAATGCTGATTGGCTGAAAGCCGTGGTATATCAGACTGTATCCTTGAGTATGACAAAACAATTTCATTTTTTTTCTAATTACATTGGTAATCAGTTTATAACAGCAATAAGGCACCTCAGGGGTTTGTGGTATATTGCCAATATACCACAGCTAACGGCTGTATCCAGGCACTCTGAGTTGCATTATGTCTAAGGACAGCCGTTAGTCATGGTATATTGGTCATATACTACACTCCTTCTGGCCTTAGTTAAGCTAATTGGTCAGTTCAGTGATTACCTAAATTCCACACAACTGGTCTTCCAGGTCGGTTAAATCCAAAACATGAAGTGCCTGTGGCACTGAGGACCAAGGTTGCCTAGCCCTGCAGTACTCCTGATGTAATATAAATACGGTATTTATATTACATCAACGAATTAAATTCATTGAGGGGAGGGGTTTGTATTTCACAGTATTTTACTGTAATTACAAGAGATTGGCTGCTTTGTAAAGTGTTTACACATTACAGCATATTAATGGTTATTTGGTGTTTATTATCACTTGCACTTATAGAGGCCTTTAAAAAAGTTTAAATAAAAATAAATACAAAATTATATCTTTAAAAAAAAGGCGAAACAGACCAAAAGGACGTCAAAATGCTCAATAATTTAAGGTTTAAGACTTGCTGCCGCTACAATCTGTCCCCTATACATTTTTAATTGAAGGGGCACTATATCCACATTCGAGTTCAATTGGTACAGCATTCTCAATCACGGGTTCAACCAGAGCCAAAACGTGTGGCGATACAGCATTTCCACCCAGTACTTTATAATCTGGTGTGGCCAAATTCAAACCAGCAGGACTTCTCAGGGCATTTTTGGTATTCCAGTTCAACAGTTACCTTCTGTCGCCGTCTACCATTTAAAACCTTTGAAGACTGCACTCAGAAAAGTGCTATTTGTATTTGTGCAGTATGTTTGGCCGTACATTCAAGAACCACTACGCTCCCGCCAAGTCACAACCTATCGAGCACTACAGACCTTGAAAGCTAAATTCACACGAGGTGTCCTCAGTAAAAAGAAGCAATCTACTTGATGAGCTTATTTATTTTAGGGAATGTAATTTACAAAAGTAAACCTTCAATATTAGCAATATACTGGTTACTATTGATAGTGTGCAAAGAGAAAGCTACAAAATACACTTCAGCATTCCTCTTTGCTAGCCTGCTGTAGCCAGTTAGATATCTCTTTTGGAACGCAATTGTCTTAAAGGAGACGCACCCTATTTTGAGATGTAAAAAAATATGACATACTTTAGAAACTAACATGAATTACTTACATTGCTAAATTATATTAACACATATTATAAAAAAAAAACAAATATAGGCTATTAATAGCTGCATATAGAGAGAAAGCATGCCAACCTAGGCCCCCAATGCATTTAAAAACTACACCATGTCCGGGTCAGTAGAAATTGGGCTAGTAGATTTTGAGTCAAGTTAACATTGGACCCTGTCATAGCCTACGAATAGGACCCAGAGTTTTACCTGACCAGGTCATGAGATGGGGCTCATGGGGCTCCTGAGTGGCGCAGTGGTCTAATGCACTGCATCTCAGTGCTAGAAGCGTCACTGCAGACCCTGGTTCAGTCTTGGGCTGTATCACAACCGGCCATGATCAGGAGTCCCATAGGGTGGTGCACAATTGGCCCTGTGTCGTCAGGGTCAGGGTCAGGGTTAGGGGAGAACAGGGTAAGCTGTCATTGTAAAATAAGAATTTGTTCTTAACTGACTTGCCTAGTTAAATAAATAATTGTTCCTTTATTTAACTAGGCAAGTCATTTAAGAACAAATGCTTATTTACAAAGCCTCTGGAGCAAATTAGGGTTAAGTGCCTTGCTCAAGGACACATCAAGAGTTTTTTTTTCACCTTGTCAGCTCGGTTATTCAAACCAGCAACCTTTCGGTTACTGGCCCAACACTCTAACCACTAGGCTAACTCCAGGCCCCAAAAAAGACATGTACAAATTTTGTCACACCACTTTTGAACCTGTGGTGCCGCCTCTGGCTGCAACAAATATAGCCTCATAGGCACACCTCAAAATATGCTAATGAGACAGAAACAACAATACCATGCACCTGCTAGTGTTCAAAAGGTACAGTATGGTACTGTATTCTGTGGTGTGGAATTTCAGTACCATTCGAAATACAGCAATTCTTTCCCCACCCACAACATTTTCCCACACCAATCATTTACAATATGCTATGAGTATTTTACTTTTGATAATACCCCAAATTACCATATAAATGACTGTTTTACGTTACAGTGTCGGCACTGGTTAATCACAGAAAAAGATTACATTCCCACAGAGATGTCTTCTACTTTATCCTAAAACCTCTAATAACACAGTTACAAACACGGGCTGAAGAGATTGGAGCAGAGGGCAGCCATACTGCAGTGGCCCTGGGGCAGTTTTAGGGGTTAAGTGACTTGCTCAAGGCCACAAAAGCCGGCTTGAGAATATATCAAGTATGTAATAATTATTTTAAGTGTTTGGTCATTCAGGTGTCCACGTGGTTTGCCAATGCACGGCGGAGGCTGAAGAAGGAGAACAAAGTCACATGGTCACCACGAGCCAATAAGAGCTCTGACGAGAGGGGCTGTGACGATGACAGCGACGGCGCGGAGGGATCGCAAGAGGAGGGATCGCAAGAGGAGGAGCCAATCAAAAGCGAGATAGATGTTGATGGTGAGTGCATGCGTACCATAGATTTTATATAATTAACTAGAAAATGGCGTCCCATTCATTTAGATGGAAGTTGCTTTCAATCTATGCATTTTTTTTGTAGTAGATGCTGTGACAGGGAGGTGTACGGACCTACAACAGAGTGATCTGGAGGACTTTGATCTGCTAGAGTCGGATGGTTCTGACTGCGACCCTAAACACCAGTTTCACACCAAGGACCCTCCAGTACACACACCATCGGACCACCGCCACAACCCCAAAGACCCTTCCACCAGCCCACTCAGACATACCCCAGATACATCCCGACACAGGAACGAGCGGTTGTCACTGTCAGCAGACTGCCCCAAACACACACCAGACCACGACCGAACAACCAACTCATTCTACACTCAACAGGACCTGCGGAGTACAGAGAGCAGCAAACCTAAAATCTGGTCCATCGCACAAACTGCTGCTATCCAACCTGAATTTCCTGCATGCATGCACACAGCCACCCCCAGCGATTCTCTCTCCCCAGGGGGCTATCCAACTGAAGTACCCCGCCTGAAGATGGGGGCGGCTGGGCAGCAGGACTCGCCGGTGGCTACCCTCAGAGATTGGGTGGACGGGGTCTTCCACGACCCACTGTTCAGACAGAGTGCCTTTAACCCTGTGTTGTCCAAGCCAGCCATGGACAGGGCATGGATTGGGTTAAATAGACAGGTGATGGAAGGCAGAACTCTGGGACAACGTTCTATTGAACATGTTACCTCGTCTTTGCAGCATGTATAGACTTCCTTACAGAGACTTAAAGAGACTACTAATTCTCCAGGTACAATTATCCCCCACATTCAACAGATTAGAAAGTGCTGGATGGTTTAATAAAAAAAACACTGAAAATATGTTGTTTTATGATGTTGGAAGTGAGGACCAGTACCATATGTAAGCCGTTTATTTGAACTTTGGTTGTCCTATAGCTCTGTAGGAATAACACCTTTTACAGAACTTTTATAATAGCAGGATGCATGAGAGCACCATTTTTTCTCTTAAATGAAATAAAGCATAATATATGTTTTGTTTATGATCACATCTGATATAACTATTTCACACGTGTATACCTGTTCTTGCACTAAAGTCCGAGTCAAGGAAGTTGTTGAGTCACGGAAATAAACAATCGGTTTTTGCAGAATGATGTTCTCTCTGTTGCGTCTGTTTGCTCCTTGCTTTCGCTATCCATGGGGCTGATATTGTGCTGCTAAATCACATGAAAATATACCATAGCCTACTAGTGAAATATAAATAGGTTTATTTAACGTTTTTTATTGAACTTTCAATTTCCTCCAAGACTGAATATTTTTCACATATAGTTCCTCAATTAATGCACCTTGGAGTGCGAGATATACTGTAGTAGGCTATTTTCCCCTTAGTTTGTGTGTGTGTGTGTGTGTGTGTGTGTGTGTGTGTGTGTGTGTGTGTGTGTGTGTGTGTGTGTGTGTTTGTAAAAGGGGGCAAGCTGGGCATCCTTGAGCCGTGAATAATTCCAACACACAGAGGACGGGGCTGTTAAATTGTTAAATCGATGCCACTTCCACCGCGCGCCCAGATATAGCAACAATCAGTGATGCGTCTCTTTTCATTAGCCGGCTTTTGACTGCATCAACCTGGGACCGCGAGCTGCGCATCCACCGCTCTCTAAACGGGTCACTCAATTATAGAATACACTCCATTAGCGAAGAGTTGAGCTGCCTAACACACTTCTTAATCTAATACCTTTATCTCCACTGACTTCATGCAATATCTCTTCAGATTTGCCAGCTGAAGGGTTAGGAATAGCCTAGGCCTAAAATTGTAAGGAGATCCATGACATGATGTCATTCTACCCGAGGGTTCAGTGAGACTTTTCCACATTTTAAGGCTAGAATAATAAGTGGCATGAGAGGGATCGAATGGATTAATAATATTTATACAAATGAGGTACAGTTAGATCTGGTAAACATCTTTAATATATATATATATATATATTTAGTAAAGGCCTACATCATGGACTTATTTTGGTTGTCTTTATAAGATGCTTAATGTGGTTGTATCAAATACAATTGAGTAAAATATAACATTACAGTCCTACTGGAATAAGTTCTTAAGCTCAAATCCTACAATATAAAAAAAAAAAAACCTTCAGTTGTCAAGAACAATAAAATAATCAACATAACTTCACGAATTTCAGGCTTTCTAAAATGTGCCATAAACACTTTCTAAATAAGAGTTAAAGAACAATTATGCGTTAGGGTCCGGGATAAATAAACAACTTTTCCCTCTCTTTTTTTTTTCTCCTCAGTTTTCGGTTTACGAAAGATGATAAAGTATTAAACAGAACAGAGCCGAGATCTTCCGAGGCCTTGTATGGAATTAACAATTTGAGTCTAAATAATTCAAGACGAATTCAACCGAGAATTCCATTCTTTTTCTGCTTCATAAATAAATGAGATTTAAGATGATAAATAATGACATCTGGCTCTTCCTGTAAAGTTTACTTTTTTTCTTCAGCAACAATGAATGGAGACATAATATGACGAACAATCCCCCAGTCTTATTTACAGAGAGCTAGCTACGGATAATCTATGAAATGATGCTCTAAACATACACAAAAATAATGGTTCTAAATAGTTCCAGATAGGGGTTCTTTGCCTTGTAACCACGAACCCAGATTATTCCGCTATGGTTACAAACCTTTATGGGGCTATATAGAACTATTTTTTATGGTTCTTTATAGAACCTTTATGGTGAATGGTTCCATAAAGAACCGTTCTCAATACGAAAGGTCCTTTTGAAGAACCGTACAGTGTTTTTATTCTGGTCAGGCATATTATATTGTTAAAATTCCATAGGTATTATTATTGTGTTAATTGACCAGTTGAATCAAGTGAGCTACCTGTGGAACCGCTTGGAGTACCTACCAATAGATGCCCTTCTTTGCAAGGCATTAGAAAACCTCCCTGGGCTTTGTGATTAAATGTTAGAAATTCACTGCTCGACTGAGTATTCTTAAAGATAATTGTATCCTTTCATTTTTTATTAATTTGGAAAAATAAATAAAAACATAATTCCACTTAGACATGTGTAGGCCAGTGACAAAAAATCTGTATTGAATCAATTTTAAATTCAGGCTGGAAAAAGTAGAGTGGTGTGAATACTTTCTGAAGGTACTGATAACACAAATATTATTTGAGTCATTATGGTTACACATAGAACCATCACCCTTCCCAAAGAAGCCTTGGGGAACCCTCATTTTTTAGTGTATATGATTCCACTTTATTAGATCGTAATTTGTGAGATGATAAACTCCGACCCCGAATGAGAACTCTATCCCGAACCAAGATGCTCCAATAACAGGCTTACATCGAAAGGTTCAAAATGAACCACCCCCAAAGTTCAGTATGCTTCTATCATCCATGCCTTTTAGCTCTGAGGGGAGTGGAGATGTGAGGGAAAAGATATGAAGAGATGGGAGGGGAGTACCTGTTTACACCCTCAGCTGCTGCAGTGACACGGGCCCCCAAGTGCTGGAGAGCACTAGCCTATCTTGCAGAGGACTGCACTGCACTCTGGCAACTTGAAGGTTTTCTCACTGTGGGTTAAGTTCAACACTGCATGTGTTCCATGTCTTGTTTCCATGTTTGTCCTTTCCAGATGAGATGTGAATCCGTTCTCTATCCTCTCTTTGTCCTTTCTCCCTCTATACCATCCTCTGACTTTCCTTCTATTCCATTCCCTTCTCTCATCCTCTGTCATCTCCTTCTCACCTCTCACCCGCTCTCCTCCACTCCCCCCTACTCTCCACCTCATCTCCCTCTCTCTCAACTTCAACCACAGAAGCAGTCTAGACACACAACCAGTATATCCCACCCTGCCTCTCGTCTCTCTCACTTCTCTCACACAACGCCAAGCTCTATGGGCCATAGTGTGTGAAATGGCCCGTCTGGTAGAGCAGCAGAGACAGGTTGGACCTGATGTTAGCTTGTCTGTTTCACACCACTAATAAAACAACCACCACAGCACACCCTGTCGGGATGCATCATGCAAACATTTACAGTCAAGCATCTGTCAAATGCCCGACTGGTGCATGTCTTTCAACAGTCTACCTTTACATTTAGAGTTTTGTTAGCGGTGAAACCATATAAATATAATTACTAGAACAGGCAAAGCCCCTCAGACCACAGCAATTTGACAGTTATATATGGGTGGAACAGTCCACAACATTAATTTATATATTGTGATCATTGTAATAGAATTGCATTCCGTCTCGCACCATAAGGTGGTAGCCCTGTTTATAGTTCACCGTCAGTCTTTTCACAATTTCTAACTCTGAAGAAGATCTGTGTAACAGTGTTTCTGCAGACTCCAGGGGAGGAGGAAGTTCATTTCTCTAGGCTTTAAGAACATTATATTGACTTATCCTAAACTCTGTCTACACCTTCAGTCTAACACCTAGCCCACTCAACAGCCTCCATCACATACACACGCACCTACGGACACACGCACACTTATATAAATACACACACAAACGCACACACTCTCTCCCCTCTCTCTCTCTCTCTCTCTCTCTCCAAGACACACATCACAGCCACACCATTCTCTCCTGTTTCCTGTCACACAGACACACACTCAGGTCTTTTGAGGCTATCAGAGTGCTGAAAGCTAACTCTCTCCTAGACTGTCACGTCACCCCCCTTAGCGGGAGGTGTCTGTCCCTGGCACTAGAACATGTCACATCATCTCCATGGTAAAGGTCATGACGTCTGTACTCTGTTACTTCAGCTGAGTAGGAGGAAGTCCCTCCAAGAAACTGATCTAAGGTCAGCTATGAGTTTTATAGCCTTAATGGTAAAGGTTAGGATTGACGGATGATGAGCTGATCCTAAATCTGTCTACGGGCATTTTAGACCCAGTGTGACTTTAGAGATGTGAAGGTTAGATAATTGGCTAAATAGAGAGTAGGGGTTGCTCCTTAGTAAGGCTGGAGGCTCAGTAACGTGACAGATCTTAGAGGTACAATCTTTTAATGGGGCAATTATACAGGGATCATTTAAATTGTATGTTGAGGGAGAATACAGTGATTATAGTGTGTGTCTGTGTGTGTGTGTGTGTGTGTGTGTGTGTGTGTGTGTGTGTGTGTGTGTGTGTGTGTGTGTGTGTGTGTGTGTGTGTGTGTGTGTGTGTGTGTGTGGTGTACAGAGGAAGTTCAGTGGTATTTATTCTCCTCAACTTCTGCACAGAGGAATCTGTTAGAGATGTTTACTGGGTTGCTCTTCTCACACAACACATGCACTTTTACTTCCCTTTGTTTGTATGAGAAACAACAGAACTTTGAAGACATTCTTAAAAAGGACACATTATTACAGAAAATATGGATGGAAAGATTCTGGTCAAATCATAATCCTTCAATTACATTTATATGCATTTTCTCTTCCTGTAAAAAAAGTGATTTGACAGCATGCACTTCATCCTAGACAATCAATATTAGCTTAATTGCACATCGGACTAAAATAAGTTTGACTGAAAAGTTTGATGACAGTCTTAAATTATACCTACAGTTTCCTCTCAGCATTGCATCTCTATATCTATTAGGTGCTCCAGGTATTTTAGAGGGATGAATAATTGAAAAAGGCGCTGTTTTATTCAACACAATTCATATGCTCAGTTTCATCTGAAGATTTTGCTCAGAGCAATGCCCCAACTAGCCAAGCGCCTGCAACCTACACACACACACACACACACACACACCTCTTAACCAACCGGTGTGTGTCTCACTAAAACCTCCACGCCTTTCAACCTCTCAACTCCCTAACCCTGACTGAACATACTTTCTAACAATGGCCTCGTCTTCTCTCTTTCAATCACCCATCCCTGGTCTGACTATGAATGAGTTTGACCCTCTTACCATCGCATCAAACCTTCTCTTCCTGTGTCACCAGGACCAATTATATCAGCTTGGATGCTTTCCTTCCAACCTGAGCACCATGGTGTGGAAAACGCTGTTCCAGTGGCTGCCTGCATCGCCAGCCCGGGACAGGACAGCTCTAGCACTGCCTGTCTGTATCTGTAGCCCAGCCTTACTAGACACTGCCTGGGCCAATTTGGCATGCAGGTCTATGGAGAATAAGGCTGCTGAAATATATATATGATCTTCTTAAAACACGTATTGTTCCGCGCGGCTGTTCCCTATCAGACTGGAGCTCCCCTGACATCTTCCAGGGGTGGCAGAGCGCAGCGTGGGGAGTGGGAGTGAGGAGGGAGTATGTGTAAGGGGGGAGTGGGAGAAGAAGGGTGGATGAATGCAGGATGAGTCCTATAAGGATCTCCCTGGTCCCTGTGAATAGGGCCTATAGGAGAACACTGAGGATAGATCAATATTTGAGTTACTCCACAATACTAACATAGATGACAGAGTGAAAAGACGGAAGCCTGTAGAGAATAAAAATACTCCAAAACATGCATCCTGTTAATGCAAAACATGTGGCAAAGAAATTTACTTTTTGTCCTTGTGACCTTCCTATGATCTCCTTGTGTTGACCTTCCTATGCTCTCCTTGTGGTGACCTTCCTATGATCTCCTTGTGGTGACCTTCCTATGATCTCCTTGTGTTGACCTTCCTATGCTCTCCTTGTGATGATCTTCCTATGATCTCCTTGTGATGATCTTCCTATGATCTCCTTGTGGTGATCTTCCTATGATCTCCTTGTGGTGCCCTTCCTATGATCTCCTTGTGATTATCTTCCTATGATCTCCTTGTGATGATATTCCTATGATCTCCTTGTGATGATCTTCCTATGATCTCCTTGTGTTGAACTTCCTATGATCTCCTTGTGATGATCTTCCTATGATCTCCTTGTGTTGACCTTCCTATGATCTCCTTGTGGTGACCTTCCTATGATCTCCTTGTGATGATCTTCCTATGATCTCCTTGTGATGATATTCCTATGATCGCCTTGTGATGATATTCCTATGATCTCTGTCACATAATAATCAGACATTGCAAACACATTGTTTCAAATATATTTATTAATGGTATAATGTGGGGTTAGCAATGTCCTTTTGGTCAATTATTACCTGATATTTCCTCATTGATTGTAGAGGGTTGTCTGTTAAAGTTATTCTTCCCATTGGTCAAATGCATGATGGGTATTGGTATTTGAATGCTGTAATTTCTGTTCCTGTTTGAGACCGACAGGGTAAGGATGGCATGCTGCTGGCTTTTCCTTTGAGAATATTATTCCTCTTTTTGTTCATTGTCCTGTTTGTTTTTGTAAATACTTGTAGTCGCCGGCTATATTCATTCTTCACCTGCTAACAGAAAGCCTCACTTTGGCAAGAAAAAAACCACGTATTCCTCGTATGCCTCCACACTGTTCCAATCCAACCGCATGGTCAACCTCACAGTCCTGAATAAAAAGCGTTATGTTTGGGGCAAATCCAATACATTATGGAGTATCACTCTCCATTTCAAGCATGATAGTGGCTGCATCATGTTATGGGTATGCTTGTAATAGTTAAGGACAGGAGTTTTTCAGGATAAAAAATAAACGGAATGGAGCTAAGCACAGGCAAAATCCTAGTGGAAAACCTGGTTCAGCCTGCTTTCCACCAGACGCTGGGAGATGAATTCACCTTTCAGCAGGACAATAACCTAAAACACAAAATCTACATTGGAGTTACTTACGAAGAAGACGGTTAATGTTCCTGAGTGGCCAAGTTACAGCTTTGACTTAAATCTGCTTGAAAATCTATGGCAAGACTTAAAAATGGTTAACTAATAAAGATATATTTTTTTTTACAAATGTCAGAATTTTTCTTCCACTCTGACAGAGTATTTTGTGTAGATCATTGGAAAAGGAATAATAATGAAATCAAATTTAATCCAACTTTGTAACAAAATGTGAAAAAGTCATGTTTGTGAATACTTACTGGAGGCACTGTATGTCTAAAGAAAAAAGATTAAGATACCAGCACTGGAAGTCCCACTTGAACAGAATAACTATTTAATAAGCCATTGGATTATTGCCACATACACAATAAGACTTTAATGCCTTGTCAAAACTAACCACATCACAGCTTCTACAGTAAGCACAACACCCTGTCTGTCTTGCACCTTGTTGTGTCACTGAATCATTTATTATTGCATGGACACTTTTGACAAGTCAGCCAATGCTGCCCTCTGGCAGTGAGATAGGGAACTGTAAAATGGAAAAGTTACATTATATTTTTTTCTACAGGGGCCAGAAATACAACTAATTGCAATCACTTGATGAATATATGCAATGCATTTTAAACAAAGCCATCTAGAAAGAGTATTGTGGCATTTATTAGTCCCTCGTGGGAGCCTTGATTTGGGTCTGGGTGCCAAGAATAGGCATTTACCAACTGATGAAGCTTCCATATGCATATACCCCCACTGAAACAGACTGAGGAGAAAAGTAGATATCATGTATTAACCAGAATGACAGACTACAGAGAGAGGGACTGAGAAAGAGTCTCAATGATGATGAGTCTGCTTGAACTGCAGTCCACAGTATCCGCCCAATGTAGTTTCTTTATCCTGGAGAAAGACAGACAGAAGACAGACATTAGCACAGCGGAACGCCACATAAAATAGACCAATTCACTGTGTAGCGTGATGCTTAAAAATAGAAACTACCCAATGTAAAAGCCTGTTCACTTGATTTGTGCAAGCGCAGCGCGGGGTTAAAGTTCAATTTACTTGAACTCTGAGAGCAGCGGCACTGACTCCAAAGCACTGTGGAGCCTGGCGCAGATGTTCTTTCTGGGCTTGTGCCTCCTCTATTGAAAAACAATGGCTTGCACGGCACATTGACACACTTGCGCGAGTCATGTAAAGTGGTCACACACACAAGTTTTGACTTTGACACCACTAACTAGTGTACATTGTACACTACAGAGACGTCATTACCAGGTTGGATGTAGACGTTTGGGTGGCCCAGAGCTCCTCCACCCCCGTCACATGACACCACTCTGGCCTCAATGCCACTGACTTGCTCTTCAGCCACCAGCTTGATGGCAAAGTTCTTGTTCACCTGGAAACACACAGCACAAACAGAACCATCAGTAGCTTACACTCTGTATTGCAGTCCAAATTAAACATGCATTGTAAATCTATCAATGCCCACTTTGCAAAGGTATGTAAAGAGGCTTTAGGCCTTTTTCAACAGGACTCAACTTCTACATTGAAGTCCCATGGCGACTATGGCCCTTTCAGACAATGTAGTTTTACCTCTTTCTGTCGGCCAACGAACCTGGCCCGCCTGGGATCATTTTCATCATACACCTGAAACAACATGCAGACACTGTTTTGGAACATCACTATAACAATCATACATAGCTGATTACATTTTACACATACATTACATGATCACAGTAAAGTTTTATCACAACCATTAATTAACTATGTAAACTTTGACACTCCACCAAGTTAACTAGTGTCATCTGCCTTTGCTCTGACTAGCTTTTATCTTGACAGAAGGGGCAATGCCTACTACTGGCTGTGAATAAACGCCTAACTACCCCACTAGTGGGCGAGCAGATTCGTTAACTAAAAAGCTGGTGACCACAACTCAAAGATGGACCAACGGTGAAATCTTAGTTGACAACACCAACATCTGACACTATTGCCAAACGTTAACTAGTGGCCCTAGTGAGTATCGATAACTTGGTAACTACATATTTTCGGGGAAATCAACACACAAAACCTAACGTTTGAGCCTTGACGTCACCTGTCCGGTGTGGGTAATTTGCTCTCCAGTGGGCGACACTTATAGAGAAACAGCCTATGTCTTCACAGATGATACAAACACCTTAGCGTTTCTACTGAAGGACAGAACCCGAAGCACAGCGGCAGCCATGTTTACCATGGACTACATACCCAAGATGCTTTGCAAAGATGAGGGCGCTTCTCCGACCTTCAAAGACGTCCGCCTGGTCCTAGTGCTATGACGTTCATATAATATTCACGAATCGTTTGCAACCAACGGTAACATAATTATCATATTAAGGAGTGGATTATTGTAAATACTTTGTAGTTGATCAATTATGCAACGCGTTACAGTTTAAATGAAAGCGAAAGGGTGTGTTTAGTGGGCACAGAAACTCCAACCTATCGTGCGCTATGACCCTGCGCACAAGCTGTGACTTTTCTCAAAGTCACTTACGTCACAGCCAGGAAGCAGCGAGATTAATCCTTCTTCGGCAGTGTATTGTTTTGATTAAACGGTGCATTTCAGGAGTTTATTTCCAGCTCTAACCCGTTCGTATAGCTAAAAGGTTAGTGCATATTTTGTTACATTCATAAAGTTATTCTGATCAAGTACTGGTACTTTGCATTTGCCTAATCGGGCAGTAGAAAGATGATTGCGTCTGGCCTTGAGAATCGAGCATGCTGTATGAATCATGCGCTGTTTAGCCAGCTAGCCATCTGCAAAAAAAAAATATATTTTTTTTATATTATCCGGGAAGCATAATAGACACTGCATACGATATTTATATCTGTATTGTTTTGATTGCCTCTTCTCCTTCAGTACCACAAGTAGCTGAGAGGACTAAATAGGTTTCCACCATATTGCTTTCACCTGTCATATTCTGTCAGATCAGTGATAATGGAGGAATGGAAAGGACAAAGTCCGAGGAACCACAACTCAAAGTCCTAAAAACCCCAAAATATATGTTCTCTCTCGCTCTCTTTCTCCCTCTCCAGGTGGGTGTTGGTGACACCATGGCTCCACTCCTGTTAAACCACCTCGTCAGCTCCCTAACCCGCCATCTAACCCAGATGACCCGGATCACCCTCAGCCGAACCTACCCTATCACCACCACCACCATCTCCCGATGCCTCTCCTCCCTCACATCCTACCCAGTCCGAGTGCTCCTGATGCCAGGTAGACCCATCCAGCCCTTGGCCTTCTCTCCTGGATCTTGTTCCCAGGGTCGGGTCGCCCTACAGGGCCAGTGTCAGCACCTGGCCTGCCTCCAGCCCACTGCAGGGATGAAAACCAAGAGTGCTCTGAAACGCCGCTGTAAAGACTGCTTCTTTGTGGTGCGGCGGGGACGTCTGTTTGTGTTCTGTAAGGCTCATCCCCGACACAAGCAGAGGCAAGGATGAGGGGGTGAAGAGGAGCAGGGGTTGTGATGAAGATTTGTGGTCCTGTGAATTGTTTGTTACTTTAATTGAATTGCCACATTAAAGTGTTTGACTGATTGACCTTTTGCTATCCCTCTCTCTTTCACCACTCTCACCACCACCTCCCTGTCTTCTCTCTTTCACCACTCTCACCACCACCTCCCTGTCTTCTCTCTTTCACCACTCTCACCACCACCTCCCTGTCTTCTCTCTTTCACCACTCTCACCACCACCTCCCTGTCTTCTCTCTTTCACCACTCTCACCACCACCTCCCTGTCTTCTCTCTTTCACCACTCTCACCACCACCTCCCTGTCTTCTCTCTTTCACCACTCTCACCACCACCTCCCTGTCTTCTCTCTTTCACCACTCTCACCACCACCTCCCTGTCTTCTCTCTTTCACCACTCTCACCACCACCTCCCTGTCTTCTCTCTTTCACCACTCTCACCACCACCTCCCTGTCTTCTCTCTTTCACCACTCTCACCACCACCTCCCTGTCTTCTCTCTTTCACCACTCTCACCACCACCTCCCTGTCTTCTCTCTTTCACCACTCTCACCACCACCTCCCTGTCTTCTCTCTTTCACCACTCTCACCACCACCTCCCTGTCTTCTCTCTTTCACCACTCTCACCACCACCTCCCTGTCTTGTCTCTTTCACCACTCTCACCACCACCTCCCTGTCTTGTCTCTTTCACCACTCTCACCACCACCTCCCTGTCTTCTCTCTTTCACCACTCTCACCACCACCTCCCTGTCTTCTCTCTTTCACCACTCTCACCACCACCTCCCTGTCTTCTCTCTTTCTCAACAAGTCCTCTTCTGCCCTACACAGTGGAGAAGAAACTATTCTGATACACGTACAGCTGGCTAAGTGAAAACTGGCAGCCTAAATACACCATTGCCTCCTTGCAGAACATTTTGCTACTATGACAGCTAGCTACTCTGCTAATAGTCTCTAAAAGCTAATGCACCCATTCATCATCTAGGGACTAAATGATGCTGATCCAATAGAGAGACATTTGGTCTCCTGAACTTCACTGATGTGATATTGCAGAATCAAGAGTAGTTCTCTATTGTTCCAATCATCATCCACAGCTAGGAGACGGTGTGAGGGAAGCAATATGCTGGAGTGACCAGTGGCGTACTCATTATTCCAATTCTGTTACAAAATGTTTCTTAAACTGAACAAAACGGGAATAGACCTACCAGAATTTGTCCAATAGAAATTGTTTTATTCTGTTTGCTTCCGTTTGGTTCTTAAACAGTAAATGGCTTCCGTAATGAATACACCCCAGTAAATGCATTTTTATTGCATGTTCAAGTGCTGTCCATCACCACACTATGGTGCCAAAACCTCATCGCTCACAGAACCCTAGAAAAGAATGCCATAAATATCCTCATACATTATGCATCAAGGACACACACTATCCTCTGCCCTATTCTCCAAGATTATGCCCTTTCAATAAGGATCGAAAGGTTCTATAGATCTTAATAATTGGGAGAACAATTATCGCTATGTTTTTGGTTGGCATGGAGGTCATTAGGAAGATCAAATACCCAAGGTCTAATTGGCCTATTGCTTTCCTCTCCGCTCCAATCATTTCTATTCCTGGACTCAATGTAATTATTTAACTACTCACTGCTTTCTGTGAGACGTATTAAAACCACCTGTATCCAACATATAGCCTACATTTGAAAGTGTAAGAAAGCTTCTCATTTTGACTAATTGCAATAGTGAGACGTTTAGCTACGTCCTGCATTATCTATGCCAGGGATGGGCAACTGGTGGCCCCCATTTTGTAGTCCCGCGGACCAATTAAATAAATATATATACACAGTCGGGGTCTCAACCTACTGTTTAGAGTTAAAATAATAGAATACACAAGGTGCCATTTTGAAATGCATCAGCAGTCGCCTTTTATTGCAGACTGAAATCAAACAAAAGTGTTTGACATAGAAACACTGGATTTGTCAGGTTTTTTAAAACAATCTTTATTAATGGTGGAATTATGAAAAATATTAATAACATTAATTCCACCCATGAGGGCACTTTTGGTTATTGACAGCAGGAAAGGGCTAATTAGAAACATTTAATTTAACTAGGCAAGTCAGCTACAAGTCAGCTTATTTACAATGACGGCCTACTTACAGGGTCAGCCATAGCAGTACAGCGCCCCTGGAGAAAATTAGGTTTAAGTGCCTTGCTCAAGGACATATCGACAGGTTTTTCACCTTCAAGAAAACCAGATAATCATGACCTTGTAACAGTTAGTGCTAGAGTCTGATGTTTGGTGTTGGAGGTACCAGGGTGCACTGCAGTTATGACATGCAAAGGCGAAGTTACACATCTGCTACTTTGCATTCCAACAACCCAAATGTGCAAGCACTAATTAGCCACTCTCGGAGGAAAATGGAAGATGAATAAAAAATATGTGCTGAGGTTATCAATAAGCCTTATCAATATGACCATCATAAGTTATATTTCCATTTCCTCCGAGTTTGAAGGGGGAGGTAATGTTTTTCCAATAATGAACCCAAGATTACTTTCTCGTGCAGAGCATTCGCTGTAGGACTAAGACACACGGTAACATTATGAAATGCACATAGTGCAGTATTGACGGCCCGCAATTTGCAAACAGATGAGCTCTGGAAACCGGTATGCCCACTTTGAGATGTTTTTTCAATAAACAAAAGCCTTGGCAACTGCAATAGCCACCTATCCATCTCTTTCAGTACTGTGTGACTTGAAGTGGAGTACTCTGGTGGGTTGGTTTTTCTATCCTTGTGGACCTAAAATCCCCCAAAGTCCCGACAAGGATAGTAAAACAACATTTCCCACGTCCCCATGAGGACAAAGACTATTTTAAGCTTAGGGGTCAGGGTTAGGGTTACAATTAGGGGTAGGGTTCGGGTAAGAGGTTAGTGGTTAGGGTTACGGGTTAAGGTTAGTGTTCTGCTAAGGGTTAGGGAAAATTATTTTGAATGGAAATACATTTTTGGTCCCCACGGGAAAGAAGAACATAACGTGTGTGTGTGTGCATGGGTGTGTGTGTGTGTGTGCGTGCACATGCATGTGTGAAGCGCATGGATTTCCAAGCCTGGAGGCAGTAGTATGAATAATATTGACCTCAGGGTTGACTTTATGGACTGGCATGTAAGTAAATCAAGCTTGTGGTCACAGTCACATAGGCGCCACCCTGTCAGTGAGTGATTAATGCTGGTTCCTTTTCACGATTATTGTCACCTATAGCCAGTACTGTACATATGATGGTAAACAAGCAACCTGGACTCAGGGGTAGACGTAACATAGTAAAGGTAAATCCGGGACATTACATATTATGTTTCGTATAGTAGTAATTTGTGGATGTCCATCATCCATTTCGTATGATATGTTGCAAATTATGTGGCTAACGCTAACGAACGCACTGTTGTACACGTCGATCCAGAGCATCCCAAACATGCTCAATAGTTAACATGTCTGGTGAGTATGCAGGCCATGGAAAAACTGGGACATTTTCAGCTTCCAGGAATTGTGTACAGATCCTTGCAACATAGGGCTGTGCTTTATCATGCTGAAACATGAGGTGATGGCGGCAGATGAATGGCACAACATTGGGCCTTAGGATCTCGTCACGGTATCTCTGTGCATTGAAACTGCCATTTATAAAATGCAATTGTGTTCGTTGTCCGAGGCTTATGCCTGCCCATACCATAACCCCACCGGCACCATGGGGCACTCTGTTCACAACGTTGTCATCAGCAAACCACTCACCCACACGATGCCATCTGCCCAGTACAGTTCAAACCGGGATTCATCCGTGAAGAGCACACTTCTCCAGCGTGCCAGTGGCCATTGAAGGTGCCAAACTGCAGTCAGATCAAGACACTGGTGAGGACGCCAAGCACACAGATGAGCTTCACTGAGACGTTTTCTGACAGTTCGTGCATAAATTCTTCGTTTGGACAGTTTCATCAGCTGTCCAGGTGGCTGGTCTCAGACGATCCTGCAGGTGAAGAAGCAGGATGTAGAGGTCCTGGGCTGGCGTGGTTACACGTGATCTGAGGTTATGGATGTAGAGGTCCTGGGCTGGCGTGGTTACACGTGATCTGAGGTTATGGATGTAGATGTCCTGGGCTGGCGTGGTTACACGTGATCTGAGGTTATGGATGTAGAGGTCCTGGGCTGGCGTGGTTACACGTGATCTGAGGTTATGGATGTAGAGGTCCTGGGCTGGCGTGGTTACACGTGATCTGAGATTGTGAAGTTGGTTGGATATACTGCCAAATTCAATAAAAATATGTTGGAGGCTGCTTATGGTAGAGAAATGAACATTCAATTATCTTCCAAAAGCTCTGGTGGACATTCCTGCAGTCAGCATGCCAATTGCACACTCCCTCAAATCTTGGCATTGTGTTGTGTGACAAAACTGCACATCCAGCTGACATGTGTGGCCTTTTATTGTCCACAGCACCAGGTGAACCTGTTGAATGATCATGCTGTTTAGTTAGCTACAGGATATGCCACACCTGTCAGGTGGATGACTATCTTGGCAAAGGAGATATGCTCACTAACAGTGATATAAACAAATTTCTGATAAAATGTTTAGAGAAATAAGCTTTTTGTACATATGGAACACTTCTGGGACCTTTTATTTCAGCTCATGAAACATGGGACCAACACTTTACATGTTGCGTTTATATTTTGCTGGATTGAATCCCTGAGCTGACAAGGTAAAAATGTGTCGTGTTAAATGTGGAAGACACATTTCAGTTGAATGCATTCAGTTGTATAACTGACTAGTATCCCCTTTCCTTTCCTTTCCCTTTCCTTTTTCTTCAGTGTAATTCGAGGGTCCCGAATGTATTTTTACTATGTTACGTCTAGTTTATGAGACCAGGCTAAAACAAGAGAGACCCAAAGCAACATGGTCTCAGAGCATTTCATATTATTTTGTGTATGTTTTTTATGTATTCATTTGTGGATGTATTATGTGATATATTATGAATTACAATTCATATGATATGTTAGGAATTGCAATTCATACAACATGTTACGAATTTACAAAACGTACAACATGTCACTAATTTGCAAAATGTATGATATGTTTCGAATTCCAATTTGTTGTGGCTAACTAGCGCAAGTGGCTAGGTGGCTTGCTCTAGTGTTAGCTAGCTGGCTAAAGTTAGGGCTAAGGGCTAGAGTTATTGTTAAGGTTAGGATTTAGGTGAAAGGGTTAAGGTTAGGGTTAGTTAAAAGGTTAAGGCTAGGGTTAGGGGAAGGGTTAGCTAAAATGCTAAGTAATTACAAAGTAGCTAAAAAGCTCAAGTTGTCCGTGATGAGATTCGAACACTCAAACTTTGCGCTGCCAGACCTTCACGACCAACCACCCTCCTTTCATTTTTGACTTATCTTATGTAACCATACCAACCACAACATATTATACTCATTTGAATGTCCCGGATCTATTTTTACTATGTTACGTCTAGTCAATGAGACTAATCTGCACTGAGTAACAAATTGATGGGTGGATCAAGTGAGAGAGGAAGCGCTACAACTTCACACACATAATCGTAAACACGCACTCAAAGGTATCTGGCACATCTCAAACACACATATCAGTTATCGCTGTGTGTGTGCCTGTGCATCTGTCTGCGTGTGTGTGTGTGGCATGTGTGCTGAATTTCTGGCACCACTGTTAAAAAAGTGTTAAAAGGATCCTACACCTTCCAAAGTGATGTCAGAATAAGGGGCTCCCTAATATGCATGCGCAGTCCCAGCATGCTCAAATTAGCCATCCTTCCTTCCCCGCCCAACATCTCCCTACCAGTGTGTTGTGAACAATAATAGTGGAATCATTGGTTTGCCTTCAAAATAAAAGTCCTCATTGAAATATGCAAACGATTAAAAATAGTGGAATCATGCCACAATTGGACAAGATTAGGGATGGGGAACTTACAAAAAAAAAACAGAAGTAATCATGAGTAGCCACGGTGGCTCATTGGTCTGAGTTAGTGGCGACCCATGCTTTTTTAAACTTAACCTTTATTTAACTAGGCAAGTCAGTTAAGAACAAAATCATATTTACAATGACAGCCGGTTGTGATATAGTCTGGATTTGAACCAGGTTGTCTGTTGCAACGCCTCTAGAATTGAGATGCAGTGACTTAGAACACTGCGCCACTTGGGAACCCAAGTCATTCAGGGCAGAGTGGGGCAGATTCCCACCTGTTTTGAGCCCCACATTGTTTTGCATGTTATTTTGGCATTAATAAGTGTCACATATAAAATATGTATATATACAGTTGAAGTCGGACGTTTACATACACCTTGCCAACTACATTTAAACTTAGTTTTTAACAATTCCGGACATATAATCCTAGTAAATATTCCCTGTTTTAGGTCAGTTAGGATCACCACTTTATTTTAAGAATGTGAAATGTCAGAATAATAGTAGAGAGAAAGATTTATTTCAGCTTTTATTTCTTTCATCACATTCCCAGTGGTACAGAAGTTGAAATACACTCAACTCGTATTTGGTAGCATTGCCTTTAAATTGTTAAACTTGGGACAAACGTTTTGGGTAGCCTTCCACAAGCTTCCCACAATAAGTTGGGTGAATTTACTCCTGACAGAACTGCTGTAACTGAGTCAGATTTGTAGGCCTCCTTGCTCGCACACGCTTTTTCAGTTTTGCCCACAAATTTTCTATAGGATGGAGGTCCAATGGAGGGCCAGTCCAATACCTTGACTTTGTTGTCCTTAAGCCATTTTGCCACAACTTTGGAAGTATGCTTGGGGTCATTGTTGATTTGGAAGACCCATTTGCAACCAAGCTTTAACTTCCTGACTGATGTCTTGAGGTGTTGCTTCAATATATCCACATAATTTTCCTTCCTCATGATGCCATCTATTTTGTGAAGTGCACCAGTCCCTCCTGCAGCAAAGCACCCCCACAACATGATGCTGCCACCCCCGTGCTTCACAGTTGGGATGGTGTTCTTCGGCTTGCAAGCCTACCCCTTTTTCCTCCAAACATAACGATGGTCATTATTGCCAAACAGTTCTATTTTTGTTTCATCAGACCAGAGGACATTTCTCCAAAAAGTATGATCTTTGTCCCCATGTGCAGTTGCAAACTGTAGTCTGGCTTTTTTATGGCGGTTTTGGAGCAGTGGCTTCTTCCTTGCTGAGCGGCCTTTCAGGTTATGTCGATATAGGACTTGTTTTACTGTGGATATTTTTAAAAATGTACCTGTTTCCTCCAGCATCTTCACAAGGTCCTTTGCTGTTGTTCTGGGATTGATTTGCACTTTTCACAACAAAGTATGTTCATCTCTAGGAGACAGAACGCGTCTCCTTCCTGAGCGGTATGACAGCTGCGTGGTCCCATGGTGTTTACACTTGCGTACTATTGTTTGTACAGATGAACGTGGCACCTTCAGGTGTTTGGAAATTGCTCCCAAGGATGAACCAGACTTGTGGAGGTCTACAATTTTTTTTCTGAGGTCTTGGCTGATTTCTTTTCATTTTCCCATGATGTCGAGCAAAAAGGCACTGAGTTTGAAGGTAGGCCTTGAAATACATCCACAGGTACACCTCCAACTGACTCAAAGGATGTCAATTAGCCTATCAGAAGCTTCTAAAGCCATGACATAATTTTCTGGAATTTTGCAAGCTGTTTAAAGGCACAGTCAACTTAATGTATGTAAACTTCTGACCGACTGGAATTGTGGTATAGTGAATTATAAGTGAAATAATCTGTCTGTAAACAATTGTTGGAAGAATTACTTGTCACGCACAAAGTAGATGTCCTAACCGACTTGCCAAAACTATAGTTTGTTAACATGAAATCTGTGGAGTGGTTGAAAAATTAGTTTTAATGACTTCAACCTAAGTGTACGTAAACTTCCGACATCAACTGTATATAATTGAGTTAATAAAGCTGCATACAAACATGGTCTAGCTCAGTGCTTTCTGTGGTGGTGGGGCAGCCAGCAGAAAATACAGATGTTTGTGCCGTGATTGGCTCAGTGTTCTGTCACTCATGGGTACACTACGCCACTGCCAAGTCTAAGGGTAGAGCTATAAAATTCAAGCCCCTTGTGTGCTGCCATAGAGTTACATTAGATGTGCCCATCCAAGAAAGCTCAATGTCATTGGTTACAGATAACATGATGTCAAAACAACTGTTAACTCGGAACTGCAAAAACTGACTTTAGTGAGTTCAAGACAACTGGGAATTTGGGAAAACCAAGCTAGAACTGGAAAAATATGTTTTGAAGTTTCATCCAACTCGGAATTGTAAACTCAGGCCTCTTTCTAGAGCTGCGACCTGAAGATCACTGACGTCATCATGATTCAACCTTTTATTTGTTTTTTGAGTTCCCAGTTGTCTTGAAAGCACCATAAATCCAGAGAATGCCAGACTTTGATGACACATTTTAAAGACAAAATTTGCCCACTAAGGACCGCTGCGCCACCTTCCTGTTCAAGTGAGCACAGCACAACAACAGTCCAAAAATGTATTGTATGCTGCTGCATAAACAATGTAATATGACAGGGAGATATACAGTGTATACTGTATCTTAGAAAGTAATACTAAGTGTGTGTTGTGTACTAAGCTGTTAGTAGCCCATGTGCCTCATCCTAATAATTAATCTGAATTCTGTCGCTGTACATTTCAAAAGTGCTGAACAAATAGTTATATTCACTACGTCCGTCCTAGCTCGCTCATCAATGTCTTAATCGAAATTACGGATGGCCGGTTATCCGCTTGTCGTCCCCTTATACCATAGTTTGTAGATCTCAATTGTCAGTAGAAACCACATTTGTTTAAGCAAGTCAGCCATACCAGCTATGTTTTTTTAAAAGGCGGTAAATGAGGCTGAATGAACTGTTTCGCTGCCAGACAAGGCTCTGCTGAAAGCAAGGTGTTGGGACTGCTGTTTGGACTCTGCTTTATGTAGGCCCTAACGATACTGGTCTGAGTACCCCAACCCACCCTCACACAAATATTTGCGTCGTAACTGTTATTGTGGGACTTTAACTGTGGGAAATCACCATTCATATTGTAATGTAGAGGCTCACCTATGCTCTTCACAGTTGTGCTCTGTGTGTCACTGAGTAGGCTGATACCCCATTTCATGGACCCAAGATCCATAGGCAAGGCTATACATTGCAATATACTGTAAGCATGCCCCAGTGCAATTCTGATGTATAATACATCCAAAGTGCGATTTCAACAAAAGTTTTACTTGTGTAAAATTAACGAATTATTGTATTTGGTTGAATTTATATAACAGCATTCCAAACTTGTTTAGCATTATCTGGTCCAACTGTGGCATGATTCCACCATTTTTAACAGTTTCCATCCATTTCAATAGGGAACTTTTATTTTGAAGGCAAACCACCGCTTCCAGTATTGCTGCTCACGACACATAAATCATCTCCCTCACGGAACGGATTGATGGTCCTCGAGCCTACAGATCAGCACCGTCCGTACTGTGTAGCTAGCCGATTTCAAAGAAGCATTGCCTGTTTATTGTGGAAGAGAAAACCCGTTGCGAACTGATAAGTATTTGTTTATTTGTTTCCAGTAATGAAGTTGCCAAATAAGCAGCATCATTCCTCGGAGAATGGAGATGGGTCGGACTTGCCTCCCCCGTTCAGAAATCCTTTCGTTCACGAGTTACGATTCACTCCCTTTGAGAAAATTAGGGTAAGAAACCGTTCAACTTTTCACGACATCGTATCTAATGAACATTGAAATGATTTGTTAATGTTTTATTGTTCTTGTTAACTAGACAGTTACTATGTGCTACAGTAGCTACTAGCAGGCTAGCTACTAGTAGGTACTTGATTTTCTCCGCCCACCAAGTTGTCCGTGCCTTTCAAGCTTGTTGTTGCATGTTACTAGAATAATTGGTATATCTCGACCATAAACCACAATTAGAGACTCAAATCTAAACATATGCTGTCATTTTATGGTGATTTGATCATATAAAGAAGAGTTTATTTACAAAATACCAGAGCCAACGTTTTGTAGATATTGAATTTTTGATTTTGATTCATAATTTGCATGTCAAACGTTTGCATTGGATTTCCATGTCCAATAATAGCAGTCAACTGTAAAACTGTTGTCCTAAATTACTGGACAGCCTTCACTGTTCAAGGGGAGGGTTGCATACTGGGGCATTTGAATAGATCTGGGTCACACACACATTATTTATCTCTCTCATTGATTGATAGGAACTAACGTTAGTAAACATAAGCATTTCGCTGCATCTCCCATAACACCTGCTGAACTGTGTACAACAACCAAAACAATTTGATTACACACACACGTTCTTCTATCCTCGTGGGGATCTGAAAAAAAATGGTCCCATTCAAAATCCTATTTCCCCTAACCTTAACCCTAATCTCTTAAACCTAACCCAAATTCTAACCCTAAACCCTAAGTTTTAAATAGCCTTTGTCCTCATGGAATAGAAGAAGACCACACAGACACACCCACACAGTCGACCCCATACTCTCTGTTTGGCCTTTTACACACAGCCGTGGGGACATGCAGTTGTCACTATCAGACCATGCTGCAAAGAACAGAACGTCTGTAACATACGGCATCATTCAGCAAATTATCTTCCTTATTTGCACCAAGTGTTCCATTCCCTGACCGTAACATTCTAGGTAATGTGTGTAGCTGGTTAGTATTCTGAGGAGTGAGAGAAATGTGGCTTGGCCCGTTGTTATTTCCAAACATTACTTACTTTTATTACACCAATACTCGGCTAGTATTCTTCCTGTAAGTGCAGGAAATGTGGTTGGTCCCATTCCTGTTTCCTTGGCCTCAGCTCTCACACAGCCCCAGGGCCAGGGTGTGTCCCAATCACTCTCCACCATATACTGTACAGCAGGGCTCTCCAACCCTGTTCCTGGAGCGCTACCCTCTAGTGTTGTCACGATACCAACATTTTACTAATGATACGATACCAGGCCAAGTATCAAGTTTTAAATTGACACAATGCCTATTAGCAAAGGTGTCAGCTAGAGATGACGTGAAGGAGCTTGCAGGGATTTGTAGTCTTATGAGGTCTACTTTGATGCTAATTAGCATTTTACGAATCAGAGTAAATGGAGCCAAATATATTTATAAGTCACCTTGTCCGAGAGAGATTTACATGGTTATCACAACGTCACGCCAGGGTAACCCTACACGAAACACAGCCCTTATTTTAAGTGTTTCTAAAATTCCCTATGGGAAAATGAATGGTGAAAAAACGATTGGAACCATTTCCCTGTTTGACTGCTAGGTTTTATGGGTATTATGACACCTCCACTGTGGGGCTCTATTCACACTTCTACTCAATACAACAGATATTGAATTTCACTTCACACTTTGTAATAGAATACTGAATAGAATGGCTACTTTGCTCATATTTGCAAAGGCCTACCAGTGATTTGGCTGGAGTAATGGGAGGAAGGAATATGCATGAGTAATGATCTGCATGTCACTGTGGCAGTCAGGGGAAAACTGCATGGAACATTCTTTACTCTGCAGTTACCACACAGACTCACTCCCTCCCTCTCACTCTGTCTCCCTCTCTCATAAACACACACACACACCACTCTCTTCCACAAACACATACACACTGCTTCCACAAACACATACACACTGCTTCCACAAACACATACACACTGCATCCACAAACACATACACACTGCATCCACAAACACATACACACTGCATCCACAAACACATACACACTGCTTCCACAAACACATACACACTGCTTCCACAAACACATACACACTGCTTCCACAAACACATATACACTGCTTCCACAAACACATACACACTGCTTCCACTTAAAAAAATGTTAGGCACCAAACGGAATGTAAGAGCACCAGAAAGAGAGAGATTTTTGATAGATTAGGCCTATATGAATCCTATCGTTTGATAGATTAGGCCTATATGAATCCTATCGTTTGATAGATTAGGCCTATATGAATCCTATCGTTTGATAGATTAGGCCTATATGAATCCTATCGTTTGATAGATTAGGCCTATATGAATCCTATCGTTTGAAGCACAAGAGTAGCAGACCTTTCTTCCTGTACCAATCACATTTTCCTAGACCTACTTTCAAGTTAACAGGTAACATAATTTGCGACCTTGGATTAGTTTAAAATGGCCCGCGACATGGTTTGTGAAATTATATCGAAATCGCCCAGGAAGAAAAAGGTAACGGTAATGAGTCATATTTTTTAAAACCGTTTTCAGACGAGCCGTTTTCTTTGCTGTAAAGCTGCAAGAATGCCTGGCGAAGCTGTTTTTCGTCTCTGGTACGTTTTCACTCCAAACCCAGTTATCACTAAACCTGATTCAGTTTATCAACCAGCTAATTATTAGAATCAGATGCGCTAGATTACAGGATGGTAACTCTGCAGGAACAGGGTTGGAGAGCCCTTCCCAACATGGTCCAGGAAACTGGCCTCCATTTTGGCACTGAACATTTTGTACCAGCAGTGGAATAGAAACACAGCAAACAAGTTTACTCCTAAACCAGGAGGCATGCTTTGCACACAGACACACACATCTATCTATATATATATATATATACATACACACACACACACACACACACACACGTGTGTGCACATGCATACACACAATGTACACACACACACTGCAGAGAGCGACAAGGGGAAGAACATGACTCGATATGGGAGCAGAAAGGACGGAGACTTTGGAGCAGCATTTAGCTTCTGAATCTGGTGCTAATTATTCCAGTCTCTGGATCTAGGCCAAGCCTCTGGAAATGTGTGTTTCTTTTCTATTGTTACACATTGGCACGTTGTCCTTTATAATTGTATTTCTTAGAAGACCGTCAGTGTATCCAATTGTATTGCCATTGCATGTTTCTGTCAAAGATTAAATCAAAATGATTGTTAAACTCAGATCAAAGTAATAGTTAGGCTAGTTGGATAGAAAAAGGTGCTGGAGGTTACTGAAGTACACACACACACACACACACACACAGTTGAGTTAATAAACTGTAGCATGGGTCTATCTCTGTCTTGTTCTCACTCCCTGCTCTTACTGTGAAGGTGTCCAGGTGGTTATTCTGTGTAGACACACACTGGTTAATTTAAGAGCTGCCTCTCTCGCTCTGCCTGAACATAAACACTTCTTCCCTTCACGCAGCTGGCAACAGCGCCATATGACTGGGTGACATGTTTGAGTGTGTGTGTCTGTCACACCAACATGTGTAAGCACATTCCTCCCTTAGGCCTCTCTCTCTCTCTCCCAGACTGCCTGTTTTGAAGAAGAGGAGTTTGCAAAACAACAAAAACACCCCAAATGAATGACCGTCACAATGAACTAACAAAACAAAACATCCCTAATAAAGAAGATGTCACTCACTGACTGAACAGATGAGTGGGTCTGTGTTGTTGTATTATTGTTACTGTGTGTGTTGACGTTGGTTAGCCCTTGCAGAGCTGAAGTCCTTCTGGTTTGAATTTCTCTCTGGCAACCCTGATGATGCAGCTAAATGATAACAGCAGATTCAGCTAATAAGCCCTTCAAGCTGTTGGTTCATTATACCGACCGACACAAGCAGCGGGGGATCTGGGACTATCCCTCACAGACCAGAAGGAGGGCGAGAGCTGGATCTGGGACTATCCCTCACAGACCAGAAGGAGGACGAGAGCTGGATCTGGGACTATCCCTCACAGACCAGAAGGAGGGCGAGAGCTGGATCTGGGACTATCCCTCACAGACCAGAAGGAGGGCGAGGGGTGGATCGGAAGAAAAGGCCATGCTATCAGTGACAGTACAGGGATAGAAAGAGAGAGCGAGAGGGATTCGGGCTATCGGTGACAAAAAGAAAGAAAGAAAGAAAGAGGGAGTATGTGGGGAAAGAGAGGGATATTTTGTTATATTGTTATATTTGACAACCAGGAAGGACAACAAACCATGATTTGAAAAGACCATTCTGATGTGTGTCCGCCTGTGTGTGTGAGAGAGAGACCCTAGCAGCAGCAGATTGGTGGATTGGTGCTGAGGGACAGATGGGGAGTTTGCACACTAGGTTCGGTTTGCTCCCAGTAGAACTCATAGCAGTGTTTTGTGACTCACTATCCGGTATACACTTCCTCAAATAGTCAGAATTAATCTACACTGAACAAAATGTTCAGCTCCCAGGAATTGTGTACAGTTCCTTGCGACATGGTTGTGCATTATCATGCTGAAACATGAGGTGATGGGGGCGGATGAATGGTACGACAATGGGCATCAGGATTTCGTCACGGTATCTCTGTGTATTCAAATTGCCATAGATAAAATGCAATTGTGTTTGTTGTCCGTAGCTTATGCCTACTTATACCATGACACCACCGCCACCATGGGGCACTCTGTTCACAACGTTGACATCAGCAAACCGCTCGCCCACACAACGCCATCTGCCCGGTACACTTGAAACCAGGATTCATCCATGAAGAGCACACTTCACCAGCGTGTCAGTGGTCATCTAAGGTGAGCAGATTAGCTTCCTAGAGACGATTTCTGACAGTTTGTGCAGAAATCCTTCGGTTTCCGGGTGGCTGGTCTCAGACGATCCTGCAGGTGAAGAAGCCGTGGTCTGCGGTTGTGAGGCCGGTTGGACGTACTGTGAAATTCTCTAAAACGATGTTGGAGGTGACTTATGGTAGAGAAATTAACATTAACAGCTCTGGTGGACATTCCTGCAGTCAGAATGCCAATTGCACGCTCCCTCAACTTGAGACATCTGTTGCATTGTGTTATGACAACTGTGTGGCCTTTTATTGTCCCCAGCACAAGGTGCAGCTGTGTAAGGATCAAGCTTCTTGATATGCCCCACCTGTGGATGGATTATCTTGGCAAAGGAGAAATGCTCACTAACTGTGATGTAAACAAATTAGTGTACAATATTTGACATTTAACGTTTTTTGTGTGTATGGAACATTTCTGGGATCTTTTACTTAAACTCATGAAACAAGGGACCAACTCTTTACATGTTGCATTTGCATTTTTGTTCAGTCTAAGGTGATCTTAGTCTTGCAGTTTTACATCTAACTAAGATGCTTGGTGCAGTATTTCTCAAGTAAAAAGAAACACCGTCATCTCTCGTTGAATGACAACCGACTTTTATTGAAGAATCCCTACTGTTGACCAATCACAGACGAAGGGGCGGCTTGCCTCAAAGTGTTGTGTGCACAAACAGCCCATAAAAACCTTGCAGAAGACGAAAACAAAAAAGTGTCATAATATATGCATGTTGTTTCGGATGGGGAAGCATGAGGACACCTTTAGAGGGCAGGAAGATGCTTGCCTGCTGGGTAGATCTCTACGTGCGTGTGTGTGTGTAGGGGGGTGAGATACCCACCCCTAAGGGTGTGTGTGTGTGTGTGCTCTTGTATGTGTGAGTGCCAGGGTTTCCGTTTTGACCAGCAGCATTTTAATTTACCGGACATTTGAGAAATGTACCGGACCAATATGCATTGGGTGCGTAACCTGATTATGGCGTCCACCCACAGTGGATCAGAATGTCAGAAATCATATTTAGATTATAGTAATTAATCTTAAGAGAACATGCGAGTCAAAGGTGCAATGACGTGTATCCTTATCGTGCACTTTAAAAGCGTTAGAATAACATGCACAGGCGGAGCGTGAGTTTAAAGTTTGGGGAAGCAGGTTTTGACCTTAAAAATTCACATCTTATAATAACACATTCCATGCATCATCGCATGTGCAGACGTACAGTATGTAAGAGCCTACTGTTCGTTGTGTGCAGACGTACAGTATGTAAGAGCCTACTGTTCGTTGTGTGCAGACGTACAGTATGTAAGAGCCTACTGTTCGTTATGTGCAGACGTACAGTATGTAAGAGCCTACTGTTCGTTATGTGCAGACGTACAGTATGTAAGAGCCTACTGTTCGTTGTGTGCAGACGTACAGTATGTAAGAGCCTACCGTTCGTTGTGTGCAGACGTACAGTATGTAAGAGCCTACTGTTCGTTGTGTGCAGACGTACAGTATGTAAGAGCCTACTGTTCGTTGTGTGCAGACGTACAGTATGTAAGAGCCTACTGTTCGTTGTGTGCAGACGTACAGTATGTAAGAGCCTACCGTTCGTTGTGTGCAGACGTACCGTATGTAAGAGCCTACTGTTCGTTATGTGCAGATGTACCGTATGTAAGAGCCTACTGTTCGTTATGTGCAGACGTACAGTATGTAAGAGCCTACCGTTCGTTGTGTGCAGACGTACAGTATGTAAGAGCCTACTGTTCGTTGTGTGCAGACGTACAGTATGTAAGAGCCTACCGTTCGTTATGTGCAGACGTACCGTATGTAAGAGCCTACCGTTCGTTGTGTGATGAGTAGATTTGGATAGTTATAATATAACTCCAATCACTGTTTGCAAAAAAGACCGTTCAATGCATGGCTGAGTGTGTGTAGCGTAGAGGCCTTGGCTACAGGCTAAATCACATACGTTGCTTTGGAAAAACACATTTCATGCAATTCTGCTACAAGTTATATGACTGGAGACATTAGCAGGACAAATGGCAGGGTAGCCTACTCTGCTGATACTGACAAACAGATCAATAAGACAACCTTGTCCATTTATAACAGGCCTATGAGAAGGGGAGACTAATAGAATACGACGTCTATCTAAACTGGAGGAGGAAGTTATTGTCCAAAAACAGACTCTTTTTAAAGTGGCACTGACCCGGGGATATGGCCGACGCTCTCCGCTGGCGCCAATAAGACTGGCTATAGGCTTACTGTTGTTCGCTCAACTAAAAGACAGGTCTATTCATTGTCGTCTCTTTACAGCAATAGCCATTTGCTTTACAAACTTAATTTTTAAGTTTTACGCTTTGCATGGCTGGGACTCTACTTTACACTGACAATCGCAAATATTTGGTATTTGCAGTTTGTGCTGCCTTTCCTTCAGACTGTAGGCGATTTTTAAAACAATCCACAATGTATTATTGTGTTAAGGGTAAGGGAAGCTAATGACTAGCCTATTTAGAATGATTTTAATTTATTTCTGTATAGACAGGAGTAGGTAATCAGGCCATGTGGCGCAGCGGTCTAAGACACTGCATCTCAGTGCTAGAGGCGTCACTACAGACAACCTGGTTCCAATCCAGACTGTATTGTGATACAGCCGTGATTGGGAGTCCCATAGGGAGGCGCACAATTGGCCCAGCCCTGTCCGCGTTTGGCCGGTGTAGGCCGTCATTTAAATAAGAATATGCCTAGTTAAATAAAGTGTGTGTGTGTGTGTGTGTGTGTGTGTGTGTGTGTGTGTGTGTGTGTGTGTATGTATGTACAGTTTAAGTCGGAAGTTTACATACACCTTAGCCAACTACATTTAAACTCAGTTTTTCACAATTCCTGACATTTAATCCTAGTAAAAATTCCCTGTCTTAGGTCAGTTAGGATCACCACTTTATTTTAAGAATGTGAAATGTCAGAATAATAGTAGAGAGAATTATTTATTTCAGCTTTTATTTCTTTCATCACATTCCCAGTGGGTCAGAAGTTTACATACACTCAATTATTATTTGGTAGCATTGCCTTTAAATTGTTTAACTTGGGTTAAACATTTCGGGTAGCCTTCCAGAAGCTTCCCACAATAAGTTGGGTGAATTTTGGCCCATTCCTCCTGACAGAACTGGTGTAACTGAGTCAGGTTTGTGGGCCTCCTTGCTCGCACACGCTTTTTCAGTTCTGCACACAAATTGTCTATAGGATTGAGGTCAGGGCTTTGTGATGGCCACTCCAATACCTTGACTTTGTTGTCCTTAAGCCATTTTGCCACAACTTTGGAAGTATGCTTGGGGTCATTGTCCATTTGGAAGACCCATTTGCGACCAAGCTGTGTGTGTGTGTGTGTGTGTGTGTGTGTGTGTGTGTGTGTGTGTGTGTGTGTGTGTGTATATATAAATTAAATATGGATGCACTGCCTATGTCAAGACGATAGATCCCAAATTCATACAACCAGTATGCTTAAGCTACACCCCCCCTTAACATTATTAGGGAAGCAATACGCACAAGGCAGGAAGTTATTAGGGTTTATGCTAATTTGCATTTGGCTACGGGACGAAAGAAAGTTGAAAACCAATAGAACATGAGAGAAATGGGCTACTGGTTTCAATGGCATATGGAAGTCTGTATAAAATAATTTCCTCCATGGATATAGTTGGATTTTGCATAGGCTACTTTTAAAATACTAAGCAGGTATATGTTTTCAAAATGCAGCTCATTGCAATTGGCTTAAAAAACTGTTCTTAACACAGGATTGCATTTAGAATTGTTGCGCAATGATTGGGCTTATAAAAGCACTGTCTGGTATATTTTCCGCTAAACGGCTCTGTATCTATATGCTGTGCGTTTTGATCAATTTAAATACATAACAAATATACACACTCGCCAATTTAAGTCCACAAAATTATGCAAATTAACCCATAGACCGATAAGCATGACCGGTCCAATGTTTTTACATCAACTGGTATTTTCATCAATGAATAGGTTAAAAAGCATTATTTGACAATGGGATCTTTTTTTTTTTTTCTTCTTCTTCTCCCAGACAACTGGCTATTACCGGCTAACAGAAACCCTGGTGTGTGCGTGTGTGTAGGGGGTGGAGAGCCTGCCCCTAATGGTGCTTGCCAGCCCTGAAGGATGGGAGGAAGTGTGTGTGTGTGCATCTCTCTGTTGCCTGCCTCCTCTCTCACACACACCTCCACTGAGTCTCCTCCTGAATATTTCACACCACAAAGCTTTCCTTAACTCCCTGAATCGTCCCTCACGACAAACATGAAGACCAGCTCACAGGAGTGCCAGTTTTTTTAAAACGCAACCATTCGCTCCTTTCACTAACCTTTTGGAATTAGCAGAAATTAAGGGACCAGATAGGTGTGTGAGTTGAAATTATGTTCTGTTCATTTTGAAACTCATCTGAAAATCGAGGACAGTTATCTTAATGACATCACCAGACATTTCTATATTAACCCAAAAAATAATTTAGCTAGCTTAACGTTACTGTATCTTAGCTAACAATTATGATATACATATTTTAATGGGGTTGGCTACACTTCCAGGATTACAAGCTAGCTAGGCATCATGGAGATTTCTCTGACAGTCTGACAATCTGAGGAAGATATGTAACTTGTTGTAACTTTTTAAAAGTAGCTTGTCAGATATATATTTTTTGTTTTGTTATGGCAGCAACGGTGTGCCGAAGCTAAATGAAAATAGGTGAAACACTTGACTACAGGAGGGACGGAGAGTCATAATTCTGGTCACGCTTTTAGTCTGTTGTAACAGGATTGTAACGTCAGTAGAATGGCTGCTAGGTGTGTGTGTGTGTGTGTGTGTGTGTGTGTGTGTGTGTGTGTGTGTGTGTGTGTGTGTGTGTGTGTGTGTGTGTGTGTGTGTGTGTGTGTGTGTGTGTGTGTGTGTGTGTGTGTGTGTGTGTTAGTATGCTGTTTGGATGAGTCCATTACAGAAGGGGGGTGGTCAGGATTGGTCTATTAGATGATTTGGGGAGGGGTCATAAACCAACCCTATTAGTGTTTATTTATTTATCTGGACATGCTGTCTGCACCTTGGACTCGCACAGATCCATGGAGGGAGAAATTAAATCAGAGTGGAAAGAGAAGAAAAGGAATACTAGTCTCCTGGGAGAGGAAAGGAGATCACAGCATTGTAATGGAGAGGCAGAGAGAGAGAGGCAGAGAGAGAGAGGCAGAGAGAGAGAGGCAGTAACGAGAACAACAACACACTACTGTAACACACAGTAGAAGAGGGATGGAGAGAGGACAAGGGAATAGAGGGGGGGGTGGGATCTGAAATTACAGTGACATTGTGACCCGGTTATTAGGAGGGATGGCGTGACCCTGACACACACACACACACAAGATGACCAAATTCCCTGCAAAGGCAAAGTGCATGGCATGTGAATGGTTATCAGCTTTGATCTCAGATGACGCTTCGACCTTTGACCTTAATTAACGTTTTTGTTCTGTATGAGTTAATGTGTGCATGGACCATGTGCTCGCGCTAACATAAGGAGCATAGAGTTAAACAGTAAAAAGATTGGAGGGATGACTAGCTTTCTGTCTGTCATTGCTGGATGGTTGATGGTTAGAGGAGAGCCTGAGTCTCTTCTTCAACAGAGCTGTTCCTGATGGGTCGATCTAATTTACTAGCTTTCTCCTCTCTTCCACATCCTCAGACTGCTCATCTGTAGACCAGCACTGACCACTCTGGAGAAAACATACTTGAATAATGTTTACATACTGTTTTAACCCACTTCATATGTATATATTTCTAGTCAATGCTTATCCTATAGAACTACTGCTGTACACACTTTTCCTTTCCTGTACTGTCTATACACACCATTATATACATATACAGTGCCTTCGGAAAGTATTCAGACCCCTTGACCTTTTCCATATTTTGTTACGTTACAGCCTTATTCTAAACTTGATTAACACACAATACCACATAATGACAAAGCAAAAACAGGTTAATTGTATTAAAAAAACAAAAACAGATCACATTTACATAAGTATTTACACCCTTTACTCAGTACTTTGTTGAAGCACCTTAGCTTTGAGCCTTCTTAGGTATGACACTACAAGCTTGGCACACCTGTATTTGAGGAGCTACTCCCATTCTTCTCTGCAGATCCTCTCAAGCTCTCTGGTTGGATTGAGAGCAGCTATTTTCGGGTCTCCTCAAAGATGTTCAATCAGGTTCAAGTCCGGTCTCTGGCTGGGCCGTGTGCTTCGGGTCGTTGTCCTGTTGGAAGATGAACCTTCGACCCAGCTCTGGAGCAGGTTTTCATCAAGGATCTCTGTACTTTGCTCCGTTCATCTTTCCCTCAATCCTGACTAGTCTCCCGGTCCCTGCCGCTGAAAAACATCCCCACAGCATGATGCTGCCACCACCATGCTTCAGGGTAGGGATGCTGCCAAGTTTCCTCCAGATGTGACTCTTGGCATTCAGGCCAAAGAGTTTAATCTTGGTTTCATCAGACCAGATAATCTTGTTTCTCATGGTCTGAGTCTTTAGGTGCCTTTTGAAAAACTCCAAGCGGGCTGTCATGTGCCTTTTACTGAGTGAGAGTGGAATAGGCCTGATTTGGTGGAGTGCTGCAGAGATGGTTGTCCTTCTGGAAGGTTCTCCCATCTTCACAGAGGAACTCTAGAGCTCTGTCAGAGTGACCATTGTGTTCTTGGTCACCTCCTTGACCAAACTTCTTCCATTTAAGAATGATGGAGGGCACTCTGCTCTTGGGGAACTTCAATGTTGCAGAAATGTTTTGGTACCCTTCCCCAGATCTGTGCCTCGACATAATCCTCTCTCGGAGCTCTACGGACAATTCCTTCGACCTCATGGCTTGGTTTTTGCTCTGATATGCACTGTCTACTGTGGGACCTTTTTTTTTATAGACCGATGTGTGCCTTTCCAAATCATGTGCAATCAGTTGAATTTACCACAAGTGGACTCCAATCAAGTTGTAGAAACATCTGAAGGATGATCAATGGAAACAGGATGCACCTGATCTTAACTTCAAGTCTCATAGCAAAGGGTCTGAATACTTTTATTTTGTATAAATTTGCAAACATTTCTAACAACCTGTTTTTGCTTTGTTAGTATGGGGTGTTGTGTGTAGATTGCTGAGGAACATTTGTATTTAATCAATTTTAGAATAAGGCTGTAACGTAATAAAATGTGGAAAAAGACAAGGGATCTGAATACTTTCCCGAAGGCGCTGTAAATATATTTATTTATTTTATTTGGGGGATTTGAGTGTTCTGTGTTGTTAGGTAAACTACACTGTTGGAGCTGGAACATCTGCAAAATATCTGTACACAACCAATAAAGTTGGATTTCATTTCATACGTGGGTCAGAAAATGTATAGACCCAATGCAAAGCTATAGTAGTCGTACTTGTTTTCATGCAAGAGATGCTTTTCCTTACCAGTGTGGTGTGGGCCAATCGCTTAAATGTGATCATTTTACCCCTATATCTCCCTCTCTCTCTCTCTCTCTCTCGCGCTCTCTGTGTTCTAATGAATGAATGCATGACCATTTGCTTTTCTCTCTCTCTCTCAGATCATTGTGATGACGGTGACAGTGTTCCCAGTGCGGTTGTTCTTTGCAGTGCTCCTCATGTTGCTGGCCTGGCCCTTTGCCTTTGCTGCCTCTCTGGGACGATCTGAACTGGCTGTGGAGACCGAGACCTGGTGGAGGAGGTACGCTTGTCAGTGTGTGTCAGAGTGATAACAAAATATTAACATGAGACCGGCCAGGTCAAACTTCAATCAGTGTAGATGAAGGGGAGGAGACGGGTTCAAGAAGGAGGTTCAGAGGGTGAATGGACAAAAGGTTTAAGTGCCTTTTTGAACGGGGTATGGTAGTAGGTGTCAGACACAGCAGTTTGAGTGTGTCAAGAACTGCAATGCTGCTAGTTTTTCACGCTCAACAGTTTCCCGTGTTTATCAAGAATGGTCCACCACCCAAAGGACATCCAGCCAACAAGACACGACTGTGGGAAGCATTGAAGTCATCATGGGCCAGCATCCCTGTGGAACGCTTTCGACACCTTGTAGTCCATGCCCCGACGAATTGAGGCTGTTCTGAGGGCAAAAGGGTGCAACTCAGTATTCGGAAGGTGTACCCTAATGTTTTGTACACTGTGTATAAAATGAGTGACACACCTGATAATGACATCACCACCACTTGTGAAATATTTGTAGAAGGTTTGGATATGATTGTCATTGTGTCAGGGCAAACACACACACACAGACACGCACAACAGGACGTAATTGCAAACAATTCTTAATTTACTTACCTGTGTAAATAAAGGTTAAATAGAAAATAAACACACACACCCTCAACTCTCTCCTATAGGATCTGTGACATAGCCCTGAAGGTGATCATGCGTGCCATGTGGTTCTGTGGAGGGTTCCATTGGGTGACAGTGAAAGGGGAACCGGCCCCACCCTCGGAGGCGCCCATCCTCACCCTGGCCCCTCACTCGTCTTACTTCGACGCCATTCCCATCACCATGACCATGGCATCTATCGTCATGAAGACAGAGAGCAAGAACATCCCTGTCTGGGGCAGTGAGTAGTCTTCCTCATCTTAATCTCTCTCATCTTCATTAAATACCATTCTCTTCCTCGCCTCTCTTTCTCTCTGCCTCTTCCTAATCTGTCAGGCCTTTTCAGTCTGTCTCACTGTCTAGGGAAGTGTGTACTCTAGTCTTCATCTTTGTTCTCCTCACCTTTCTTTCTTTCCCGGTCTGTTGATCTTCATTCTCTCTCTGGTACCATAGTCTTCCTCATTTCTCTCTGGGTGTGTCTCAAAATGCATACTGCCGTGCTCCAAGCACGCAAATTGGAGCACAGGAGGGTCGGAGTATGAGTCCAAATCAAAGTATGCGAAACAGAGCATGGAGGGCACTTCTCGAATGCGTACTCCGTTTGTACATGCACTACCGGTCAAAAGTTTTACTACAATCATGTAGGAACCAAAAAAAAGCGTTAAACAAATCAAAATATATGTGAGATTCTTCAAAGTAGCCACCCTTTGCCTTGATGACAGCTTTGCACACTCTTGGCATTCTCTCAACCAGCTTCACCTGGAATGCTTTTCCAACAGTCTTGAAGAAGTTCCCACATATGCTGAGCGCTTGTTGGCTGCTTTTCCTTCACTCTGTGGTCTGACTAATCCCAAACCATCTCAATTTGGTTGAGGTCGGGGGATTGTGGAGGCCAGGTCATCTGATGCAGCCCTCCATCACTCTCATTCTTGGTAAAATAGCCCTTACACAGCCTGGAGGTGTGTTGGGTCATTGTCCTGTTGAAAACAAACGATAGTCCCACTAAGCCCAAATCAGATGGGATGGCGTATCGCTGCAGAATGCTGTGGTAGCCATGCTGATTAAGTATGCCTTTAATTCTAAATAAATCAAAGACAGTGTCACCAGCAAAGCATCCCCACACCATACCACCACCTCCTCCATACTTTACTGTGGGAAATACACATGTGGAGATCCTCCGTTCACCCACACCGCGTCTCACAAAGACAATGGTTGGAACCAAAAACCTCCAATTTGGACTCCAGACCAAAGGACACATTTCCACCGGTCTAATGTCCATTGCTCGGAAAAACCCTTGAATGAGTAGGTGTTCTAAAACTTTTGACCGGTAGTGTATTTTTAAGCATGCATCGATGCACAAGCTTCAACGGTAAGTATGCAAAGAAATATGACGCAATCACTTAAAACATTTGTTTGAAACAATGTCAGACATTTATTTGAGCTGAAGCAAGAGAAAATATACTCCGACTTGGTAATGAAATGTTGCCTGACTACAATAGTTTATCTTTATATGTTAATAAATACATAAATACTTTGGCATGTTTACCTGCCTACGTACCGTAGATCGCAAGGCCATAATAAGTCAATAAGGCTAACTGGCTAGCTACTACTTTTACAGATAGTCACAAATAATTGTTAGCTAGCTACCCACAAATAATTAACATCTATGTTGCATTATTAGTCATTTTTGCCTCTTAAACTATCTGGTAAGCTACATTATTGTGATTCACATATAGCTAGCTGATAGTTATGAAGTAAAACGGTTGCCTTGTGTATATCTTGTTTTGTCTCTATTGCCATTGTTCTGGCTGGAAGACATTTCAGTGAATGGGTAATCCCCATATCCATAGTAAGTCAATGGGGCTGGATAGCTAGCAAGCCACGAAGAATTGGTAGCTACCCACGAAAAATGTACATCTACTTTGCATAACATTAGTTTTAGGTATTTTTTGCCTGTTTAACTAGCTGGCTAGCTAGATTATTACGGTTCACATAAAGTGCCTTCGGAAAGAATTCAGAGCCCTTGACTTTTTCCACATGTTGTTACATTACAGCCTTATTCTAAAATTGATTAAAAAATATATATATATCCTCAACAATATACACAAAAGACCCTATTATGACAAGGCAAAAACAGGTTTTTAGAAATGTTTGCAATTAAGACACCTTATTTACATAAGTATTCAGACCCTTTGCTATGAGACTCAAAATTGAACTAAGGTGCATCCTGTTTCCATTCATCACACCTGTCTATATAAAGGTCCCACAGTTGACAGTGCATGTCAGAGCAAAAACCAAGCCATGACGTCGAAGGAATTGTCCGTAGAGCTCCGAGACAGACAGGAATGTGTCGGCACAGATCTGGGTAAGGGTACCAAAAAATGTCTGCAGCATTGATGGTCCCCAAGAACACAGTGGCCTCCATCATTCTTAAATGGAAGAAGTTTGGAACCACCAAGACATCCTAAAGCTGGCTGCCTGGCCAAACACAGCAATTGGTGGAGAAGGGCCTTGGTCAGGGAGGTGACCACGATCCCGATGAGCTCTAGAGTTACTATGTGGAGATGGCAGAACCTTCCAGTAGGACAACCATCTTGCAGCACTCCACCAATCAGGGCTTTATGGTAGAGTGGCCAGATGGAAGCCACTCTTCAGTAAAAGGCACATGACATCCCGCTTGGAGTTTGCCAAAAGGCACCTAAAGACTCTCAGACCATGAGAAACAAGATTATCTGGTCTGATGAAACCAAGATTGAACTCTTGGGCCTGAATGCCAAGCGTCACGTCTGGAGGAAACCTGGCACCATCCCTATGGTGGTGGCAGCATCATGCTATGGGGATGTTTTTCAGCAGCAGGGACTGGGAGACTAGTCAGGATCGAGGCAAAGATGAACGGAGCAACGTACAGAGAGGTCCTTGATGAAAACTTATTCCAGAGCACTCAGGACCTCAGACTGTGGCGAATGTTCACCTCTCAACAGGACAACGACCCTAAGCACACAGCCAAGACAACGCAGGAGTGGCTTCAGGAAAAGTCTCAATGTCCTTGAGTGGCCCATCCAGAGCCCAGACATGAACCCTAAAATAGCTGTGCAGCAACGCTCCCCATCCAACCTGATAGAGCTTTAGAGGCTCTGCAGAGAAGAATGGGAGAAACTCCCCAACCATGGTCTTCTGGTAGATACTGACTGATGTGGACATAAAGGGGGAGAGGTGGTGAGACTAGGTATTAATGATGAACAAATTCTCATTATAGTCTCATTATAACATATTATAGTTGTTATAATGCTGTGCTAATCTCTCTATCATCTCTCCCTCTCTCTTTATCTCAATTTATCTCTCTCCCCCTTCCCCCACCTCCCCCTCTCTCCCCACTGGCTTTCCCTCATCCCCTCCTTCCCCGTACTGTCTCTCCCTCCCCCTGCCCCACCAGCTCTGATAAAGTTCATAAGGCCAGTGTTCGTGTCGCGGTCGGATCAGGATTCTCGTAAGAAGACGGTCGAGGAGATCAAACGCAGAGCCCACGCTGGAGGGGAGTGGCCTCAGGTAACACACACACTGGAGGGGAGTGGCCTCAGGTAACACACACACACACACTGGAGGGGAGTGGCCTCAGGTAACACACACACTGCCTGCTTGGGTTGTTAACGTAAAGACCAACCTTCCTCAGACCTGAAAGTCAAATTCAATGTACTGTGTGTTTAGATAAGACAGGATGTAGCAAAATCTAATAAACAATGTGTTTAGTTCTCTGCTGTTGCCATGTTACCTCTGTGATGGCAAACACAGCTTCAACGATGTGTGTATGTGTGTGTTCGCAGATAATGATATTTCCTGAAGGGACGTGTACCAACAGATCCTGCCTCATCACATTCAAGCCTGGTATGTGTTATTTATGCTGACCAGGCCCTTGTGCTCTCTGGCAGTCTCTCTGGCAGTCTCTCTGGCAGTCTCTCTGGCAGTCTCTCTGGCAGTCTCTCTGGCAGTCTCTCTGGCAGTCTCGCTGGCAGTCTCTCTGGATCTTTTTCTCTCTCTTTTCTCTCTCTCTCTTTTTCTCTCTCTCTCTTTTTCTCTCTCTCTCTTTTTCTCTCTCTCTCTTTTTCTCTCTCTCTCTCATTGCTAATGTTTGCATTACAGAGGCTGTGGGGTTTGAAAGTAGCTCATCTTGTGCCTGTCACTGTGTGTATGTATGTGTATCTTGAATGCGCACTTCCATGCGTGTGTATTTCTGTGTGTGTCTCTGTTCTGTGGGTGTGTGTTGTGTGTGTTCCCACTGTAGTGACCCCTCTTCATTGTGGCTGTTCCCACAGAGTAATCCCTTCTGTTCCACCCCAGTGTCACTGTCCTGTCCCCATAAGCCATGCTTTTCTAACCCTGTCTCACCCTGTCCAGTTAAGCTACGTTCTGGTAATCAAAAAACAACAAAATGGTGTCCTCACCATTTGTTATGGCATACAGCTGAGGGAAATGTAACCACACTCCATAGACAGTGCTCCAGATGCAAGTAAAGACTAAATATATTTTGAAGCTATACATTGTTTACATGGTTGTAAGACATCATTATATTTTGGGTAAATAGTTAGATATAGTTCAAAATGAGGTATTTAATTGACCACTGAACGGTTTCCCAAATCTCAGACTGGAGCTTTAAATACCTAAACCTGTTCCCGTCTGTCTAGTTTTGCTCCTTAAAACCTCGCTGTTAAGTTTAACTCCGGGTTGTGTTCGTGTCTGTCCAAATCATATTTATACAGCATATTTCAGACATGCAATACAATGTTCTTCACAGGAAGAAAAAAAAACTAATAAAAATAATGAAAATGAAATATTTACTACACAACATAAAAACTAAAGAATAACAATTAAAAACTGAAAGACTAAAACATTTCCTGAGGTAAAGAGAAGCTAAAAAGGTGTGTTTTTAAGATCCACAGTTTTGCCCCCCCTCAGGTTCTCTGACCTACTGGATTGATTTAAAGACATTAATAATAATGTTTGTACCATGTTGTGTTGCTACCATGTTGTGTTGCTACCATGCTGTGCTGTCATGTGTTGCTGCCTTGCTATGTTGTTGTCATATCTCTTTTGGTAGTGTTGTTTTTGGTAGTGTTGTTTTGTCACACATTGTCGTGATGTGTGTTTGGTCCTATATTTATATATGATTTATTTTAATTTTTAATCCCAGCCCCCGTCCCCGAAGGAGGTCTTTTGCCTTTTGGTAGGCCGTCATTGTAAATAAGAATGTGTTCTTAACTGACTTGCCTAGTTAAATAATAAAATAAAACATTTAACTAACTAGATCACCTGGTTCATGCTGCACAACAGTGAGTTACTTCCAAGGCTCCAGTCTCTTAATGTTGTGCTTGTAAATAAACACCACGTGACTGGGGACTACTGGTAAACTTCATTATGAAAAAGTATGTGACGGGTGAAATGAAGAACACGATCTGCTTATCGCAAGTTGACTACAGGTATTTATACTGAATAAGTGGCGCAGTGGTCTAAGGCATCTGTGTTGCAAAGAAAAAGTCATATCTTCCTCTGTCCAGTGTCTGTGTTCTTTTTCCCATCTTAATCTTTTCTTTTTATTGGCCATTCTGAGATGTCTTTTTCTTTGCAACTCTGCCTAGAAGGCCAGCATCCCGGAGTCGCCTCTTCACTGTTGACGTTGAGACTGGTGTTTTGCGGGTACTATTTAATGAAGCTGCCAGTTGAGGACTTGTGAGGAGTCTGTTTCTCAAACTAGACACTCTAATGTCCTCTAGCTCAGTTGTGCACCGGGGCCTCCCACTCCTCTTTCTATTCTGGTTAGAGACAGTTTGCGCTGTTCTGTGAAGGGAGTAGTACACAGCGTTTCTTGGCAATTTCTCGCATGGAAAAGCCTTCATTTCTCAGAACAAGAATAGACTGACGAGTTTCAGAAGAAAGTTCTTTGTTTGTGGCCATTTTGAGCTGTAATCGAACTGACAAATGCTGATGCTCCAGATACTCAACTAGTCTAAAGAAGGCCAATTTTATTGCTTCTTTAATCAGCACAACAGTTTTCAGCTGTGCTAACATAATTGCTAAAGGGTTTTCTAATGATCAATTCGCTTTTAAAATGATAAACTTGTATTAGCTAACACAACGTGCCATTGAAACACAGGAGTGATGGTTGCTGATAATGGGCCTCTACGATTTTTTTCCTTAAAAAATCTGCAGTTTCCAGCTACAATAGTCATTTACAACATTTAACAATGTCTACACTGTATTTCTGATTAATTGTATGTTATTTTAATGGACAGAATTTGCTTTTCTTTCAAAAACAAAGGCATTTCTAAGTGAACGGTAGTGTATAAACGCAACATGCAACAACTTTCCTGATTTTACTGAGTTGGGAGCCAGGCTAACCTACTGGGGAGAAGGCCTAGCCAATTAGAATTCGTTTTTCCCCACAAAAGGGCTTTATTACAGTCAGAAATACTCTCAATTTCATCGGCTGCCCGGGTGGCTGGTGTCAGACGATCCCGCTGTCATGACATTCCTGGGAGTATCCAAATGGTCAGATCAGGTTTGCAATTAATAAACTTCAACCAGACCCCATCTCACCCGCAGAGGGGGGAGGAGGGAACTGGTGTGGGGGGGTTTGACACCTCACACCCTGTTGTAAATCAAACAGAGGAGATCCAGGGTCTCCCTCTCCAAATTCACAAAGGAATGTGCATTGTTTCCAGACACTTTTCCAGCTGAAACTTTAACACTCTCAAAAGCAACTACTGGAACAATATTCCTAACAGAGTACGTGGGGAATGGTCAGAGGCGAGCTCTAGAAAACTGTAATTTCTGTTGATTTGTGATGTCATTAAAATGTTGTAGAGGAAATACTGTAAATTGAAAAGTATTCACTCTATATGTGTGAAGTCTCCATCAATCTTATGAAAGTAAGATAGGAATGTGATTTTAGGAGCCTTAAGAGATAATTTGTCTCCTATAAAACTTTGCACAGTAAGTAGCCACGCCCCAGGTTATGTCAGATAGTGTGTCAGCCTAACGGAACCGTACCTTTTCGACCAGAGTGTATAAAAGGATTGGTTTAGAATTAACATATCAGACCAGAAAGACGTCGAGCTGCAGCTCGCATTCAAAGTGGTTTGAACCCTGAATCTCAACACACGGTGGCGCAAACTTCCCTCCCAGATAATCACTGGTACGGCTGATTAGCTGTCCTGGGTAAAGTATCGAGAAAAGCGAATTTAAGTGGGACCATTCAACTACTCTCTTCAAACCATCGTATACTACGCTACTCTCATCACCCCACTGGGGACCATTGACACGGCTGGCTAGCCTGTCTTCCAAGAATCATCTTCCAGAGCGAATGGAAGTACAATAAATTCTGTAGTTCTGTTCAGGACTACTTGACAAGTCATTGGAGACTGGACAACTAAGAAGAAAGACATTATGATCCCTTTTGGACAATCAGAGCCTTACATGCTTGCCGCGGAAACGCCCAACCAACCCCCTTTCCAAGAAGGCCTGGTTCCGACAAATTCCAACACGAAGAACCAAGACATTTACACATAAATACATTCATGATTTCTTACCCAAACGGGCGGCAGTTCGTATGCAAAGTATATGATTACTGTAAGAGTAGTTTCTAAATGTACCAAAGTATTATGTCTCTGTACCTCTCTACAGACGCACACATATACGCACAGACACACACTCGCACTCACTCAGTAACCTTTCTCTCTCTCTCTCCCTCCATAGGGGCCTTCATTCCAGCAGTTCCAGTCCAACCAGTAGTCCTACGTTACCCCAACAAAATGGTAAGCATACAACTAAACTCTCCTTCCCTCCCTCCTCTGCTCCAAACCATCCTCTCTCCATTCCTACTTTCCTTCCCTTCCTTTACGTAGCTATCCTTCCCTTCTTCTCCCCCCTCTCGCTCCCTCTGACAGTTTCTCTCTTCTCACGGCACTTGTCCGTTTTGAGTGGCTTCATACTCGCGTGGAGATATTTAATCGCTACAGTGTCGTCCTCTCCTCTTTCTTCTTTATCTGCAATAGCACAAAATATCTGAAAGTCTCAAATAGATGATCTGCCAAGTTGCTTTCACTTGTACAGTGTTTTCAGCCCCAGTCCTGCCGTGTAACTCATTTCCTCTTCCGACAGGATACGATCACATGGACATGGCAAGGCCCTGGAGCGTGAGTATCTCTTCATAATTATTTTTATCTCTCTCTCTCTCGCTGTTTCTCTCTTTCGGTCTCTCTCTCTCTTGCTCTCTCTCCCCCCCCCCCCCCCCCCCCCCCCCCAAAAAAAGTTCCAGTTCCCTTTGTTATTCACACTGCCCTTGCTTTGAATGAGGACTCAACTCTTTTGCCAGTTCACTTGAGCTATTTTGTGGAGCGAGTCCTCTTTGCATTCACATTGTTATGTTTAGAAAGGAACCAAGATAATTTTCCAACATGCACTCTGTGTTTTAACAAAGTGCGGGACAAGCCATTCAATCAGAATGCGTTATCAGACAGCTAGATATACCTGCTTACATTTTGGAAGCTATTAGATTGCATAGAGTTCAAATATGAGACATAATAATTGTAATCAGAAGATATTATTAACATATACATTTGATTGGTAACAGAATAAATAGCAATGTGATAACTAATAATAAATAATGCTGTAATTGAAAATCGTACACTCAAGGCTACTGCCCCTTTAAGAGCTGGAATTGATCTTGTGATTCTCTCCAAATATATTGTCTTTTCACACTATTCAAACCCCACAATCAATAAACAGCTTAGATCACATATTGGAAACAAAAATTTTGGAATTTCTGTGCGTCCTTGCTAATCGCTAATCAATAAACAAAACAGCACTTGCTTTCTACAAACCTGCACATCATCCTCTTCTCTCTTTTGAGATAGCAATGTGAGAGTTTATAGCAGGGGAAACGGTGTTGCAGTAGTCTAGTGTGTGGTGTGGGAATAATGACAAGCAAACCTGGGGAGCTTTGCGTTCACATTGTCCTTAAAAAGGGAACCGGGCCGCGGAATTCAAGCGAACCGAACTGAGACTGAACTCAGACCACCTCTGGAGATGGTTCACACTGCACAAAGAATTAAGCAAACTGCACTGAGTTCACTAAAATTGTCTGAAAGGGACCAAGTGTGAAAACACCATTAGAGAACACTCACCCTCCCTGCTGCTCTCTATCGCCACCTGGCTGTTTGTGGAGAGGACTGGCAATATGTTTTAGATTAGAAGGGGATGTTGTGTTTTAGGCCTGTGGTTAATCTTCACAATATCCCCCTGCACAATTTCCCTCTCTCGCTCTATTCTCATCACTCCTTCCTTTCTGAATCAACGGATTACTTCTTTCTTTCTTTCTTTCTACTCAGGTTTGAGATACTGTGGCTGACACTCTGCCAGTTTCACAACCCCATAGAGATTGAGGTAAGGATTATTTTTTAAAGGTGGACTCAGCAAATATGACGCCATCGTTGCATAGTGGGGTATCTTACTGCTGACAGACATCTAATCTCTCTTGAAGACTGTGATGAAATAGAGAAATGGAAGATGGGCAGGTGATAACTCCATTATTTTTTTTCTCTTCATGCAGTACCTGCCTCTCTACACACCTTCAGAGGAAGAGAAGAACAACCCTGCTCTGTTCGCCAATAATGTCAGAAGCATCATGGCCAAGTTAGTACTGTGTGTGTGTGGCCTCCCAGGTTACATCAAGCTTATTTTACTTCTCTAAATGCCTGCCACATATACAGAATATCTGACATGTCATGGGGGTTCCTTAATTTTTTCTCTGTGCTCTGATAGGGCCCTGAAGCTGCCCATCACAGACCTGTCGTTTGATGACTGCCAGCTGAGCCTAGCAAAGGGCCCACTGCGTGTCCCTAGCAACAGCAGCCTACTGCAGTTCAATAGACTAGCGCGAAGGCTCGGGTGAGTTGGAGTTTACTATACTATTGGTCGTTCAGCATTATTACAGGTCCTTAACATTGATGTTGAATAAATAAATGTTTTTGTTTAAGTGTCTAAATGGGTAGGTAGGGTATGAGTGATCTCCTGTATCGCATTGGTATGAGTGATCTCCTGTATCGCATTGTGTGACATTTAAGGGTGTCATATTGGGGACTGATTGTCATACTGGGAAAATAATACTGGATTTACTGGGAAATACTACGACTAATACTACTGGGTTTACTGGTCGAACTGGGAAATACTAGAGGGTTTACTGATAATACTGGGAAATACTACTGGGTTTAGTTATAATACTGAGAAATACTACTGGGTTTACTGATAATACTGGGAAATACTACTGACGTACTACTGGGTTTACTAATAATACTGGGAAACACTAATGGGTTTACTGATAATACTGGGAAACACTAATGGGTTTACTGATAATACTGGGAAACACTAATGGGTTTACTGATAATACTGGGAAACACTACTGGGTTTACTGATAATACTGGGAAACACTACTGGGTTTACTGATAATACTGGGAAACACTACTGGGTTTACTGATAATACTGGGAAACTACTGGGTTTAATGATAATGCTGGGAAACATTACTGGGTTTACTGATAATACTGGGAAACTACTGGGTTTAATGATAATGCTGGGAAATAGTACTAAGGAAACTGGCATATCTGTGTCAAAGGAATATGTCGAGAACATTCAGATACTGCAAAGTATAGTATTTCAAAGTATTTGAGATGTACTTGATTTTGCCATTTAAATCTGTGGTTTTCAACCTTTTTTAGCGGGGTCCCCATTTTCTGCGCCAGAAATTGTTCCAACCCCACCCCAAATCTAATGACATGATTTTTTTCACATCAACATAACACATAGTTTTGATGTCTTCACTATTATTCTACAATGTAGAAAATTGTAAAAATAAAGAAAAACCCTGGAATGAGTAGGTGTGTCCAAATGTTTGACTGGTACTGTATATATTTAACCCAACTGCAATTCTCGCGACCCCGACTTTGAATACCACTGCATTAAATGGACAAAACCAAGCTTCTTGCCACAACCCTGGACAGTAGGAAATGTATTTCTTAACCATGTCCAGGCTGAGAGCAGGGACTACAGATACGGTGTTACAGCAGGAGGCTAACAGAGCCAGGAAGCTTTGGGGACACAGACTGGGATTGGGGGACTTTGCTCAGTACCTCGACCTACCTGTGACGGATATGCTCACAGAGTTACACAGCCTCTTCAACCAGGTAGTTATCTTAACAAACACAGCGCATAACTCTCATAGTGTCCTACACACTGATTTAATGCAGTCAATCAATCAAATTAGTAGAAATGAATAAATAACCATCAGTGTTATTTTCTCACTCACTCACTCTCTGAAGCATGGAGATGGCCAGATCGACGTCAGGGAGTATGTGATAGCCCTGTCCGTGGCGTGTCAACCCTCTAAAGCCATGGACACCCTCAGGCTGGCCTTTGGGGTGAGTGACAGGCAATGAAGCTTTATAACAGTTCCTATGAAGCACTAAGAACCCAATGTCTGCTCCTATAAAGCATTATAACATCTGTCTGCTCTTATTAGGCATTATGATAGAAATACTTATAAAATACCTATGTCTGCTATATAAAGCGCCATAACTGTCCTATGTCCTGACCCTGGTCAGATGTACGAGGCGAAGGAGGACGGGGCGATCGTGGAAAAGGATCTGGCGTCCATTTTGAGAACGGCTTTGGGAGTAGCAGAGGTCGACGTCACAGAGTTGTTCTCCGCAATCGACACACTTGACACGGAGAAGATCACACACGGTGATATCACACACTGACACTCGCACTTGTCTTTTCTTACTAGCACTGACTTTGCTGATAGTTGCTTTATTGAGGGAAAAGTTTGACTCACTATTATGATTGTGAAATTAAGTTGAATGCAACTGTAAGTCCCTCTGGTTAAGATCGTCTGCTAAATGACTCAACTGTAATGTAATCCGACTAACGGGATTAGGACCAACACTCATCGTAATCGCTTTCTCTTTGTCCTCTCTCTATATCCGTCTGTAGACGACTTCTGTCAGTTTGTGGAGCAGCACCCAGACTTTGCTCAGGAGTACCTCCTCTCATCCAGGACAACCCCCTCTATCCCTCACACAGCCCCCCTGGTCAACGGGTTCAGTGTGGACCATTACGACATAGAGGAGCAGACCTGCAGCCTCCCTGGACAGAAAAGGAAAGAAGACTGAGACTCTCAAATGGATCTATCTACTGCCTATCATGGAGGGAGGAGGGAAAAGATGGAGGGATAGAAGGACGATTGAGAGGCCCTGGGTCCCTATCAAATAAGTCTTATCTTCTACAGTTACTATATCTTCTGTGGCCCGTATGTTCTACCAGAGAGAAGGAAACAGGGAGCGAGGGATAGGATGTATCGAGATAAGGAGGGGTAAAGAGAGAGAGAGAGAGAGAGAGAGGGAGGAGTAAGAAACTATTAGACGGATAGAGGAGATTGAGACTGAAAGGGAAAGATGGAGGTAGAGAAGAGTTGGGTATGTAGAAGGAGAGTAGAGGGAGAGATTTGGTTAGAGAGGATATGATGGAGGGTGGAGACAATCTGTTCCTCCGGACACCTTCTCACACCAATACTCCCATCTCTGGTTTTGTCTGCTACTGTTTTCAAGGACTTTGTATGCTTTCTCACTGTCCAACATTAGTTAAAGGAACTGGACACCTCTGAAGTTCATCAAACACTTTGGCTATTTATTTTCAAAAGGGTATTACTTTTCTCTAATGTACAGTATAGGTATTTATTTGTCTTTTTGTTTTTATCAAACTATATATGCCCATTATGACAATGAAATCCACCCTCCAATAAGATCTTTTTGAAGATGAGTTTTATCAGGTGATTAAGCACCAAACTGAGCTGAACTTAATTGAACTTAATCACTGCCTTTCATAACGAGACTGACTGAGATCAATTGGATCGAGCTGAAACTAAGCATCTCACTGCCTCGTAGACCATAAAATTGATGAATATGGGACCAAACTTCGACTTCTTATTTTTAAACCAGAGGATTCTTGCATGTTCACATTGAGCTCCTTGTTGCCTTTTTTAAAATTGTTTTAAACGTGTTAATGGGTGTTTTTAATGTTGCTTGAGTGAAACATCCCACAGCTTAAGTGTATTTATTTTCATAATCATAAACACTGGGGTCTCAAAATTAACATTTGTTGATTTCTCTTTTCTTATTGGATGAACAGAAAACCAGAGTTGGGTTCCATCTCAAATGGCACTCTATTCCCTATATAGTGCACATTTGGCTCTGGTCAAAAGTAGTGCACTATATAAGAAATAGCATTGCTATTGGGGGACACATTCAGATTTGTTTACCTTTTTTGGCCTTTCTCATATCACTCTGGAATGAAGTTGCCCTTACACAAAGATTTAAGATCAGCTCACCCTGCTGAAATCTTAACATTAACCATTAGGTAGGGAGCCATAATGAAACTGATCTGGGATCAGTTCTGACTTTATGATAAGCCATCAATCTGTTCTGGCTTTTTGTACTGGTTGGTTTTGTTTGGGGAATTCTCAGCAGTTTGACTTTACATTGACACCTTTCGTATGTTGTACATCTGTGGTATCTACATCTTAAATGTTTTTGAGTATTCATTTTGAAATAAAGTGAATTGTAAATTATGAATACCTATGCAGTGCTCATCCCTGCCTTTTTATGTTGAATTAAATCATGACATTTCTACATCTGCGGTGTTCTTTATTGCCACTCGCTCCTGAAATATGTAGATATTCAGTTTATTTGATGGTGACTATTCTACGCCTATAGCAAGGATGATAAAAAAGAAATATATATATATATATTTGGGATGAGTTGGACCGCAGAGTGAAGGAAAAGCAGCCAACAAATGCTCAGCATATGTGGGAACTCCTTCAAGACTGTTGGAAAAGCATTCCAGGTGAAGCTGGTTGAGAGAATGCAAAGTGTGCAAAGCTGTCATCAAGGCAAAGGGTGGCTACTTTGAAGTATTTAAAATATAAAATATATTTTGATTTGTTTAACACTTTTGGTTACTACATAATTCCATATGTGTTATTTCATAGTTTTGATGTCTTCACTATTATTCTACAATGTTGAAAAGAGTAAAAAATAAAGAAAAACCCTGGAATGAGTAGTTGTGTCCAAACTTTTGACTGGTCCTGTATATTTATTTATCCATCTCAGTAGTCATGGTGACTTTCACTCCTCACCTTTTGTTGTCATAGAGGACTGATTTGGCTCATTGATTCCAGTTGAAAAATAAATGCTGGGCTCCTGGAATGGCATGCTTTGCCAAGAGTGTGCAAAGCTGTCAAGGCAAAGGGTGGCTACTTTGAAGAATCTCAAATATGAAATATATTTTGATTTGTTTAACACTTGTTTTGTTACTACATGATTCTATATGTGTTATTTAATAGTTTTGATGTCTTCACTATTATTTCACAATGTAGAAAATAGTAAAAAACTAATAAAAACCCTTGAATGAGTAGGTGTGTCCAAACCTTTGACTGGTCCTGTATATGTCATTTATAAATACAAAAATGGATGTAGCAACCACAGATTGCCCCTTTAAGTCTATCAAAAGTGTTCAAGTTTGAGCACGTGTCCATTTACAAAATAGGTCCATTTTTTTTTATCAGCATGAATTAGATTGAGCAATAAAAGCCCCACTTTTATTCCATAGGTTTGGATCCGCACTATGCAGCTGTTGCAAGAGCGCATTTTTCACTGGTGTATAGAATATATTCTGTCATTTAACATACATTGCTTTTGTCCAAGGTCCATTCCTGTGTGACACCCTAACATATTTACTCTTGCCTGACTTAATCATTGCAACATATAGAACCTCGAGATAATACTGATGAGACAGCTAATCTTTTGAATGCCATTTGCGCAACACACCCTACAATCACAAGCTTACACAAACAGGCATTTCACAACATAACTGAAAACGGGAACCCCCATCCTGTTGTTGCATCACATTGCATGTCAGCAGATAATCACACACACACACAGACTTATGAGGGCTGGACTCCGAGGACAAAGAACACTGCCAAGAGCCAATGGGAAGTCGATACTGCCCGAGGAGGGACTGCCCTCCATAACAACGACCAGTCAGGCGTGTGGATCTACCAGACTCTGCCTACGTCATTTTATTACTATTGCTCTGTATAAATATGTGGGCCACATGTTTAGGAGGTCTCTTTGTTCCGGACGACTCCCTAAGAGCTGAAGGAACGAGCCCGTGCACGAGTTACCAAATATCTTTGCATCAAATAAATCGCTTGATTGAATATCAATTCCACCTGGTCCTGAGTTATGACTTGTCTCCTTCTCGAGTGATTATGAACATCAACAAATTGGTAGCAGAGGATGGTTTCAGTCTTCTGATTTCGATCCATAGTTAGTTGATGTGAGAGGAGACGGGTCTTTGACGAATTTAAAGGACGGGTGACCTGTTCGCAGGAGCTATCGGCAATTTTTCTCACCCCAGGAAACTGATCAATGAGCTCGACTTAATAAGGTAAGCAGAACCTGTGTAATCGAATCTGCAATATTGTATTATAGTATTATCCAAATTTTGATCAGTAGTACTGGGCGTGAGTATGAATTGTTGTTAAAATATCTCTTATAGATGTATTACGAATGCGAAGGCTGATTGCAAAGATATTTGTGTAATAGATATATAGGAAAAAGGTAAAAGAAGTGAGAGTGAAAAAGGTAAAAGAGAAAGTGATAGCCCTGTGTGGGTTGGGGTCTTAGAGAGGAGACCTTCTGGGTTAATTTGAGGCCTACGTGAGAGGAGTTGATAGCGACTCCTACTAACTAGAGAAGTCCTCTGGTACTTGCTACACCAGATGGGAACCCTCTAAACAGTGGGAGGGTAAAGTAAATATAATTGAAAAACAATAGAGAACCCCCAGAGTTCGTGAAATAGTTTCGTCCCGAAAGATCTAGAATTTATTCTAGCCCGGTTGACTTTGTTTAGGGAGGGATCTGTGCGCCTCCAGCGTTTTGGGACTAGTTCCCAGCCCCTGTTTTGAGAGTGCTTGTCTGTACGTACCTTTGAGGGGATACGATCTGTCTGTCTAATTGGGTAAAATAAGTTTCGTCCCGGAAGATCTAGAGTGCTTTCTAGCCCGGTTTTGACTGTGTTTAGGCAAATTGGTGTTTGTGTGTCCCTGCTTCTGTTTGTCTTACCGTATTGTAATGTGTAATATGTAATGTGTGATAATATATAACTATAATAGATAAGGTTTGGCATGCGCTGATTCCACTGACTCTGAACATATTAAATCAGGTGGAGGAAAGGTTGGGTATTGTGCACAAGTTTGGGTCAGTGTACAGACCACAATCTCAGGGTCTAGTGGAACGCGCAAATCAAACCTTGAAAGCTAAAATTGCAAAGGTATGTGCAGGCTCTAAGTTGACCTGGGTGGAAGCCCTGCCCCTGGCCTTGATGGCTACAAGGTCCTCACCCGGGGCAGGGACCATCTCTCTCCCCATGAGATAATGACAGGGAGGGCTATGCCTGGTCCACCAAGGGAGGGAGGTCATATGCCCGCCCTTGATGTACAACAAATTGTAATGTCTGATTATGTGAGGAAACTGACGGAACTTTCTGCAGCTCTCTACACACAGATCCACAAGGTCCAAGAGGGGGAGCTGCTGGGAGACTCATCACCACTGAAGGTAAAAGTTGGGGACTGGGTGAGGGTTAAAGTCCACAAGAGATAGTGGCTGGAACCCAGGTGGACTGGACCGTACGAAGTGAAGGAAGTTACTTCACACTCTGTCCAGGTCAAAGGCAAATCAGGAGCGCCTTGGCACCACCTTACACACTGCAGTCCAGCCCCAACCCCTTCCAGAATTTTGACTGAAACCAGGGCCGACTTGCGCGCCCTAAACAATTCGATTCCAACCACTGACACCTTAGTTGGGGAAAATGGGACCATGGGTTCCGTTATTCATGTAGAGCCTGAGTGCTACATTCTGCTCTTCACACAGAGAGAATTAGAAATATGGAAAAAGGGAGGGGCAATCCTCCGAGATGATATTTGGCATTAGGGTAATTTACCAATATTACTAAAGTCCTTGTTTAGATATGTAGTAATTATGATACATGGGCAAAGCCATGTATCACAGGGGGGAACTAATTGCTTGAGACAGTTAGGAAGTATGATTGTGGCGTATGGAAGAACAAATTACTTTAATAAAAAAAAATGTTGTTCCAGGTGTGTTGTATGTGCGCAAAGTAATGATTATAGAACTTACAGGGGATGATAGAGTTTTAATTTTGGTGTATCTTAAATACATTCCAATGAAGGGCGATTGCCTGGGCTGTGATTTTAACGTTTGAACTTGATAAGAAACAAATGTGGGGGATGGGCTGTGTTGAAATATGAGATTGACTCAATTGATAGGACAGTATTTATAGAATATGGGTTAGTTTTATTTTTATTTTTTTTAGTTGCCAGTCTTACTTAATAGGACAATATTGATCAACTTTATTTGTGGTTTATTTCACTTTTGTGATTACAGGTTCTAATTTACTATGATGGCCCTCACTGAGTCATGTAAACTAGGTAGTGGTGTACATGTGAACAGATATTCTGATTTAGATTGGTGTTTGCCCACTATGAGTAGGAGTTTGGAAAAGTAGTGATTTTATGAATGCATTATGGAAATATTAGGTAAATAATATGTTTACAGATTGAGGCCCTGCTGGAAGCTATGTTGCTCCCAGTTAGGTTGGCATTTTGAAGGTTTGTGCCTGCAAGGCAATCAAGATAACATTAGCTTAAGTAATAAAGTTGCTGCTGAAAGGTTTCACACCCATGTTGTGTATCTGGTTTTTGCTATGGCCTCGCCTGTTGTTGAGTTGCAACAACAACAGGGGACTGACCATATGTCTCACTCCCTATGGGAGACCAGAGGTTGCTCCCAGGGCCCTGAAGGCCTCTGTAGACAACACCTTTCAGGTAAATTTGTGTTGCTAGAGTAACTCATTCCGTAGGTTTGCCGAATATAAGACTATTTTTGGTATGCGTTATGTGCATTTAATATAACATTGCCAAGTGGATACTTCTTAAACCAGGTAATGTTACTTAGTGGTTTCTTTACACACATTGCATTAGACTTTATTGATATGATTGAGAAAAAGTGCTCTTGTCTAATGATAGGGAAATAGTTGAAGTCAGAACCCATGGCCACCCATAGATAATTCTGGATTGAAATTGTATCCCTCATTAGTAGATTGGGCATGGGGGGAGAATCCAGATGATGAAGTAGTAGTGCTGAGGGACCCCCACCCCCTATCCTAATCAGAGGGAAACTGAGGGAGCTCAGGGGGGAGAGGGGGATAAGACAGATGTAGAGATACGTATCACAGAAATTTTAAAGGAACTATTGGTGAGACAGGGAAGCAAGGGGGTGAAGGAAAGTAATGGTGATTGACTGTGATAGAAGTTAGATATTACCAGGAAGAAATATGGTTCATATTCATCCGCAATCGGCAGGTTTAATTAAACACATGAATGGAACAATAAATAGTAGACTAAGGAAGAACTATATAAGTACTGGAAGAAACTTGGTAGGATGAGTACCTATAGTAGGATGTAGAGTTAGGAGGACCAGAGCAGGCAGAGATACACTGAGAATACTCTGGCTGAATACATGAGAAGATTGTTTGATAATCACACCCGTATGTCAAAGATTTTGTGACCTACAGGTGAACTGAAGGAGAGAGTGACCCACTCTATCCAACCAGGTGATGAGGTGCGGGTCCAATGATTGAAAAGGAAAGACTGGAAGCAGCCCGGTTGGGGAGGCCCCTACTAGGTCTTGTTGGAAACTGCCTATTTGCCGTTTAGATATGTTCAGAAAGAGAGCGACCTGGGTCCACGTTGCCCACTGCAAGGAGGTAAGAACGCATACAAACACTGCTGAACACACACAGGGTTAAGGAGCAGAACCGAGTACCAATAGGGTCCGGGGGTTACCTCCTTAATGAAGATTCCCTACCCCGACCTATCATCACTGTGGTGTGTTCCTAGAGGTGTGAGTATGGGGTGGTACTCAGCAGACTGACTAAGGACAGGAGAGGGTTGGCGGTTCTTGGGAATATGGGGGACCCTGAGCTACATCAGTCTTAATTTTGATACATCCAGATCCACCACTCACCAAAAATAAAAAATGAAACTCTACCATGGGAATAATTAAAAGACAGATGACTCAGGATAAGGATTCCACTGGAAGTGAGTATTATAACATAGTGGCCAGAGAGAGGCAGGATGTGATTTTCAAAATAAATATTGATAACCTCTCCATTAAGTGGGAGTATGTAATCGAGAGAAAGGTGTTCATACTTATGCATTATGCCTCTGTACAGGACCTACTGCTAGTTACCTTTGGCCTACAGTTTAAACATACTTGGGGAAAATATTAAGTGAAGGCAGTGAGCCAAGAAGATATTATACAAGTATGGGGTTTGCGCAGAGGACTATGGTTAGGATACCTGTATAGACGTAAATAGCACCAAATTAACTGAGCAAAACAGAGGTGAAAACTGTACAGGGATGGGGTTGGCGAGATTGAAAGAGGCTGCTAACCCACCCCAGTTCACTCTGACTCCAGGGGAGTGTTATAGAATGACAGCAGAGATTTGGGTGATTTTAATGGAGTAAGTCAGTAGTTAATGTTACTGATCGGAATTCAGAGGCACAGGAGAAACTACTTACAGCCTGGTAACAAATGTGTGATGGGCGTGTACCAGTAAAGGACGTATGAGGCAGACACTGCAAAAAGGGTGGGTAGGTACCTGCACCCCAGTCCTATTGGTCCAGCCAGTTAGAATTAGTTACCAGAAACCAAGGAAAGGTTTAATCAGGCGTAGGAAGGGTTGTGCCAAGGAGGAGATCAGCCCTGTTTGGATTGATGCGATTGGAATTCCTAGGGATGAGTCCCTGATGAATATGAATCTATGAATCAAGTAGGTGAAGGTTTCAGGACAACGTTCTTTTGGTGGGTGACGTTCAATAAACATGTGGATTGGATCAATCAGTAGGGATGCAGTGAAGGGGATCTCAAACCAATTATCCGCCACCTCGCTCATGATCTGGGAAGATAGGTTGGCTCTAGACACGATGTTGGCGAACCAATAGGGAGAATAGGGGCCAAATGTATCCTTTGCTTCAGGTGGAGGTCTCTGAACCCACGTATATATTGGACTGGCCGTTGGCCTATTTTTCACGTCTCTTGTGAGACGTGAAGAGGGGGATTTGTATAGAATATATTCTGTCATTTAACATACATTGCTTTTGTCCAAGGTCCATTCCTGTGTGACACCCTAACATATTTACTCTTGCCTGACTTAATCATTGCAACATATAGAACCTCGAGATAATACTGATGAGACAGCTAATCTTTTGAATGCCATTTGCGCAACACACCCTACAATCACAAGCTTACACAAACAGGCATTTCACAACATAACTGAAAACGGGAACCCCCATCCTGTTGTTGCATCACATTGCATGTCAGCAGATAATCACACACACACACAGACTTATGAGGGCTGGACTCCGAGGACAAAGAACACTGCCAAGAGCCAATGGGAAGTCGATACTGCCCGAGGAGGGACTGCCCTCCATAACAACGACCAGTCAGGCGTGTGGATCTACCAGACTCTGCCTACGTCATTTTATTACTATTGCTCTGTATAAATATGTGGGCCACATGTTTAGGAGGTCTCTTTGTTCCGGACGACTCCCTAAGAGCTGAAGGAACGAGCCCGTGCACGAGTTACCAAATATCTTTGCATCAAATAAATCGCTTGATTGAATATCAATTCCACCTGGTCCTGAGTTATGACTTGTCTCCTTCTCGAGTGATTATGAACATCAACACTGGCTGTCCACTGGTTTCAAAAACAATGATTGATAGGCAGTTTAAACTTATTGAATTCAACCATTATTGGGTTCAAATACACATTTAGATTTGTGAACAGCCATCCATAGCAACCACAATCCGTAAGGCGCAAATAGCTAAATTAGAGAGAAGAAGTGTGATTCAAATCAATGCGCTACGTAGATATAAATAATAAGTTATATCCATATCGCCGTAGACTACACCACTGCTGTCATCCTTACCTCCAAGCGTTTATTCAAATTCGATCATCTTTGGATGCCGACAGCAGTCGCACCGTTGGAAGACATAGTTTGAACTGTAGCCTACAAAATCCTATTCCTGCTCTTTTCCCGCGATCAATCAAACACATGTGGTGTGTCGTCATAGTGGTCTCTGATTTGTGGTCAGACTCGCTCAGGTGGAACTTACATTTGCGCCTTTTTCAATGCTGATTTGAATGTCATTGAGAAAACAGAGAAGTGTCAAAGATTTTTTTCCACAAACATCCTTTCTGAATGTAAAAGTAATCCTCGAAGTAAACATCTAGTTTTTCAAAAGTATCTGTAATCTGATTACAATATTTTTGCTGGTAAATTAACGGATTACAGTTACAGTTATGTAATACGTTACTCCCCAACCATTTTCAACTGTCCAGTTATTTCCAATCAGTGCATATGGCCTCTTGTGTTCCCTGTCCTCTCACCCCCTCTTTACACAAGCTGAACATTGTGTCGTGAAGGTAACGTTAACATTGCGCCCATGGACACACACCAACCATCCTGGCTTCAGCTAAAAATAGGCAGGATTAAGATCAAGCTGAGATGAGAAAGAGGTGAAGAAGGAGTGAGGGATGAATAGAGGGAACACTGCTCCAAATCTAATTCCCAAGGGCCAGAGGAAGGAAGTACTGGTTTTAGAGAGAGAAAGAACCTTCGGAGGGAGAACTACTCAAGAACACATTAGACACACAGATGTTGAACTGCATCAGTAAACTAATAATTGTAACATTTTGTTTTCAAAGGCTACTGTACACAGTTATTGCTCTCTCTCTCACACACACACAGACATTCACACGCACATAGACTCGCACCAAAACAAACAGGCATTTAAAAGGGACACTCGCATTTTGTGCGTCATATGGGTCCTTCCACGACTAGGTGGTGTCGCACTTTTTTTTAGCAACCATTGAACGGAATATGAACTGTAAATATTTGAAGAATAGACAAAGTAGCCAATTGTTCATGTAACACCATTGCAATTTCACTGACGGTGTTTCCGTTGGATACAGAGAAAGTATCGACATTGCCGTGGTTTGACATTGAACGAAGACAAAGAAGTTCTCCTTCGAGAGGTTAGCTGGTTTCCTGATTATTCCATTTGGATTAGCAAACTAACAACAACCCCGATTTCAAGCGAGATTACCCAAAACAGGTACAGTACTATTAACGATTTAGCTACCAATCGACTCTGTAGCGGGGTGAGAGGATAAACAGGTGTATAATTATTAAGCCGATTCTGTTACAAAACGTTTGGTCAGTTGTGAAACATTTTGCAAACGCCACCGTTTACCCCAAACGGAAAACGCAAACGAGAGATTATATTGAACAAATTCAGGTAGGTCCCTCCTTTCCGCGTCGTTGTGTTTGCCTTGTTTTCGTCCATTTTGGTTCTTAAACGGTTTCCGTAATGAATACACCGCATTTGTCTTCATGGGTGAACATTTTCTGGAGAAAGTACATTTGCTGACTGTATTTTTCTGTTCTCTAGCAGAGAAACCATGGAGGAGTCAGCAAGCACCATAGAGGTCACTGTGAAGACCCTGGACTCCCAGACCAGGAGCTACACTGTCCGCAGAGAGGTAGGCTCTGACTTCCTGTTGTTGTACACTTCGGTTTTTAGCCTGACATCCAACTGAGCATATCAGTTTGGATTCCAGGCTACTTCTATGTGGCCTATGTCTTCTACCCTTATGATTGGGAAATGTATTTATTCAGCTCTGTACTAGTGATGCACTGAGCCTGTTATTTCTCCCTCAGTTGACAGTGAAGGAGTTCAAAGAACACATAGCTGCATCAGTGGAGATCCCAGTGGACAAGCAGAGACTGATCTACCAGGGCAGAGTGCTGCAGGATGAGAGGACACTAAACGAATACAGTGAGTAAAAAAAACAGCAACTATTATTTTCTATTCAAAGAACACAGTAAGTAATATACTACATACATAGTCTCTGCACTGTTGTAAAACAGTTGACATTCCTGGAAATCTCACAAATGTTGACTTTAAAAGGATTAATGGTATGTTGGTGTTATTGAGAATGTACATGAGAGCATCTTGCTCCAGTAACCCCCGGACCTCTCGTCTCCTCTCTCTTCCTCTGTTCTTCTCTGTCCTCCTCCTCTCTCCCTCTCTGTCCTCCTCTGTCCTTATCGGTCTTCCTCTGTCCTTTTCTGCCCTCCTCTCTCCTCCACTGTCATCCTCCCTCCTCTACTCCTTCTCTCTCCTCCACTCTCCTCCTGTCATCCTCCCTCCTCTACTCCTTCTCTCTCCTCTCTCCTCCACTCTCCTCCTGTCATCCTCCCTCCTCTACTCCTTCTCTCTCCTCTCTCCTCCACTCTCCTCCTGTCATCCTCCCTCCTCTACTCCTTCTCTCTCCTCTCTCCTCCACTCTCCTCCTGTCATCCTCCCTCCTCTACTCCCTCTCTCCTCCACTCTCCTTCTCTCCCCTCTCCTTCTCTCTCCTCACCTCCACTCTCATTCTCTGTTCTCTTTCCTTTTCTCTCGTCCACTCTCATTCTCAATGTCCTCCTCTCAGATGTGGCTGGTAAGGTGATCCACCTGGTGGAGCGTGCTCCTCCTCAGACCTCCCAGTCTGGCGGTGGGGGAGGAGGAGTGTCCTCAGGGGGATCAGAGGGAGGTGCCACCTCCTCCTCCCAGGGAGGCCCCCAGGACCGCAACGGGAACAGCTACGTCATGCTGGGAACCTTTAACCTGCCCGTCAGCATCATGGACCCCCAGCAGATACAGGTGAGTCAAGGTTGTGTGTTGGTGTGCACTATACAGCTGTTTCATAGTCTTTATTTCAGAGAAAATATTGAGCACCTAAATAATGAATTGAATCAAACCGTTTTAATGGGTACCAAATGTGTCTGTAGGATTAGTTGAGCGTCTAGATGAATTGAGTGTATTAACAATGTAGTAATACAAGTGTAATAACGGTGATGTCCTTGGCAGATGCAAGTGCAGCAGATGATGGCAGGAGTGGGAGAAGCAGGAAGGAATACCAGAGTCAGCACCAGCACTGGAGTAAGACTTCTTTATTACTGTCATATACAGTATATCTACAGTATATACACTACCGGTAAAACGTTTTAGAACACCTACTCATTCAAGGGTTGTTCTTTATTTGTACTATTTTCTACATTGTAGAATAATAGTGAAGACATCAAAACTATGAAATAACACATATGGAATTATGTAGTAACCAAAAAAGTGTTATCCAAAATATATTTTAAATTTGAGATTTTTCAAATAGCCACCATTTGCCTTGATGACAGCTTTGCACACTCTTGGCATTCTCTCAACCAGCTTCATGAGGTAGTCACCTGGAATGCATTTCAAGGTGTGCATTCTTAAAAGTTAATTTGTGGAATTTCTTTCCTTCTTAATGTGTTTGAGCCAATCAGTTGTGTTGTGACAAGGGAGAGGGGGTATACAGAAGATAGCCCTATTTGGTCAAATTCAATTGATTGGACATGATTTGGAAAGGCACACTCCTGTCTATATAAGGTCCCACAGTTGACAATGCATGTCAGAGCAAAAACCAAGCCATGAGGTCAAAGGAATTGTCTGTAGAGCTCTGAGACTTGATTGTGTCGAGGCACAGATCTGGGGAAAGGTACCAAAAACATTCTGCAGCATTGAAGGTCCCCGAGAACACCGTAGCCTCCATCATTCTTAAATGGAAGAAGTTTGGAACCACCACAACTCTTCCTAGAGCTGGCCGCCCGGCCAAACTGAGCAATCGGGGAAGACAGGCCTTCGTCAGGTAGGTGAGGGGACCAAGAACCCGATTGTCACTCTGACCGAGCTCCAGAGTTCCACCTGTGGAGATGGGAGAACCTTCCAGTAGGACAACCATCTCTGCAGCACTCCACCAATCAGGCCTTAATGGTAGAGTGGCCAGACGGAAGCCACTCCTTAGTAAAAGGCACATGACATCGCGCTTGGAGTTTGCCAAAAGGCACCTAAAGTTCTCTCAGACCATGAGAAACAAGATTCTCTGTCTGATGAAACCAAGATTGAACTCTTTGACCTGAATGGCAAGCGTCACGTCTGGAGGAAACCTGGCACCATCCCTACAGTGAAGCGTGGTGGCAGCATCATGCTGTGGGGATGATTTTCAGCGGCAGCAGGGACTGGGATACTAGTCAGGATTTAGCGAAAGATTAACAGAGCAAAGTACAGAGAGATCCTTGATGAAAACCTGCTCAGGATCTCAGACTGGGGCGAAGGTTCACCTTCCAACAGGACAATGACCCTAAGCACACAGACAAGACAACGCAGGAGTGGCTTTGGGACAAGTCTCTGAATATCCTTGAGTGGCCCAGCCAGAGCCCGGACTTGAACCTGATAGAAAATCTCTGGAGAGACCTGAAAATAGCTGTGCAGCGACGCTCCCCATCCAACCTGACAGAGCTTGAGAGGATCTGCAGAGAAGAATGGGAGAAACTCCCCAAATACAGGTGTGCCAAGCTTGTTGTGTCTTACTGAAGAAGACTTGAGGCTGTAATCGCTGCCCAAGGTGCTTCAACAAAGTACTGAGTAAAGGGTCTGAATACGTATGTAAAAGTGATATTTCTGTATTTTATTTTAATACATTTGCATTAAAATCTTAACCTGTTTTTGCTTTGTCATTATGGGTTATTGTGTGTAGATTGATGAGGGGGAAACAGTTTAATCCATTTTAGAATAAGGCTGTAACATAACAATATGTAGAAAAAGTCAAGGGGTCTGAATACTTTCAGAATGCACTGTGTATATACTGTATTTGCAGTGTGTGTACAGTTGAAGTCGGAAGTTTACATACACCTTAGCCAAATACATTTATACTCAGTTTTTCACAATTCCTGACATTTAATCCTAGTAAAGATTCCCTGTCTTAGGTCAGTTAGGATCACCAGTTTATTTTAAGAATGTGAAATGTCAGAATAATAGTAGAGAGAGTGATTTATTTCAGCTTTTATTTCTTTCATCACATTCCCAGTGGGTCAGAAGTATACATACACTCAATTAGTATTTGGTAGCATTGCCTTTAAATTGTTTAACTTGAGTGAAACGTTTCGGGAAGCTTTCCACAAGCTTCCTGACAGAACTGGTATAACTGAGTCAGATTTGTAGGCCTCCTTGCTCGCACACGCTTTTTCAGTTCTGCCCACAAATTGTCTACAGGATTGAGTTCAGGGCTTTGTGATGGCCACTCCAATACCTTGACTTTGTTGTCCTTAAGCCATTTTGCCACAACTTTGGAAGTATGCTTGGGGTCATTGTCCATTTGGAAGACCCATATGCGACCAAGCTTTAACTTCTTGACTGATATCTTGAGATGTTGCTTCAATATATCCACATAATTTTCCTTCCTCATGATGCCATCTATTTTGTGAAGTGCACCAGTCCCTCCTGCAGCAAAACACCCCCACAACATGATGCTGCCACACCCGGGCTTCGCGGTTGGGATGGTGTTCTTTGGCTATTAAGCCTCCCCCTTTTTCCTCCAAACATAACGATGGTCGTTATGGCCAAACAGTTCTATTTTTGTTTCATCAGACCATTTCTCCATAAAGTACGATCTTTGTCACCATGTGCAGTTGCAAACTGTAGTCTGTCTTTTTAATGCTGGTTTTGGAGCAGTGGCTTCTTCCTTGCTGAGCGGCCTTTCAGGTTATGTCGATATAGGACTCGTTTTACTGTGGATATAGATACTTTTGTACCTGTTTCCTCCAGCATCTTCACAGTCACCCCCACAACATGATGCTACCACCCCGTGCTTCATGGTTGGGATGGGTTTCTTCGGCTTGCAAGCCTCCCCCTTTTTCCTACAAACATAACGATGGTCATTATGGCCAAACAGTTCTATTTTTGTTTCTTAAGACCAGAGAACATTTCTCCAAAAAGTACGATCTTTGTTCCTATGTGCAGTTGCAAACCGTAGTCTGGCTTTTTTTATGGCGGTTTTGGAGCTGTGGCTTCTTCCTTGCTGAGCGGCCTTTCAGGTTATGTCGATATAGGACTCGTTTTACTGTGGATATAGATACTTTTGTATCTTTTTCCTCCAGCATCTTCACAATGCCCTTTACTGTTGTTCTGGCATTGATTTGCACTTTTCGCACCAAAGTACGTTAATCTCTAGGAGACAGAACGCGTCTCCTTCCTGAGCGGTATGACGGCTGCGTGGTCCCATGGTGTTTATACTTGCGTACTATTGTTTGTACAGATGAACGTGGTACCTTCAGGCGTTTGGAAATTGCTTCCAAGGATGAAACAGACTTGTGGAGTTTTTCTGATGTCTCCGCTGATTTCTTTAGATTTTTCCCCGATGTCGAGCAAAGAGGCAATGAGTTTGAAGGTAGGCCTTGAAATACATCCACAGGTACACCTCCAACTGACTCAAATGATGTCAATTAGCCTTTCAGAAACTTCTAAAGCCATGACATCATTTTCTGGAATTTTCCAAGCTGTTTAAAGGCACAGTCAACTTAGTGTATGTAAACGTCTGATCCACTGGAATTGTGATATAGTGAATTATAAGTGAAAATAATCTGTCTGCAAAAAATTGTTGGAAGAATTACTTACACAAAGTAGATGTCAAAACTATAGTTTGTTAACATTAAATCTGTGGAGTGGTTGTAAAATTACTTCAACCTAAGTGTATGTAAACTTCCGACTTCAACTGAATACTGTGTATGTGTATATGTGTGTATGTTTATGATCTGCCTTGTTTGTAGAGCAACGGCTCAGTGGATGTGCATGTCAACGTTGACCAATCAGTGCAGAGCGAGCCCAGGATGAGGCTGCAATTGGCTGAGAACTTGCTAAGGGATACACAGTCTCTGATCCACAGACTGGAGGTACAGTTACAACTCGCATTCTATGCTATGCTATTATTCTATACTATACAGAAACTATTTTCAGTGCCTAGTTGACCTTTTAGACAACATGTTTGTATTTGCAGGGTCAGCCCAGTGGTGTGCCATCTCAAGCCGAGCCGGAGACATCTCAGTCCACCTTCTCTTCCTCTTCCGCTACATCTGCCACTGCAGGAGCAGCCCAGCCTATGGACACCTCCCCTCCTGCTCCACCACCTCCCCCTCCCACCTCCTCCAGCCAGACAGAGGGACCATCCCACTCCGGGCCCAAGTAATGGCACAGTGTAGCAAAGCATTTAAAAAACATAGAACATTTGTCTTTCAAATAGAATCATTTCACTTTCTCCTGTTTCATGCCTACTGAACACATACCTCTCTCTCTCTCTCTCTCTCTCTCTCTCTCTCTCTCTCTCTCGGCCTCATCCACTCCCTCCCTTCCCAGCCACCCCAGCCCAGCAGCGCTAGTGGAGGTGCTGTCGGAGGTGAGGAGGGTGGAGGAGAGGCTTCGTCCCTTCATAGAGAGAACTCACTCCATCCTGGGGGCTGCCACTTCAGCAGACTACAACAACAACGTAAACACTACAACTCCATTATATTCAGTTGCACAGCAACTAACTAGTCAACACGTGCAACACATAATCACACAGTTTTTACTTCAAACTCAAACTCCTGTTACAAATTCGTCCTTTAACTTTAATGGTGTCCATGAGAAGAAACGTTACATCATAAACCGCAGAGTATAGTGAGTCTTGGAGCCCCAAACAGACTTGAATAAACACCACATTGTTCTTCTGTCGTCACAGACCCAGGAGAGAGAGGAGGACCAGCACGTTCTCAACCTGGTCGGGGAGTCTCTCCGTCTCCTTGGCAACACCCTGGTTGCCCTTAGTGACCTGCGTTGTAACCTGGCCGCTCCTCCCCCCCGTCACCTCCACGTGGTTCGGCCCATGTCCCACTACGGCTCCCCCGTCCTGCTGCAGGGTGGTATGCCCCACCACATCCCCATACCGGTAGGTCACTGTGTGGAGGTTTTTTCCACATATACTCTCAGCAATTTGAGTATTTTAGTACTAACTAAACCTCACTGGTTGGTGGATTCAAATTTAAATCACCAGCCATCTATGCTTTTTACCAGCATTTAGCTGTTAGTCTTTTCAAATGTAAGTTTGTATATGCACACCATTTTCTTATGAAGTTATTAACTTGACTTGTGTCTTCAGATAAACCTTGGAAACTTAGGAAACCTGGGGAACCTCGGAAACTTGGGAACCACCGTGACCATGACATCCAATGGGAGGCATGCAGCCGAGGGCCGGGCCCAAACCTCTCAGGCTCCTGGCCAATCAGAGGGTCAGGCCCCGCCTCCACAGCCCAATGCAGCCAATCAACAGCCAAGTCAGGGCCAGGGGGCTCCGCATGCGGTAATGATGCAGATTAACCTGGAAGGTGAGGGAGGGGCCACATTTGTTAATTTGGCTCATCTTGGAGTTGTCATGCCCTAACTGTGTTTCTCACGCGTACCAAATAATCAATACATTAGATAATCATTACAAACCGAGAGAGACCGCAGCCATTGTTGATATTCTATAGGAAACCTTATAGGTGTGTTGGCGGAGCGCTGGAATGGAGCAAATGTTTGCATACCCAGTATGCAGATTCAGAGTTGTAAGGTAATGTCTTCTCCCTGGTTGTCTCTCCATTAGATTCTGGCAGCGGCCCTCAGGTCCAAGGACAACAGATTCATATGGGTACTGGACAGCCTGGTGAGTGCTTTTGCCCTCTGCATCACACTATGTTCACTATGGTATATACACCAGACCCCTATACCACAGTCTCTGAACCACCAGTCCCTGGGATGTTGCTGACTGTTTTATCAAGTATTTATCTCTGTGCTCTCTCAATCTGAAGGTGCTACTCCGGTCCAAATCGCAGGCCTTCCTCCAGAGTTCATGCAGGCCATCGTCCACCAGATCTCCCAGCAGGCTGCTGCCATGGCAAACGCTGCCGCCACGGGTCACACCGGGCATCCAGGAGCAGGCATCCCCGGGACCACCCCCAGCTTTGACCCCTCTACCTCCCCTCACCTTCACGGCCCTCTGCCCCCTGGAGCCAGGGTGGTGATCACGCGCCCCTCCTTCTCCCCCCACATCCCCCAGCCTGTGGGCACCAGGGGCACCACCATCAACCTCAGGGCTTCAGTGCCCCCTGCTGGCGGGCAACAGAACCTTCAGGTGAGGAGAGGCAGAGATGGAGAAGTCTGGGGAACGACTTTGGTCTCTTATGTGCTTGTGCTGTTGTACTCTGACAGGGGTGGCCACTCATCCTGGAGAGCTATTGGTGGTGCAGACTTTTGTTCCTGCCCTGCTCTAACTTATCTGATCAACTGATCTCTTCCTCCATTTCTTCTCTTCTTCCAGGGCACACCTCTGGCTCCCTCTCCACTAACTCAGATGATCAGTGGTCTGGTTGGACAGCTATTGATGCCTGGACAACAGATGCCTGGACAGATACCTGGACAGCAAGGTGAGTGATTGATTGGTTGATTGATTATTGTATTGGGTGAATGATGGGTTTTATGAATCAGAAGTCTTCTTTTTCCCCAGTTCCTCCAGGTGACCAGACATCTACCAGCTCCTCCTCTGCCTCCCACTCCTTCTCTTTCTCCACCTCCTCTTCTTCATCCTCATCTGCCTCCTCCTCCTTCTCCTCCTCCTCCAATCCCGTCCCTCCCCACCCCTCCTGTGGGGCGAACACCTCTGGCCAGACCACCACCCACACCACCAACACCACTTCCATGGGCCAGCCACCGGAGGGGGTCACCGAGGCCAACCTAGCCCAACTCCTGGGCTCCCTGCTGGGTGGAGCAGGTGGGCCAGGAGCCCCTGGTTCTGGAGTTAACCCACACATCACTGTCACCGTACCTGGAGTCCCAGGGTTCTTCCAGGGAATGTCAGACTTCATCCAGGTGAGAGAATAAATTATTGAACCCTATTGGTAACTTCTTGGTAACTCTTATAATCAATGTGACTGAAAAGTAACTCTTAGGTAATAATCATGTAATTACTCTGTTATCACGCTGTAATGTGTAGAAGTCAAATTTGTCGTAATGTGTAAAGTAAAAAATGTCGTAATGTGTAGAATTGGTTGGAATTAGTCGTCATTGGTCGAAGTTGTCGGATTAAGTTGTCATTAATCGAAGTTGTCGGAATTAGTCAAGTTGTCAGAATTAGTCATCATTGGTCGAAGTTGTCGGAAATTAGTCGAAGTTGCCGTAATTAGTCGAAGTCGTCGGAATTAGTAGTCATTGGACGAAGTTGTTGCAATTAGTCGCCATTTGTTGAAGTTGTCAAAGTTGTCATAATTAGTAAAGTCGAAGTTGTCGTAATTAGTTGAAGATGTCGGAATTAGTAGAAGTCGAAGTTGTCGAAATTAGTCGAAGTTGTCGGAATTAGACGTAATTGCTCGAAGTTAGTCGAAGTTGTCGGAATTAGTCGAAGTTGTCGAAGTTGTCGTAATTAGTCGAAGTTGTCGGAATTTGTCGATGTTTTCGGAATTAGTAGAAGTTGTCGGAATTAGTAGAAGTTGTCGGAATTAGTTGTAATTGCTCGAAGTTGTCGGAATTAATCGGAATTAGTCGAAGTTGTCGGAATTAGTCGAAGTTGTCGGAATTAGTCGAAGTAGTTGCAATTAGTAGAAATAAACTCCAGACAACTAGATGACTGCGCAACAAAGTGTCACCCAGTAGTTACCCAATAGTTCCTCTCCCATTTCTAGGCTAACCAACCCATCTTCTCCCGACCCTCACCCCCACCCGGCCAGGAGCCTCCCCCTGGCCAAGGCACCCCTGCCCCCCCTCCCCAGGCGGCCCCTGGGGGTGGAGGAGACCCATCCCTGAGCCCGGAGCTGTTCACAGGTATTGTCCAGGGGGTCCTCTCCACCATGATGGGGTCTCTCGGGGCTCCGCAGGGGAACGGGGAGAGCATCGCTCAGTTCATCCAGAGACTGTCTCAGACCACCAACCTCTTCACACCTGGATCTGGGGACTCTGTCGGTGAGTCACTGACCAAAGTAAAAACCTTCTAACACTTAACTGTTGTCTTTCTTGCGCTCATACACACACTTGTCTTTTCTGACTAGCACTGAAAAGATGGCCCCTATTTCAACGGTTATGTGGTTGCCTTATTGTAAATGCTCTTATTGTAAATGCTCTTATTGTAAATGTCTCTGGATAAAAGCAGCTGCCAAATGACTAGAATATAAATGTAAAACAGTGTATAAATCTACACCTGACCTGATGGTGTGCCTTCCCATCTGTGATAAATCTACACCTGACCTGATGGTGTGCCTTGCCATCTGTGATAAATCTACACCTGACCTGATCGTGTGCCTTCCCATCTGTGATAAATCTACACCTGACCTGATGGTGTGCCTTCCCATCTGTGATAAATCTACACCTGACCTGATGGTGTGCCTTCCCATCTGTGATAAATCTACACCTGACCTGATGGTGTGCCTTGCCATCTGTGATAGTGTTCTTGGAAAAGTTAAAGAAGACCAAAGTGTCTTTGCTGAAGATATTCTGTGACCTCATCTCTCTGCAGGGTTCTTTGGGGACCTGTTGTCCCTGGTGTGTCACAGTTTCTCCATGGTGGACATGGTGTTATTACTCCATGGTAACGCCCAGCCCCTCAGCCGGATCCAGCCCCAGCTCACTGACTTCTTCAACCAGCACTACCTGCAGGGTCGAGAGCCTACTGACGCCAATATCAACGTGGGTACCTCTGCTTTACTGCCAGCTGCTGGTTTGTTGACAATCATGACATGAAATTGGCCCAGTATCCTGTCCATTTAAGACCAATGTTTTGTGGCATCTCACCTCAAAGTGTGTTAAGAAACTGAAACCAAAATGTTTTGTCTTTTCAGGCATCATCTGTGGACATCATCAATGGTCTGGAGGAGTACATAGCAGAGAGCTTTGTAAGTCTCCCTCTCTCTGAATATACCATTGTCACAATATGTTGATACTATTGTAATAATACTGTATCCTGTCTCTCACTCTCTCAGGCCACAGTGACAGTGAGAGAGGGAGTGGACATCATTCAGACCAACATCTCTTTTCTTAGACAGCAGTTCACCCGCATGGCCACGCACATCCTACGCTGCACAGGTAAAACACTCAAACCCCTTGTTTAAATTACAGCTTGTCTATACTGGGTCCTACGCATTGTTACCAAACTGGTTCACCAGACTACTATCAACCCTAGTCTAGTACCTAACAGCAGCGTGACTGTAAATGTGTTGTGTGTCTCTCTCTACCTCTGCAGACCAAACGTTTGGCCCCCGCCTGCTGCTGCTCTGCACCCAGGGTCTGTTTGAGTGTCTGGCTCTCAACCTGTACTGTCTCCGAGGGGAGCAGAGAGCTCTCACCCAAGTCATCAACCACCGCATCGTTAGTACACAACTCTACCCACTTGATTATTTGATAGACTTTAGTGTTTCCCAACCCGGTCCTCAGGACCCGTAACCGGCCCACATATATTTTCCTATTTCAGTAAAAGCTAGTTGCTAAACTACTGAATCAGTTGAACTCCATTGTATCTGGTAGGTTAGGTTGTGGGTTGAGTCTTGGTGTATCTGCTTGGTGTGTATAATGTAAAGATCTACATATGTTTTCTCTTTCCTGTCTACGTCCACAGAGGAGGATGTCAGCAGAGGTCAACCCCAGCCTGGTCAACTGGCTGACCAGTATGATGACCATGAGACTCCACATTATCCTGGAGCACAACCCAGTCACTGAGGACCACATCCAGCACTATGTCATCCACACACAGAGAGCAGAGCCTGAGGCACAGGCTGGACAGCAGACACACACACAGAGTGTGGAGGTGAGTGATTGTGTGTGTGGTCACAGTCTTTCCAGGTGTTGTTATCTGAGGGTTATAAGGACACTGCATGCTTTGGCTCACCTAGAAAAACATCTGGTAATTCCAGGAAATCAATGAGGAACACGGAAGTTCAGACAGCTTTGAGGACAAGGTTATCTTTGTCTTCATACAGTACAGCTAACCTTAGTTAACCTACTCTCCCCTCTCCCTCTCTCTAGATGGATGAAGGTTTGTCCCCAGCCCCTGCCACCACAGCAGAGGAGGCCATGGCTTCATCAGGGGACAGACAGGAGGTGGGAGCATACCCCGCGGTGACCACCTCCTCGCGGAGAGCATCGTCAGGGGAGACCAGAGGAGCTGTTGCCATGGCAGCAGGAGGAAGGGAGGAGTCTGGAGGAGACGTGGAGCCCTGGGCAGCTGCAGTGCCCCCTGTAAGGACATCGGCCCTATGCTTTATTGTTTAGGGGTTAAGTGCCTTGCTCAAGGGCACAATTACAGGAGATGGCATCTAGGATACGTAGAATCACACCAGATTTTTTTCCAGTTAGACATGGGATTTGAACTTGTGAATATTTGGTTACAGGCCCACCTGTTTAACCACTGAGTTGTGTGTTTATGTTCATCAGGAGTGGGTTCCCATCATCAGACACGACATGCTGTCTCAGAGGAAGATGAAGACTCAGCCCCCTCTGTCTGATGCTTACCTCCACGGGATGCCTGCCAAGAGGAGGAAGGTGAGCTGTCCATCTGGTTAGAAACCTAATGTGGCCCTGCTTGCCTTTTGTAAATTAGAATGATTTATAATATTCTCAATGGAAATGCCTAGTCTGTATACCTGGTTATTCTAACAGTGATTCTATAGGAAGTGAGAGTCAATTATTTTGATACGGAAGAGAAAAATTTGTGTTTATCATGGGACAGTGTTGTTTAATACCTCCCGATTTCAGAACATGTTATTCTCCTGTTATTACTGAACACAGCTCTGGTTAGTGTTGACCCGTTGTTTTCCCCCTCTCAGACCCACCAGGGTGAGGGCCCTCACCTGTCCCTGTCTGAGGCCGTAAGCCGGGCGGCCCGGGCTGCAGGAGTCAGACCTGTCACTACCCCAGAAATCCTCCAGCGGGAGCTAGAGGAGCCAGAGCTACAGGAGGCCTACCAAGAACAGGTACACTACGGTGTTGCTTTCTGGAGGATGCAACTTCTTCACTAATCAAATCACATATACAGTGCATTCGGAAAGTATTCAGACCCCTTGACTCTTTCCATATTTTGTTAGGTTACAGCCTTATTGTAAAATTTATTAAATTGTTTTTTTCCCCCTCATCAATCTACACACAATACTCCATAATGACAAAGTAAAAACTGAAATATCACATTTACATAAGTATTCAGACCCTTTACTGAGTACTTTGTTGAAGCACCTTTGGCAGTGATTACAGCCTCAAGTCGTCTTGGGGTATGACACTACAAGCTTGGCACACCTGTTTTTGGAGAGTTTCTCCCATTCTTCTCTGCAGATCCTCTCAAGCTCTGTCAGGTTGGATGGGGAGCGTCGCTGCACAGCTATTTTCAGGTCTCTCCAGAGATGTTAGATTTGGTTCAAGTCCGGGCTCTGGCTGGGCCACTCAAGGACATTCAGAGACTTGTCCCGAAGCCACTCCTGCGCTGTCTTGGCTGTGTGCTTAGGGTCGTTGTCCTGTTGTAAGGTGAACCTTCGCCCCAGTCTGAGGTCTGGAGCAGGTTTTCGTCAAGGATCTCTCTGTACTTTGCTCCGTTCATCTTTGCCTCAATCCTGACTAGTCTCCCAGTTCCTGCCAGCTCTAGGAAGAGCCTTGGTGGTTCCAAACGTCTTACATTTAAGAATAGTCCACTGTGTTCTTGGGGACCTTCAATGCTGCAGACATTTTTTGGTACCCTTCCCCAGATCTGTGCCTCAACACAATCCTATTTCAGAGCTCTAAGGACAATTCCTTCGACCTCATGGCTTGGTTTTTGCTCTGACATGCACTGTCAACTGCGGGACCTTATATAAACAAGTGTGTGCCTTTCCAAATCATGTCCAATCAATTGAATTTACCACAGGTGGACTCCAATCAAGTTGTAGAAACATCTCAAGGACGATCAATGGAAACAGGATGAATCTGAGCTTTATCACGAGTCTCATAGCAAAGGGTCTAAATACTTATGTAAATAAGGTATTTCTTATTTTACATTTAATACATTTGTAAAAATGTCTAAAAAGCTGTTTTTGCTTTGTCATTATAGGGTATTGTGTGTAGATTGTTGAGGAAAAACATTTATTTAATCCATTTTAGAGTAAGGCTGTAAAGTAACAACATTTGGGAAAACCCAAGGGGTCTGAATACTTTCCGAATGCACTTTACATTAGTAAACAGTGAAAGCATTTCAAAAGTATATGAAGCTCCAAATTGGCTCACGTTCACTCTGGAACAGCAGGGTTAACAAGACCTTAAAGTCAGTAAATTAGCACAAGTGTTGCAACGTGAGACTGATTGGCACTAACCTTGACTCATATGTTTGTCTCAGGTGAGGAGTGACATCAAGGAGAGGGTGAGAGATGACCCAGACTTCAGCTCCCAGCGTTTCCCCAACACACACCGGGCCTTCTCTCTAGACGACTCCTAAATATTATTGGTCCCCAGGCCTGTCAACCACCCCATCTAGCCAATCACAGTTTTCTCCCTGGATGACTACTAATCTAATTGGTCACCACACCTGTCAATAACCCCTTTTAGCCAATCATTCACAACCATGATGTATCCAGGGGTGTGTTCATCATGCATTTCAGCATCATGTCAGGAATCATGTCAGCTCTATTCGTGAAATGTCTATCTTCAACATTCTGAAATGCACCCCAGATTCCATTCTTCAACATTCCCTGCTGGTCTGTCATGTCCAGCGAAGAACAAAGAGAAATGAAAATCCAAGAGACTTGACTTGCTTAAAACCCTGCTTTCTCATTGAGCTGCCATGGAAAATGGTACTTATTTAAAACTGATAAGAACTTTACAACCGGTCTGTCATCTATCAATGGAAAACGTCAGTCTGGCAGTGTGGTACAGTATCTCCCGTAAAGCACCGCTTTCTCATTCCAACAAACTCATTTCTAACTGGTTGTAGTCATCTGTATGTCCAGTTGTCCTTATAAGGCTTTGTTGTAACTTGTAAATTAGCACAAATTGTACATTGTATTAAGAACGCGATGTAATAATATTCTAGTGATAATGCAACAGCTATTCCTTGTTAGGTTAATAAAGTAACGAAAACCTTCCGTAGGCTCTTTTTGGGGGGGGGGGTTTAGCTTGGTATCACGACTAGAGGTGAAAGGAGCACAGATTCTACATGTTGACTTGCCTGGTTAAACCAGACTGAACTGTGCTAACAAGTAAAACATTCAGTCTGGTGTAACCAGGCTACATCTTTACGTATTTACTTTCAGAATAGAGAGGATGGTAGAGGTTTAGGTGTTAGGGGTGACATTTTGTGTCTAGCTATTATAAAGTGAGTGAATACGGGGCTCAATTGTGTTAAAGCCATAATTATGTTAAGTTGTAATAGTAACGACCATGATAAAGGCCATCGTTTATATGCTATTGTATTTATTTCTAGGCGACCACGGCTATCAGTTCTAGAACCCGACTGTTGTAAAAAGTTAAATGCTATGTAACTTGTGAACATTGCTTTAAAATAAATTGTAGATGTAGAAATGCAATGGAAAATTCCTCTTGAGAAACCACACACACTTCTACACTGTAGGGCTAACTTTGTGAATTCATGGATTTTTTTAAACAATTGATTGAATGACAGCATTCGTCTCAAAACTGCCTCAATCTTGCAGAAATGTAAATAAGACTGAAGTTCAGATGAGTGTCTGGTGCTGTCGTGTTAAGGCTCTAATGATGGGTAGGACGATATAGGACTCGGTAAAGAACAGCAGCAGGTAAACATAATCACTAGATTTGTTTTATTCACACATACATAGCCAGGTTTCACACAAGATGTTGGGTTATTGCAAAAATCTGAAAGTAGAGACACACACAGCACTAGACGAAAATGATTGTTTAGGTAACACTTGACTTGAAGGGGTTAAAACCTTTATGAAAGCGGTCGTAACAGCTTTACAAGTGTTCCAGTATCATACATAACAACCTTCATGACTTATTTATTCAACATCATTCATAAGGTGTTATGTATGCCCCCTCAAAGTAAAGTGTTTATTGAGTGCTAGATCTAACGCATGACATGCTTTGTCACCTACTTTAAGAAAGCACATGTATTGTAGACTCAAACACATGTTGAGTGAAACATATTGTAGCAATGATGCAGAGGACTCTCGAGTCGCATGCTGATGACACGTACAGGTACTCAATATTCTACACTCCTTTTTTTGCAACTTATAATAACCATTCAATTAAAAGTCAAGAGTATTGTTTATGAGTCATTCAGAAAATAACAAAGGAGTAGTGTCAGTCCCAAACTGGCAGACTCCAGAGTCCTATATACACAAAAGTATGTGGACACCCCATCAAATTAGTGGATTCGGCCATTTCAGCCGCACCCGTTGCTGACAGGTGTATAAAATCAAGCACACAGCCATGCAATCTCCATAGACAAAGATTGGCCTTACTGAAACGCTCAGTGACTTTCAACTTGGCACCTTTCCAACAAGTCAGTTCAAATGTCTAAGTGCTGTTATTGTTTAGTGGAAATGTCTAGGAGCAACCAGGGCTCCGCCACAAAATGTTAGGCCATACAAGCTCACAGAACGGGACCGCCGAGTGCTGAAGCGCTTAAAAATTGTATGTCCTCGGTTGCAACACTCACTACCGAGTTCCAAACTGCCTCTGGAAGCAACGTCAGCACAATAACTGTTAGTCAGGAGCGTCATGAAATGGGTTTCCATGGCCGAGCAGCTGCTCATAAGCCTAATATCACCAATGCTCAATGCCAAGTGACGGCTGGAGTGGTGTAAAGCTCGCCACCAATGCATAGTGACAACTGTAAAGTTTGGTGGAGGATGAATAATGGTCTGGGGCTGTTTTTTCATGGTTCAGGCTAGGCCCTTTAGTTCCAGGGAAGGGAAATCTTAACTCTACAGCATACAATTGCATTATAGACAATTCTGTGTTCCAACTTTGTGGCAACAGAAATGGTTTGTTGAGATCGGTGTGGAAGAACTTGACTGGCCTGCACAGAGCTCTGACCTCAACCCCATCGATCACCTTTGGGATGAATTGGAACACCGACTGCGAGCCAGGCCTAATCGCCAACCTCACTAATGCTTGTGGCTGAATGGAAGCAAGTCCTCGCAGCAATGTTCCAACATCTAGTGGAAAGCCTTCCCAGGAGAGTGGAGACTGTTATAGCAGCAAAAGGGGGACCAACTCCATATTAATGCCCATGATTTTGGAATGAGATGTTCAATGAGCAGGTGTCCACATACTTTTGGTCATGTAGTGTATGTTATGCAACTATGTTGCAGTGTCATGGACATGAACACTGGTTGAGCCGAGGGTCAGGTCAAACATTAACTGCAGGCCAGGCAGGCTGCAGCTGTCTCCTCTCCCTGACAGCCAGTTAGCCATCCATCATGAAAGGACCCTAGCAGTTTCCAACCAAGGTAGGAGTGACAAAGGTACATTAATGAGGACATGAGATTTAAGGCTCTTCAAAATAAGAGTCTTATGAGATTGACATGTACACTTCAAGGGACAGAGACAGACATACAACATCATGCATTCGTATTAGTATCCATGTGGCATGAAGCAACCTATTTCAATGACCTTCCACTGGCACACAGAGATCAGAGGGACTGTTCGAACAAGGCCCACATTGAGTCATGGTGGGAGGGTAAAGATAACAGACAGGTCCAACTGGCTATATAGAATGGAGTCTAATCTCTCCATATAAACCCTCAATACAGGGTTCCATGGGTTTCTTGGGCTGTTACAGCCCATTCACCAGCCCATCAACAACGCATTCACCAGTGACAACTGTATTCAAAGGAAACCAATTACAAATGTGTTCCCAGTTCCCAGGCACACCCGACTGCCCCATAAGCTGAGGACACATGAAACACAAAATGACAGATTCCAATAATGATTAAGCCATTTAACTTACACTAATCAGTCAATCTTTTTTTTTTTTTAAGCATTTAACAGTGTCTTGCAGTGAAAATAGGTTTGTTCAATAATATATGCCATTTAGCAGACACGTTTATGAGCAGCAGGCTGTGTACTGTGTGAGCGTATAGGCCTATAGAGCAGTTCAACATCACCCATGCAGTCACTCAGTGTTGTGCAATCGTTTGTTTGTGTGTTAACAAGGTACTGATCAAGGTACCAATTCGACTTATTGGATAAACTGTAGTTCTGGATTGCATATTAACTAAAATAGTAGCGGCTATTCTATTGCTGTGAGAGTCCAGAGAGAAATATTTGTTTTACATTTATTTTCAGAGCAGGTGGGGCGGGGGGGGGGGGGGGTTCGGGTGATCAGGGATAAACAAGTTTTGCCCCCCCTCCCCCCTCCTCCTCCTCCTCTCATGGCACACACATGCTCCTTCCTCCAGACCCTCCTTTCTCTCAGTCTCGGCCCTGTCGGAGGGAGGAGAGCAGGGGGGGCAGAAGGTTGAGGGCCGGCCGGTGCTCCTGGACCCCCAGGGCCACAAGGGCCCCTGCTAACAGAGTGGTCACCCTGGGCAGGATGGGCGGCTGGGCCTTCATCACCTGGAGGAAGACGGAAAAACATTACTCAGCAAGTTTGAGGTGATCAGTTTAGGCAAGGCAGAGTATCTGATGATATTTGTAGGTACACTACCGTTCAAAAGTTTGGGGTCACTTAGAAATGTCTTTGTTTTAGAAAGAAAAACATTTTTTGTCCATTAAAATAACATCAAATTGATCAGAAATATTGTAGCTGGAAACGGCTGATTTTTTTATGGAATATCTACATAGGCGTACAGAGGCCCATTATCAGCAACCATCACTCCTGTGTTCCAATGGCACGTTGCGTTAGCTAATCCAAGTTTATCATTTTAACAGTGAAGAGGCGACTCCGGGATGCTGGCCTTCAAGGTAGAGTTGCAAAGAAAAAGCCATATTTCAGACTGGCCAATAAAAAGAAAAGATTAAGGGCAAAAGAACAAAGACTCTGAACAGAGGAAGATATGGCTTTTTCTTTTCAACTCTACCTAGAAGACCAGCATCCCGGAGTCGCCTCTTCACTGTTGACGTTGAGACTGGTGTTTTGCGGGTACTAGGTCAGGACTTGTGAGGCGTCTGTTTCTCAAACTAGACACTAATGTACTTGTCCTCTTGCTCAGTTGTGCACCGGGGCCTCCCACTCCTCTTTCTATTCTGGTTAGAGCCAGTTTGCACTGTTCTGTGAAGGGAGTAGTACACAGCGTTGTACGAGATCTTCCGTTTCTTGGCAATTTCTCGCATGGAATAGCCTTCATTTCTCAGAACAAGAATAAACTGACGAGTTTCAGAAGAAAGTTCTTTGTTTCTGGCCATTTTGAGCCTGTAATCAAATCCACAAATGCTGATGTTTCTGATCCGCAACTAGTCTAAAGAAGGCCAGTTTGATTGCTTCTTTAATCAGCACAACAGTTTTCAGCTGTGCTAACATAATTGCAAAATTGTTTTCTGATGATCAATTAGCCTTTTAAAATGATAAACTTGGATTAGCTAACACAAGGTGCAATTGGAACACAGGAGTGATGGTTGCTGATAATGGGCCTCTGTAGGCCTATGTAGATATTCCATTTAAAAAATCAGCCGTTTCCAGCTACAATAGTCATTTATAACATTAACAATGTCTACACTGTATTTCTGATCAATTTTATGTTATTATAATGGACATAAAAGTAGCTTTTCTTTCAAAAACAAGGACATTTCTAAGTGACCCCAAACTTTTTAATGGTAGTGTGTCAGAGGAGACAGTACAAAACTGGGCCACTCACTTTTTCCACTTTGTGACAGTGTATGAGTCCATCATGGCCAAGGTAGAAGGTAGAGAACGCATCATATGACCTGTTGAAATGACTGTGTTTACTAGAGTATGAATGATCAAAGATAATTAACAGTGAAGAGGAACACTGACCAGAAACACTATCCAGTCCAATACCAAATACATTTTTATCTGAACATTGTGTAAAGATAAACAGATCCCAGACAGGTTTCTGTACCTGTAGAGGTCAGTTTTGTCCTTGCGGTAGAACCTCAGCAGCAGAGAGAGGAAGGGCAGTCCTCTGACCCTCCATCTGGCCTTGATGGTCCTGTCCTCTTGGTGCTTAGTCAGTTTCAGTACCTCTAACCGGGCCTCAGCATAGTAACAGAGGCACAGCAGCCTCCACAGAGACAGGCTCAGCTGGTACAGAACTCTGCCCCTAGAGGATAGATAGACACAGTATAACTGTATTATGATAATATATGAATTATTATGGAGGTGTAAATGTGTGTAGTTACATATGTATAAATATCAGGCTTCGGGTCAATTCCATTTCAATTCAGGAAGGAAATGCTATTGAGTAGCCAGAAAGTAGCATTTACCTGGTCTTGGCATTTAGAATACAGTTGACGAACTCAATATCATTTGTGTACATGGTGTAGTCATGACTCTTCACAAAGAAACTAGGAAGCTGCAAATCAAACACATTATAATCAATACTAATAACTAAATAGCAGTGTATGCCATCAAAGAGCCATCTCCTAACAAACAAACCCCTCTTCTCCTCTCTTACCTCAATCCTCAGCTTTTCGTACATCAAGGCCAGTTTCTCCTCATCCTCCCGCTCTCTGTCGCTGTGACCCCCCTCCACTCTCTCTGCGTAGCTACTATACAGAGAGTTGTCGCTGTTGCGCCACACCTCTCTCTCTAGTCCAATCATATGGCCCGATTTGTCCCCGTAACCAGGCAACGGCTCCATCCCAGGACAGTGGAAGCAGTAAAACCTGGATCCATACATAAATGGAGCGGGACATCCTTCCGTCTCAAACAGGCTTCGGAATGATCCTCTCTCCCTCTTTTCTGTCTCTCCCTTGTTCATCTTCGTCTTGGAACCTTCTGCCTGAACCTTTGTCGTCCCAATGCTGATGTCGTCCTCTCGGCTCCCGTCCACAGTGGTCATGGGGAAGAGGAACTCCACAGGCCTACTGAGTCCCCCCGCAGCCAGGAGCTCGCCTAGTTTAGTCTGCCCAAACAGAGGCACCTCCACCAGGGTGTGCTGGTCATCACACTCCCCAGGGACAGGCCGCACCAGCACACACAGGTTGACAGTCTCTTCCCAGTCCTCGTCCAGGCCCGGGGGGCTCTGGCTGTGGGGTTGGCCCTGGCTGGCATGGTGGAAGGGGTGCGACAGGGCCGGCTGCTTGATGTTCTGATACCTCAGACTGTTTGGGGGAACCAGGGCCCATGACGCGCTGCTGAGAGACCGAATCTGTCTACTCCACTGCACATCCAGCGCCTGCAAATTCACATAAGTAAAGATTTTCCATAAAGGTGCTCTTATATAGCCTGGTCCCAGATCTGTAACAGATCTGGATCCAGCCTTGCACTTATTCAAATAATTAACATAGGCCTGTGTGTCAAGACAATACCTTTGCAAGACTCCAGAACTGTTGCTTGACTGGTTGCCTCTTGCCATGGCTCCTCACACACCCCACCCACAAGGCGAGGCCCCCTCTACACGCAGCCATTCAAGACAGGGGGTAGGGTGACAACAGTCACCAGGGGCAGGGGACACCCCGGACAGTCACCAGGGGCAGGGGACACCCCGGACAGTCACCAGGGGCAGGGGACACCCCGGACAGTCACCAGGGGCAGGGGACACCCCGGACAGTCACCAGGGGCAGGGGACACCCCGGACAGTCACCAGGGGCAGGGCACACCCCGGACAGTCACCAGACCACCATGCCACAGGAAGGACCAGCTCTTTATCTTCTTGGTCCCCTCTCGACCCCAAATAAAACACCTAGATAAGGAGAAAAGGGGGGCAGTTGACTGTTATTTTTAGACCATCGTCTCAATGATATGTCCACATGATCATATGGCCTGGTGTTCATGTGTAGGCTACTCAAGGAACAGGAATGAGTTCATGCGTAGGTTGCTAGGCTGTAAACCAAGACCTATATGACCTACTGTCATTCAATGCCATGCCAGACAGGCATACATACGGTACATGTCTGCCTATAACACGACGAAGGACAGATCTAGCATCCAGGACATTTCACAGATAGTATTTGAAAGTGAAAACAAAACCCCCAAATTCTATTGAGATATTGCTATATGAAAGAGAACTTTAATGAGGTGGGAATGATTCAAGACACATTTTTAAAATGTCTCTGTTGTTTGAGTGGTTAAACTTCAAATTCAGTATTTGACTACGTTTCCTATTAAACTGTTAGCCAAATTAACATAAATCGACACAAACAGTCTTGGAAGCGCTCATCTAGAAGCAATAGATTTGACGTTTGACCAACCCCACGTGATTGGCTGATTATATATTTGCGTTAACGAGCAGTTGAAAGGGTGTACCTAATGAAGTGTATATGCCAGTAGCACGACAGTGAGTGACAAGATCGTAATTGTTACTCAGACGTCTCGTCTTTCCAATAAGACCATTGGTACATTTGAACTAGACAACCACCCATAACCACAGTAGCGAATATCGTGATGTTTCTTCTATAACTTTAGAACCGTGATGTTGATACATGACATAGAAATACCGTGACACTGCAGGGTACCGTTTGACATTAAGACAACCGATATTCACTATGATTACAGAGAGAAAAATAAACTGAAATCAGTTTCTCTGGCAGCTACAATACTATGATGTAACATTTCCCATTCTAGACTTTATTAACGTGAACTGACTTTCAACCTTTGGTAAACCAGCAGTTGATTGGTTGGATTGACACAATCTTGCAGACACAACCAGAAACAAGTGAACCATGCATCAACTTTGATGTTAATATGTATGGAAATACATACTTGATTGACGCTGACGTTCTATATATCGTTAGCTAGTAGCTAGCATGAATACCTGTGCGTCAGAAGTGAATTGGATCGAAATTGCGATGAGTCAGTTTAGCAATGACCAGATAGTAAGGTGACAATCCTCCAAGTCAGGTGTCTTACTTCCGATTTCCCACGTAATATTACGAAATTGGAAGCTATCAAACGTTACACAAATGTCATTCCATCTCCCAATGCCCTTGTCACCAGCAACACGCCTCACGCAAGCGTACTAGGGATGTTTATAGAAGAAAACGGACATACGTCATACACCGGCGTAGCGCTGATTGGTGGAGAATGCATACATATAATTTTTTGTACCTTTATTTAACTAGGCAAGTCAGTCAAGAACAAATTCTTATTTACAATGACGGCCTACACCGGCCAAACCCGGACGAAGCTGAGCCAATTGTGCGCCGCCCTATGGGACTCCCAATCACGGCTGGTTGTGATACAGCCTGGATTCGAACCTGGGTGTCTGTAGTGACTCTGAGATGAGCTCTGAGATGAGCTCTGAGATGAGGCGCTGAGTGCCTTAGACCGCTGCGCCAAATCTATTTCCTTAGATGTAGAATGAATATCGATATCAGTCGTTATCAATAAAAAGTATACAACCATTACATTATAGACAAGTAAAAAAAAATACTTATATACTTATATATATATACACACTCAGCAAAAAAAGAAACGTCCTCTCACTGTCAACTGCGTTTATTTTTCAGCAAACTTAACATGTGTAAATATTTGTATGAACATAACAAGATTCAACAACTGAGACATAAACTGAACAAGTTCCACAGACATGTGACTAACAGAAATGGAATAATGTGTCCCTGAACAAAGGGGGGTCAAAATCAAAGGTAACAGTCAGTATCTGTTGTGGCCACCAGCTGCATTAAGTACTGCAGTGCATCTCCTCCTCATGGACTGCACCAGACTTGCCAGTTCTTGCTGTGAGCACTGATGGAGGGATTGTGCGTTCCTGGTGTAACTCGGGCAGTTGTTGTTGCCATCCTGTACCTGTCCCGCAGGTGTGATGTTCGGATGTACCGATCCTATGCAGGTGTTGTTACACGTGGTCTGCCACTGCGAGGACGATCAGCTGTCCGTCCTGTCTCCCTGTAGCGCTGTCTTAGGCGTCTCACAGTACGGACATTGCAATTTATTGCCCTGGCCACATATGCAGTCCTCATGCCTCCTTGCAGCATGCCTAAGGCACGTTCACGCAGATGAGCAGGGTCCCTGGGCATCTTTCTTTTGGTGTTTTTCAGTCAGTAGAAAGGTCTTACGTTTTCATTACTGTGACCTTAATTGCCTACCGTCTGTAAGCTGTTAGTGTCTTAATGACCGTTCCAGACGTGCATGATCATTAATTGTTTAAGCATGACAAACAGTGTTTAACCCCTTTACAATAAAGATCTGTGAAGTTATTTGGATTTTTACGAATTATCTTTGAAAGACAGGGTCCTGAAAAAGGGACGTTTCTTTTTTTTTTTTTTTTTAATTCCTACCAAAATTAAAAAAGTTTAAAGTGTCAATAATAAATTTGTGGCTTACCGTGTCAAAGGCTTTTTGAAAGTCTAAGAATAAAATAAGGTGTTCATCATCTAGAAAGTCTTTGTATTCAATCAGATCCAAAACTAAGCGAATGTTATTGGCTATGTGACGACCTTTCATGAAACCAGATTGGCATTCATCAATTAAAGTGTGTAATTTAGATTTGAGACGTTTTGCTAAAATAGACGCTAGAATCTTATAGTCATTATTTAGCAATGTAATGGGTCGCCAATTTTCAATTAATAGAGAGTCTTTGTGAGGTTTTGGAATAAGTGTTATGACGCCTTGCCTCAGAGAAGGAGGAAGCTCCCCTCTGTCAAGAGATTCTTTGAAGACAGCCAGAAGAAATGTACCTAGTGACTCAGAAAAACATTTATACATCTCAGAGGTAAGACCGTCACATCCTGGTGATTTATTGTTCTTTAATTGAGCTATTCCCCAAATAATCTCCTTATATACGTCATTGAGTTGGGCCGATGATGTGTTTATATACGTCATTGAGTTGGGCCGATGATGTGTTTATATACGTCATTGAGTTGGGCCGATGACGTGTTTGTATACGTCATTGAGTTGGGCCGATGATGTGTTTATATACGTCATTGAGTTGGGCCGATGACGTGTTTGTATACGTCATTGAGTTGGGCCTCTCGCTTTGCATCTTCCTCTCAGGCCTCGTGTGTTGTGACAAAACACTTGCGCATCACTGACAGCCACGGTTACCACTGCTTTTAAGTTATTTTAAGACAAAGTCAAGGGGTTATCTTTTAATATCCGTATAAATAAATAGTCGAAAATGCCCAAGAAAGCAAAAGAAGACCCAGAATGGGAAGGAGAAGAGGGAGCAGCCCCGCCAGCGGTGGCAGGTAGCTAACGTTAAATGTTAGCATCTAAGCTAACGGTTACAACTGAATCCTTGCCAGCCACTGCACCACCTTTGTTATCGTTAGATAATGTGCCTCGATGTGATATGTCATGTGGTATGGTGTATCTGTCCTGGCTGTCATACGATAGGGTGTATTTTGACAACATAGTGTGACATTAGCGATGGTTAACTCTCTACATCGACGTTACCTACCTTACTATCAATGTTGTGACAATGATACAATGCATGCCTTGTAATTGTCAGACAAATTATTCCGTGTTCTCTCTACTCGACAGCCAAGTAGAGACACACTTCAACATGTAATGTAGTAAAAGGGGTCCTTTTGTGGAAGAATAATCAACATATGGTCATGGCTATATTCAGTGAAGTCATGAAGGCTAGTTAGCTCAGTCATAGCTATTTTGTTAGAAGAACTGCTGTGTTGCCAAAAGTCATTCAGAAAATGCGCCAACCCTCCGCTTCCCCTTGAAACAGGGCTTTACCTCCCCTCTGGCTCATTCAGACCCTCTCTTTTGTCATGCAGTACATCCATATGTTGATGACCAACTTGCTCATTCATCTTTGTACCTACATTTTCTCTCCGCTCGCTTCAGAAAAATCAGTCAAGAAAGGAAAGAAGGATAAGAAGGGGAAGAAGAGTGTGAGTATACCTCTTCTGTGGGTATTTTGAGTAGATTGAATGAGGTGAGAAAGAAAATGTAAACGCCAATGTGTGAACACATTAAACAAAATGTATCAACATCTCTCATTGGCTGTCACACACTCTCACACAGTTCTTCGATGAGCTGGCCACAGATAACAAAACGGAGAAGGAGGATGAACCTGTGGCAACGGAGACAAAAGGAAAGCAGGTAATTGTTTTAATTTACTAATACACATAATCATCCAGGCCAGTTTATTTTTGCAATACTCTATCAATAACACAATGTCCTGTGATATGATACATTAATAAATCCACCTATTACCTAATTGTTATGTTTCTTCCCTTCCCACCTAATTTGCTCTCTTGAAAGACAGAAGATGAGCTTGAAGAGGTTGGGGAGGTAGCCACTACTAGCCAGAGTGGTAGTTAGCTTGCAGTATCGAATCTCCAATACATAAAAGAAAATCATATAGAATCCTAATTTACAGTGCCAGTCAAAAGTTTGAGACACCTGCTGATTCAAGGGTTTTACTTTATTTTTTACTATTTTCTACATTGTAGAATAATAGTGAATACATCAAACTATGAAATAACACATATGGAATCATTTAGTAACCAAAAATATATAAAAATAAAAATATATTTTAGATTCTTCAAAGTTGCCACCCTTGGCCTTGATTTCAGATTTGCACACTCTTGGCATTCTCTCAACCAGCTTCATGAGGAATGCTTTTCCAACAGTCTTGAAGGACTTCCCACATACGCTGAGCATCCCAAACCATCTTAATTGGGTTGAGGTCGGGTGATTGTGGAAGCCAGGTCATCTGATGCCAGCACTCCATCACTCTCCTTCTTGGTCGAATAGCCCTTACACAGCCTGGAGGTGTGTTTTGGGTCATTGTCCTGTTGAAAAACAAATGATAGTCCCACTAAGCGCAAACCAGATGTCGACTGCGTATCTCTGCAGAATGCTGTGGTAGCCATGTTGGTTAAGTGTGCCTTGAATTCTAAATAAATCACTGACAGTGTCACCAGCATACCACCTTCTCTATGCTTCACGGTGGGAACCACACATGTGGAGATCATCCATTCACCTACTCTGCGTCTCACAAAGACACAGCGGTTGGAACCAAAAACCTCCAATTTGGACTCATCAGACCAAAGGACAGATTTCCACCGATCTAATGTCCATTGCTTGTGTTTCTTGGCCCAAGCAAGTCTCTTCTTATTATTGGTGTTCTTTAGTAGTGGTTTCTTTGCAGAAATCTGACAATGAAGGCCTGATTCACACAGTCTCCTCTGAACAGTTGATGTTGAGATGTGTCTGTTACGTGAACTCTGTGAAGCATTTATTTGGGCTGCAATCTGAGCTGCAGTTAACTCTAATGAACTTATCCTCTGCAGCAGAGGTAACTCTGGGTTTTCGTTTCCTGTGGCGGTCCTCATGAGAGCCAGTTTCATCATAGCACTTGATGGTTTTGCGACTGCACTTGAAGAAACGTTCAAGTTCTTGAAAGTATCCGGATTAACTGACCTTCATGTCTTAAAGTAATGATGGACTGTCGTTTCTCTTAGCTTATTTGAGCTGTTCTTGCCATTATATTGACTTGGTCTTTTACCAAATAGGGCTGTCTTCTGTATACCATCCCTACCTTGTCACAACACAACAAGGCACACCTGTTAATTGAAATGCATTCCAGGTGACTACCTCATGAAGCTGGTTGAGAGAATGCCAAGAGTGTGCAAAGCTGTCATCATGGCAAAGGGTGGTTAATTTGAAGAATCTCAAATATAAAATATATTTTGATTTAACACTTTTTTGGTTACTACATGATTCCATATGTGTTATTTAATAGTTTTGATGTCTTCACTTTTATTCTACAATGTAGAAAATAGTAATAATAAAGAAAAAATGAGTAGGTGTGTCTAAACCATTGACTGGTCCTGTATGTATTGTGATGTGTTTTGTGTGTTCCCTCCCTGCTAATACCTAACCCTAGTAGATATGTAAACCTTAATGCACATCTAATATCATCTCTCTTGCTTTCAGCCGCAGAAGAAAAAGAAAGACCGGCGGAAAGGTAAAGGTGGAGAGGAAGACGATGATGACGAGGATATGATGGAGAAACTGAAGAAGCTATCAGTGCAAGCCAGCGAGGATGAGGACGAGGAAGAAGTAGGTAAGTTGACTGCTTAGTAAGTCTATCAAACGTAAATTATGTATATATTTCAAGCTGGAAGTGTGCCGAGTTGATAGCTGGCCTTTCATCAACTTCTCGCTCTTGCTTGCTCTCTTTCTTATCCCAGTTGTGGCCCCCAGAAAAGGCAAGGGAAATAAGGTGAGTGTGTTGTTGTGCATGAAACAGTGTTGATCACTATATCTACAGTCTTAACAGTGTTGATCACTATATCTACAGTCTTAACAGTGTTGATCACTATATCTACAGTGTTGATCACTATATCTACAGTCTTAACAGTGTTGATCACTATATCTACAGTCTTAACAGTGTTGATCACTATATCTACAGTCTTAACAGTGTTGATCACTATATCTACAGTCTTAACAGTGTTGATCACTATATCTACAGTCTTAACAGTGTTGATCACTATATCTACAGTCTTAACAGTGTTGATCACTATATCTACAGTGTTGATCACTATATCTACAGTCTTAACAGTGTTGATCACTATATCTACAGTCTTAACAGTGTTGATCACTACAGTCGTGAAAAAGTAAGTACACCCCCTGGAAAGGTTTTTTTTTTTTTTTTTTTTTTTTAATGTGTGATTTGTTAAATTGGGTAACCTTTATCTGTCAATAGTGTTGAAGTGAAGATTACATATCCATCTGTCAAAATATGTGGGGGAAAAAAAGAGAACTTTCCAGGGGGTGTACTTACTTTTTCACATGACTGTATATCTATAGTCTTAACAGTGTTGATCACTATATCTACAGTCTTAACAAGTGTTCATCACTATATCTACAGTCTTAACAAGTGTTCATCACTATATCTACAGTCTTAACAAGTGTTCATCACTATATCTACAGTCTTAACAAGTGTTCATCACTATATCTACAGTCTTAACAAGTGTTCATCACTATATCTACAGTCTTAACAAGTGTTCATCACTGTTCTATTCTATTACACTGTATGCTATAATCCACTTAAATGTGTCCCAGGGCGGGAACATATTTGCAGCTCTCACTCAGGGAGACAGTGATGATGATAATGATGAAGATGAGAGACCGATGAAGGTGCTTGGGGTTTGCTTCTTATGTTTGCATCATGTTATTCTGAATTTGAATGTTGATTCTATTGATAGTAACTTTTTTTTGTTTGAGGTCCAGACAGCTCTAACAATGTTTGTGTTCTAATTCATCCACCCCATCCATCCGCGCCTTGTATTGTTCCTTCCTGTTCCTTTTCTACTGTCTTCTCTTCTTTTCTCTTTTGGATTTCATCACACACTCACAATAATAGCTACACATGTTCACATCCATATTCTTTGTGATTTCTACATTATTTTATTGCATTTCATCTACCCCCTGGTTCGACCGTGATCTTGCAGAGTTACTTTACCTCAAGAATTGCATTTGGCGAAAGGCTCGGAACTCGCGTACTCAGGCTGACTGGCTCTCGTTCAGGCAAATGAAAAATAAGTGCACTCAGGCTATCCGGAAGATCGAAGTTAGTTACTTTAAAGAACAGTTTTCTCTCTGTGGGTCTAACCCCAAGAAGTTCTGGAAAACAGTTAAAGACCTGTAGAATAAATAAACCCTCCTCCTCACAGCTTCCCACGTCCCTTAAAGTTGATGTGGTTGTTACGGACAAGAAGCACATGGCTGAGCTCTTTAATCACCACTTCATTAAGTCAGGATTCTTATTTGACTCATCCATGCCTCCTTGCCCGTCCAACATTTCCTCATCTGCCACCCCTTCTAAATCGACTAGTCCCGATGCTCCTCCCTCTTTTTCCCTTGCCCTGCTACAAAGGTTCTCCCTGCAGGCGGTCACATTCTAAGCAATGATGTGCTGCTATTTTTATGGCTTGGCCAAAGCTTTTGATACGGTAGACCATTCCATTCTTGTGGGCCAGCTAAGGAGTATTGGTGTCTCTGAGGGGTCTTTGGTCTGGTTTGCTAACTACCTCTCTCAAAGAGTGCAGTGTATAAAGTCAGAACATCTGCTGTCTCAGCCACTACCTGTCACCAAGGGTGTACCCCAAGGCTCGATCCTAGGCCCCATGCTCTTCTGAATTTACATCAACAACATAGCTCAGGCAGTAGGAAGCTCTCTTATCCGTTTATATGCAGATGATACAGTCTTATACTCAGCTGGCCCCTCCCTGGATTTTCTGTTAAACGTTCTACATCAAAGCTTTCTTGGTGTCCAACAAGCTTTCTCTGCCCTTAACCTTGTTCTTAACACCTCCAAAACAAAGGTCACGTGGTTGGGTAAGAAAAATGCCCCTCTCCCCACAGGTGTGACTACTACCTCTTTGAGGGTTTAGAGCTTGAGGTAGTCACATCATACAAGTACTTGGGAGGATGGCTGCACGGTACACTGTCCTTCTCTCAGCACATATCTAAGCTGCAGGCTAAAGTTAAATCTAGACTTGGTTTCCTCTATCGTAATCGTTCCTCTTTCACCCCAGCTGCCAAACTAACCCTGATTCAGATGACCATCCTACCCATGCTAGATTACAGAGACATAATTTATAGATCGGCAGGTAAGGGTGTTCTCAAATGGCTAGATGTTCTTTACCATTCGGCCATCAGATTTGCCACCAATGGTCCTTATAGGACACATCACTGCACTCTATACTCCTCTGTAAACTGGTCGTCTCTGTATACCCGTCGCAAGACCCACTGGTTGATGCTTATTTATAAAACCCTCTTAGGCCTCACTCCCCCCTATCTGAGATATCTACTGCAGCCCTCATCCTCCACATACAACACTCGTTCCAAAAGCACACACATCCCTGGGTCGCTCGTCTTTTCAGTTCGCTGCAGCTAGTGACTGAAACGAGCTGCAACAAACACTCAAACTGGACAGTTTTTTTCTCAATCTCTTCATTCAAAGACTCAATCATGGACACTCTTACTGACAGTTGTGGCTGCTTTGCGTGATGCATTGTCGTCTCTACCTTCTTGTCCTTTGTGCCGTTGTCTGTGCCCAATAATGTTTGTACCATGTTTTGTGCTGCTACCATGTTGTGTTGCTGCCATGTTGTCATGTATCAAGCATGTTATTCTTCTTCATAAGGACACTGTGCTCGGGTGTCTAATATGAAGGAACTGGTGTGTCTGTTGTCTTTAATACTTTACCACAGGAGGTTGAGAAGGTGCATAAAGGCAAGAAAAAAGATCAACCAAAACCAAAAGCCAAGGTGGGTGATGGGACGTTTCTTCTCCTACTGCACTCCTCTTTTCTTTCCCCTTTCTTCATCCCCTTTTCACCCCTGTGCCTGTCTTTTCCCCATCCAACAGGGTTGATAACGTGCCTGTCTTTTCCCCCATCCAACAGGGTTGATAACGTGCCTGTCTTTTCCCCATCCAACAGGGTTGATAACGTGCCTGTCTTTTCCCCATCCAACAGGGTTGATAACGTGCCTGTCTTTTCCCCCATCCAACAGGGTTGATAACGTGCCTGTCTTTTTCCCATCCAACAGGGTTGATAACGTGCCTGTCTTTTCCCCCATCCAACAGGGTTGATAACGTGCCTGTCTTTTCCCCATCCAACAGGGTTGATAACGTGCCTGTCTTTTCCCCCATCCAACAGGGTTGATAACGTGCCTGTCTTTTCCCCCATCCAACAGGGTTGATAACGTGCCTGTCTTTTCCCCCATCCAACAGGGTTGATAACGTGCCTGTCTTTTCCCCCATCCAACAGGGTTGATAACGTGCCTGTCTTTTCCCCCATCCAACAGGGTTGATAACGTGCCTGTCTTTTCCCCCATACAACAGGGTTGATAACGTGCCTGTCTTTTCCCCCATCCAACAGGGTTGATAACGTGCCTGTCTTTTCCCCCATCCAACAGGGTTGATAACGTGCCTGTCTTTTCCCCCATCCAACAGGGTTGATAACGTGCCTGTCTTTTCCCCCATCCAACAGGGTTGATAACGTGCCTGTCTTTTCCCCCATCCAACAGGGTTGATAACGTGCCTGTCTTTTCCCCATCCAACAGGGTTGATAACGGAAGGCAGCACATTTTAAATGTTCACGAACACGTCTTTATTTAACCTGTTTCTCTTCATCGTACACCTCATATCTGCAGATCTAACCGAGTGAAATACTCAACACAATAACACCGTGTGAGTCTGATCTCACTTGTTCCCAGACGTGGAGCCTCACTTTATTTTTCCTGCGTAAAACCAGGCTCCCTCCGATGATGAGGCGGAGGAAGAGAAGAAAGACATGGATGAGAAAAAAGCAGAGAAAAAGAAAAAGAAACCTGAGGCTAAACCAGCACCCAAGGTCAGATTCTGATTGGCTTGGTATAATATTCACCATATTGCTTAACCTATCAAATCATTTGAAATCTACTGGAGTATCTGGAGCGTATTGATTTGGGATTCAGCGTTCTGTTGAGAACTAAATGACAAAGACTCACCTTTTCTCTTCCCTTGTAGGCAACTGAGGAGGATGAAGAGGAGGAGGGGGAGAAGGAGGAGAAAGAGAAGGAGAAGCCTCAGCTGAAGAAAGGCAAGAAGGAACAGCCCAAGGTGAGTGAAGAGCTCTCTGGTGGTAACACAAACTTTGTTTAACTTTTCCTACTTGAATGTAGGGATGGCATTCGATAGAAAATAATATTGGGTTAGCGACGTATACCAAGTCCCAATATCCACATCTGTAAACTGTCCAGTATGCAGGCCAATATAATGCATGGCCACAGTGTATGGGTCACAGTAACACTTAATATCTTGTCAAGGTAGTTTCTGTAAAACCATAATGCTGTGTGACTTGTCCCATTCAGAGGATGAACAAACCAGCTCGTCCGCCTCGCAGCGAAGACGAAGAGGGTGAAAACGATGAAGACGACACAATGAAGGTGTGTGTTTATAGTCTTAATCTGAGTCTGATATATGGAAGGATAATGCATAGCATGTAGAGTCACCATAGGAGGCCTAACTCACGGTCTCTCCCTCTGTCTGCCTCCCTCTCTACTGTCAGTGTGCTGAAGACGTCATCGCAGAGCAGGAGCAGGAGAAAGATGACGACCCCTTTGCCAACATGAGCAAGAAGGAGAAGAAGAAGAAGAAGAAAATGGTAACCAGTCTATACATATACTCTAACAGACACAGAATAAGCTTTTTATTCATTGGAAGTGTGTGTCCATGCCTCTGTGTTTCTAGATTGAGTATGAGAAGCAGGTGGCCAGTGTGCGTGCTGCCAACGCCATCGAGGGCGATTTCTCAGTGTCCCAGGCTGAGTTGTCTTCCAGACAGGCCATGCTGGAGAACGCATCAGATATCAAGGTGACCTGACCGTCTCAACTGTTCTACTTATTCTTTATTCTGAAAACGTAATAAAACATAGTTCTTGAATACTGAAGAAAATGTATTAAATGTTTCTTTGTAAGTAGACAGTGTGAGGTAGTCCCTTCAACCATCTATACTGTGGAAAAGGGGATGGGTGACTTTGATGGGGGTGGGGCCACAAAATCTTAACTCATCTTGAGTGGCTGCAGTTGCTCGTGGGTCTATGTACCCAAATCCCCCCCCCCCCCATTGCAAGCTAAACATTTTAGTGGCCCCCCCTCTTGACAGCAGAGAGGCATTTGAGAGTAAATTCTGTGCAATTCTACACATTTTGCCATGGGGCAGAGAGGAAAAGGAGCTGTGTCACAAGTTATAATTTCCTGCAATTCTACACATTTTGCCATGGGGCAGAGAGGAAAAGGAGCTGTGTCACAAGTTATAATTTCCTGCAATTCTACACATTTTGCCATGGGGCAGAGAGGAAAAGGAGCTGTGTCACAAGTTATAATTTCCTGCAATTCTACACATTTTGCCATGGGGCAGAGAGGAAAAGGAGCTGTGTCACAAGTTATAATTTCCTGCAATTCTACACATTTTGCCATAATATGATATCAGGGGCACCCCTGATGTTAATTCGACCATGATAATAAGTTTAGGCTGCTAAACTAACTTAGCAAATGTAAAACATGTTAGCTGACATGGGCTTAACTGACTGACCATCAGTGACTGACGTAACAAGAGGAAAACCTGCTGATGCACAACCACATTTCTAAATTGCACCTTGTTTATTCTACTGTTCTAACGCACAACAGTAACTTGAGAGCCAAACTGAGTTCCTCATTTCCAAAAAATATATACATTGAAATTGATCCGAGGGCCTTCGGGACGCCAGTTTCCCATCCCTGCTGTAGAATGTCAAGTGGGAATCCATAAAGTTCTATTAGTGTCAGAGTTCACCTCTTGTGGTTTCAGTGTTTTTAATGTGCTGCTGTTTGTCTCCTCCAGCTGGAGCGGTTCAGTATATCAGCTCATGGGAAGGAGCTATTTGTCAACGCAGATCTCCTGGTGGTAGCAGGAAGACGCTACGGTCTGGTTGGACCTAATGGGAAGGGGAAGACCACTCTTCTGAAACATATCGCCAACAGAGCTCTCAGTATCCCTCCTAACATTGACGTGCTGCTCTGTGAGCAAGGTATGTCATCTGCCTTCTGAATAATATACCCCCCCAGTCATACCCTTCTCTATGTCTCCCTCATCGTCTAGCTGTCTGCCTGCATGTCTTTTCTCTCTACGCCCTGTCTCTCCTTCTGCCCTCCTCTCTAACCCTCTTCAAATCTAACATCCTCTCTCTACCCCTCTTCTCCCTTCCTCTCTCTCCTCTTCAAATCTACCCTCCTCTCTCTACCCCTCTTCAAATCTACCCTTCCTCTCTCTCCCCCTCTTTCTCTCTCTCCCCCTCTTTCTCTCTCTCTCCCTCTTTCTCTCTCTCTCCCTCTTTTTCTCTCTACCCCTCTTTCTCTATCTCTCTCTCTACCCCTCTTCTCCCTTCCTCTCACTTCACCCTTACCCTCTCTCTAAAACCCTAGGCCTCTCTCCATCTCTCCATAGAGGTGATAGCTGACGACACCCCGGCGGTCCAGGCTGTGTTGAAGGCAGACACCAGGCGTCTGAAGCTCCTAGAAGAGGAGAGACAACTCCAGGCCCTGCTGGAGAAAGGAGAAGACAGCGTGGCTGAGAGACTGGACAAGGTATGGTGAAGCATTATAATGAAAACCTAAGACACTCTTAGATCTGCCAGGCGAAATATCCACTTCCTAATTGCTATGATAATGTATTGGATACAGCATTTTTACATTCAGATTGTGGTAACAGACTGGAGAGTAGTTGTCTCTTCGGTTGCATTCAGACAGAAATGTAATATCTGTCAATAGACTTCATATTGTGTGTCCGTCTCAACCAGGTCTATGAGGAGTTGAGGATCATCGGGGCAGCAGCTGCGGAGGCTAAAGCCCGTCGTATCCTGGCTGGTCTCTCCTTCACCCCAGAAATGCAGAACCGAGCTACCAAGAAGTTCTCTGGAGGATGGAGGATGAGAGTCTCACTAGCCAGGTAATATACTTTTTGGGAATTCCAGGTACAGGTGTAGGATCTTAATTTGATCACTCTTTTGTTGCTGAGAATTTCACTGCACAGCAGGAAATGCGGATGAGTTTTCATGATTTCAATAAATTCACTGAAAACCCACACTACCGCACGGTTATTAACAGTATCACAATTTTCATTTAACCTACTTATGGCCAGCTAATAGCCTAACCACCAATCAAGCAACCTTATAGACTTAACATTCAAATCCTGTTGCTACAGGATTATTTTACTGTGACAATATAATGTAGGTCAAATTAAGATCCTATATCTGTAGACCCCCTATCCCTGCTTAGGCACTTCTTTAGACCTGAAAGGATTTGATTTAGGGGTTTTAACAGAGTCACCTTTGGAGAGAATAAAACACAAGCATAACCGAGATAGAAACAGCAGAAATAAAAGCTTCCTGTGTCTGTCTCTCAGAGCTCTGTTCATGGAGCCCACCCTGCTCATGCTGGATGAGCCCACCAACCATCTTGACCTCAACGCTGTCATCTGGCTCAACAAGTAAGGTCACACCACACTCAGCCTTTTACTTAAATATACAGTTGAAGTCGGAAGTTTACATACACTTAGGTTGAAGTCATTAAAACTATTTTTTCAACCACTCCACAGATGTCATGTTAATAAACTATAGTTTTGGCAAGTTGGTTAGGACATCTACTTTGTGCATGACAGAAGTAATTCTTCCAACAATTGTTTACAGACAGATTATTTCACTTATAACTCACTATATCACACTTCCAATTCAAGTTGACTGTGCCTTTCAACAGCTTGGAAAATTCCAGAAAATGATGTCATGGCTTTAGAAGCTTCTGATAGGCTAATTGACATCATTTGAGTCAATTGGATGTGTACTTGTGGATGTATTTCAAGGCCTACCTTTAAACTCAGTGCCTCTTTCCGCGACATCATGGGAAAATCAAAAGAAATTAGCCAAGACCTCTGAAAAAGAATTGTAGACCTCCACAAGTCTGGATCATCCTTGGGAGCAATTTACAAACGCCTGAAGGTACCACGTTCATCTGTACAAACAATAGTACGCAAGTATTAACACAATGGGACCACGTCATACCACACAGGAAGGAGACGCGTTCTGTCTCCTAGAGATGATAGTACTTTGGTGCGAAAAGTGCAAATCAATCCCAGAACAACAGCAAAGGACCTTGTGAAGATGCTGGAGGAAACAGGTACAGAAGTATCTATATCCACAGTAAAACGAGTCCTATATCGACATAACCTGAAAGGCCGCTCAGCAAGGAAGAAGGCACTGCTCCAAAACCACCATAAAAAAAGACAGACTACGGTTTGCAACTGCACATGGGGACAAAGATCGTAGTTTTTGGAGAAATTACCTCTGGTCGTCTGATGAAACAAAAATAGAACTGTTTGGCCATAATGACCATCCGTTATGTTTGAAGGAAAAAGGGGGAGGCTTGCAAGCCGAAGAAACCCATCCCAACCATGAAGCATGGGGTGGCAGCATCATGTTGTGGGGGTGCTTTGCTGCAGGAGGGACTGGTGCACTTCACAAAATAGATGGCATCATGAGGAAGGAAAATTATGTGGATATATTGAAGCAACATCTCAAGACGTCAGTCAGGAAGTTAAAGCTTGGTCGCAAATGGGTCTTCCAAATGGACAATGACCCCAAGCATGCTTCTAAAGTTGTGGCAAAATGGCTTAAGGACAACAAAGTCAAGGTATTGGAGTGGCCATCACAAAGCCCTGACCTCAATCCTATAGAAGATTTGTGGGCAGAACTGAAAAAGCGTGTGCGAGCAAGGAGGCCTACAAACCTGACTCAGTTACACCAGTTCTGTCAGGAGGAATGGGCCAAAATTCACCCAAATTATTGTGGGAAGCTTGTGGAAGGCTACCTGAAACATTTGACCCAAGTTAAACAATTTAAAGGCAATTCTACCAAATACTAATTGAGGTTATGTAAACTTCTGACCCACTGGGAATGTGATGAAAGAAATAAAAGCTTAAATAAATCATTCTCTCTACTATTATTCTGACATTTCACATTCTTAAAATAAAGTGGTGATCCTAACTGACCTAAGACAGGGAATTTTTACTAGGATTAAATGTCAGGAATTATGAAAAACTGAGTTTAAATGTATTTGGCTAAGGTGTGCGTAAACTTCCGACTTCAACTGTTATTTGTTTCACAGGGACAGGACACAGTAACAGAACACACAACATGCAGCTGCTTACTCAATGGGTCTGCATGTGTGAATGATACACTACGGTGGCTAAGATATCAATCTCTCCTCCTCCTAGCTACCTTCAGGGCTGGAAGAAGACTCTCCTCATCGTGTCTCACGACCAGAGTTTCCTGGATGATGTGTGTACTGACATCGTTCACCTTGACAACCAGAAACTTTACTACTACAGAGGGAACTACTGTGAGTATTATCTATGTACATTATTTCTCCTTCCCCACAAACTGTTAGGCTGGAAATACAAACTTCAACACAACAAAAAACTAAAATGTGTGTTTTTGGTTATATGAGCTGAAATATAAGTTCCAGAAATGTTCCATACGCACAAAAAGCTTATTTATCGAAAATGTTGTGCACCAATGTGTTTACATCCCTGTTAGTGAGCATTTCTCCTTTGCCAAGATGATCCATCTACCTGACAGGTGCGGCATATCAAGAAGCTGATTAAACGGCATGATCATTACACAGGTGCACCTCGTCCTGGGGACAATAAAAGGCCACTCTAAAGTGTGCAGTTTTGTCACACAACACAATGCCACAGGAGGAGTGTGCAATTGGCATGCTGACTGCAGGAATGTCCACCAGAGCTGTTGCCAGAGAATCTAATGCTACTTTCTCTACCATAAGCCAACATCGTTTTAGAGAATTTGGCAGTACTTCCAACCGGCCTCACAACCGCAGACCACGTGCTTATGGTCCTCACCAGGGAGTTGACCTGATTCATTTCGGGGGCATAACCGACTTCTGTGGGCAAATGCTCACCTTTGATGGCCACTGGCATGCTGGATAAGTGTGCTCTTCACGGATGAATCCCGGTTTCAACTGTACCTGTTAGATGGCAAACTGTGTATGGTGTCGTGTGGGCAAGCGGTTTGCTGATGTCAGTGTTGTGAACAGAGTGCCCCGTGGTGGAGGTGCGGTTATGGTATGGGTAGGAATAAGCTACGAACACAATTGTGTTTTATCGATGGCAAAGTGAATGCACAGAGATACCGTGACGAGATCCTGAGGCCCATTGTTGTGCCGTTCATCCACCGCCATCATCTCATGTTTCAGCATCGTGATGCACGGCTCCACATTGCAAGGATCTCCACACAATTCCCGGAAGCTGAAAATGTCCCAGTTCTTCCATGGCCTGCACACTCACCAGACATGTCAACTATTTCGCATGTTTTGGATGTTCTGGATAGACGAGTACGACAGCGTGTTCCAGTTCCTGCCAGTATCCATCAACTTCGCACAGCCATTGAAGAGGACATTCCACAGGCCATAATCAACAGCCTGATGAACTCTGTGAAGGAGATGTGTGGCGCTGCATGAGGTAGATGGTCACACCAGATACTGCCTGGTTCTGATCCACACCCCTACCTTATCTTTAAGGTATCTGTGACCAACAGATGCATTTCTGTATTCCCAGTCATGTGATATCCGTAGATTGGGGCCTAATTAATTTTTCACTGTAACTCATTAAAATCTTTGAAGTTGTTGCGTTTCTATATATTTTTCAGTGTAGATGCATGTTCTATAATGTAGAACATGTATCTGATCTCTCCAGGAGAAGCAAAACATGTTTTTGTCATAATCAGTTGTCGTTTACTGTCTTTTGCTAGCTAGGGGCATCTAACCCTCGCACTTGTCTTTTCCCACTGGCACTGACCTTGTTGATAACTACTTTATTGAGGAAAAATATTCTTACTACGACTGAGTTGTGGTTATTTATGACTGAGATATGTCTCACCTAGCTATCTTAAGATTAACCGTTGCACTAAATCTGGAAATGAGTGTCTGCTCAATTACTAAAATGTCAAATGTGTTTTTCACTCTCTGTCTCCCTCTCAGTGACGTTTAAGAAGATGTACGTTCAGAAGCAGAAGGAGCTCCAGAAACAGTACGACAAACAGGAGAAGAAGCTCAAGGATCTCAAGGCTGGAGGGAAGTCCACCAAACAGGCCGTACGTTTAGTTCAGCTACGTCCGTTTAGACTCGGTTCTACCTGGATCTCTCTGTCAGTCTATCTCTCTGTACTTCTTCTATCATCCACTGTTTTCTGTCTCTGTCTCTCTCTAGGAGAAGCAGACTAAGGAGGTCCTGACCAGGAAGCAGGCGAAGGGAAAGAAAAAGGGAGGAGTGGAGGAGGAGAGTCAGGAAGCAACAGAGCTGCTCAAACGACCAAAAGAGTACACGGTCAAATTCACCTTCCCCAACCCCCCTTCTCTCTCTCCTCCCATCCTCGGACTGCACAGTGAGTTCTCTCTCTCTCTCTCTCTCTCACTCACTCACTCACTCTCACTATATCCTGGTTAACCCTCCGCTCTCTGTCTGTCTCAGGTGTGGACTTTGCCTTTGAGGGACACAAACCCCTCTTCAAGAATGTGGACTTTGGTATCGACATGGAGACTAGAAGTAAGTAGAAATCGTTTCTGTTTGAAAACCTGGGACATGTTGGTTTGCCTCCATACTATACCTCACAGCTCTTTATCCTTGTTCAGTTTGTATAGTTGGACCCAATGGAGTCGGGAAGAGTACCCTACTACTACTTCTCACTGGCAGGTTAAATCCAGTAAGTTTGCCTCCAAACAAAAATATCTATACGAATATGGCATCTGTTTCTGTACTGATGGTTGTAACTGTGTGCAAAACTAAATGTGTTGATTTGCCTTTCAGACCAAGGGGGAGATGAGAAAGAATCATCGGCTGAAGGTGGGCTTCTTCAACCAGCAGTATGCTGACCAGCTGAACATGGAGGAGGCAGCTACAGAGTACCTCCAGAGGAACTTCAACCTGCCCTACCAGGACAGCAGGAAGTGTCTGGGCCGCTTCGGACTGGAGAGCCACGCACACACCATCCAGATCTCCAAGCTATCAGGTTAGAATTAGAAATATGCATGCACACAAATACGCAAACACACTTCTAAATGTCCTCTCTCTGTTCCTCTCCATCCAGGTGGTCAGAAAGCCAGAGTGGTGTTTGCTGAGCTGGCCTGTCGGCAACCTGACGTTCTCATCCTGGATGAACCTACCAACAACCTGGACATTGAGTCAATCGATGCCTTATCAGAAGCTATCAACGAGTACAAAGGAGGTATGTACACAAATGAGTCTGTTATTGAGGGTTTATTTAATTTAAATGTAGGATCAGAAAGTAGCCTCAGAGGGGCCTCCCGGGTGGCGCAGCGGTCTAAGGCTCTGCATCGCAGTGCTAGCTGTGTCACTACAGATCCTCATTCGATTCCAGGCTGTGTCGCAGCCTGCCGCGGCCGGGAGACCCATGAGGCGGCGCGCAATTGGCACAGCCTCGTCCGGGTTAGGGGAGGGTTTGTCCTTGTCCCATCTCGCTCTAGCGACTCCTGTGGCGGGCTGGGCGCATGCACGCTGACACGGTCGCCAGGTGTACGGTGTTTCCTCCGACACATTGGTGCGTCTGGCTTCCGGGTTAAACATTGGTGCGTCTGGCTCTCGATCTTCGCCTCTCCTGAGTCCGTAACTACCAATTGGATATTATGAAATTGGGGAGAAAAAGGGGTAAAAATAAATAAATAAAAATTTGCCTCAGAAATGGGGTAGTGGTGGCCAATGTTCCCTCTAATTCTTTTCAGCACTGAGCAAATTTCAGGTCTGCTGAGCGCAAACTTTTACCCCTTTTTTTTTCTCCACAATTGGTAGTTAGTCTTGTCCCATCACTGCAACTCCCGTACGGACTCAGGAGAGGTCGAGAGCCATGCGTCCTCTGAAACACAGCCCGCCAAGCCGCACTGCTTCTTGACACAATGCACACTTAACCCGGAAGCCAGCCACACCAATGTGTCAGAGGAAACACCTGGCGACCGTGTCAGCGTGTATGGGACAAGGACATCCCGGCCGGCCAAACCCTCCCCTAATCGGACGACGCTAGGCCAATTGTGCGTCGCCTCATGGGTCTCCGGTCGCGGCCGGCTGTGACATAGCCCGGTACCGAACCAGGATCTGTAGTAACGCAGCTAGCAATGCTATGCAAACTTGGAACGTTGTGAAAATTCTGTGCAACTTCTGCCGTTTACTATACCTGCTTTAAGTTAGTTATAACAGTGGCCAAGTAGGCTGATGTGGCTACTTGATCATAATGTACCATCAAAAACAATGGAGAAAATGCATAATATCCTATAATAATTTAACATGGAAATAGATGTTCTATCATTCATCCTAAAGTAGCAGTAAATGTGTGGTGTTCAATGTAGGACCTTTTGGGGGAAAAAAAACATGTAGGGATTGACATTAAACTGTTTATCCACTTGTCCATATATGGTAATGGTCTGTTTGCATATAGGGATACTGCAGCTCTGATTGGTTATGGCGCACTGTTCTGTGTAGAGTGTGGGCCTGAATCGTGCCGGTCAATGCAATAGAATCCAATGCGCTGTGTTTCTCATATATTATGGTAATTTAACATGTCCCTCTCATAGCGGTGATCATCGTAAGCCACGATGCCCGGCTGATCACTGAGACAGCCTGTCAGCTGTGGGTGGTGGAGGACCGGTCCGTCAACCAGATAGACGGGGACTTTGAGGACTACAAACGGGAGGTCCTGGAATCACTGGGGGAAACCCTGGTCCACAAGGTCAAGGAGTGACCTACCTACCGCAGAACCAGACCTCTAATGGCATTCTATTCCCTATAGTCACTATGGGGCCCTGGTCAAATGTACTGCACTATGTAGGGAATAGGGTGCCATTTGGAACGGACCCCGGGAGGAAATAGAAATGCAACCATCAGCTCAGCGCTGGGCTGCATCTCGATAGTCTAAAGTGGCTTCCTTTCCTTGTCTCCGCTCCTGATCATTAAGCACATATTTGAATAAATATCATGGCTGAAGTCTCTCTCCCTAATCAATTTGATCGAAGAAAGGTGTGGAAAGGAAGCCACATTAAGACTATTGAGACACAACCCTGTTGTACTGCAGTATCCTCTTGGCCTATGAGATGCATACATTTTCTTAAGTCCAAATCGCCACCTTGCCCCCCCTACACACGCCTGTAGATCTGAAGAGATAGGGCAAGGGGGGGTGAATTGGAATTCAGAATTTGACTGAACAAGTGGCCATGTCTCACCCATGTGATAATGGGACAGAAAGAAGAGCAATATGCTGAAGTATTTATATTATAGAGGAAATGGCAATACATTACCACTGGATTCATACATGTAGAAACCAAGCTCTTATTAACTGGGAATAAACATGTTGATACCTGTATGATCAAGTATTTACTACAGACATAAAGCCAATTAAATACATTGATTTTGTGTCTTTATTGTACAAGTTGTCTTTGAATACAAAACAACGAGCATAGATTATTCAACAGATTTATCTAATGGACGATCCATATAGTAGCATGTACTGTCACTTTACCTCTACCTACAGTTGAAGTCGGAAGTTTACATTCACCTTAGCCAAATACATTTCAACTCAATTTTCCTAGTAAAAAGTCCCTGTCTTAGGTCGGTTAGGATCACCACTTTTATTTTAAGAATGTGAAATGTCAGAATAATAGCAGAGAGAATGATTTATTTCAGCTTTTATTTATTTCATCACATTTCCAGTGGGTCAGAAGTTTACATACACTCAATTAGTATTTGGTAGCATTGCCTTTAAATTGATTAACTTGGGTCAAATGTTTCGGGTAGCCTTCCAGAAGCTTCCCACAATAAGTTGGGTGAATTTTGGCCCCATTCCTCCTGACAGAACTGGTGTAACTGAGTCAGGTTTGTAGGCCTCCTTGCTCGCACGCACTTTTTCAGTTCTGCCCACACATTTTCTATAGGATTGAGGTCAGGGCTTTGTGATGGCCACTCCAATACCTTGACTTTGTTGTTCTTAAGCCATGGGACAAGACTGGAAGTATGCTTGGTGTCATTGTCCATTTGGAAGCCCCATTTGCGACCAAGCTTTAACTTCCTGACTGATTGATGTTGCTTCAAATATATCCATCCATTAGACCAAGAGGTAATCCACGTCTCCTTCCTGAGCGGTCCCATGGTGTTTATACTTGCGTACTATTGCCTGCAAAATGCCAGAACGAAATACACGGACAGATACACGATACAAGATACATACTGCGGCAGTATGAAAAAGTATATAAATACAGGAAGTCTGGAGTGCAAAAAGCTATAAAAAGGCATTGCACAGTATGAGTGAATGACTGAATATGTACACTATACATTGTTACAGAGTGTTAGGTGAACAAAATGATACAAATATTGCATGTTGATATAAATAAAACATATTTGCATGGTTAACTATACTATACAGGTCGACGGCAGAGAAAGATACTTAAATAGCTAAATGTGCATATGATACAAGTGAGGGTAATAATAGTTTACTTAATATACAGTTTGGTTAAATGTACAGGTAAGTGAATATTTGCATGGTTAAATTAAATTGTGAGATAGGGAGACAGAGGAGGGCTTTTTATGTGAGAGAGGGAGAGATAGGGAGACAGGAGGGCTATTTATGTGAGAGAGGGAGACAGAGAGGAGGGCTATTTATGTGAGAGAGGGAGAGATAGGGAGACAGAGAGGAGGGCTATTTATGTGAGAGAGGGAGAGATAGGGAGACAGAGAGGAGGGCTATTTATGTGAGAGAGGGAGAGATAGGGAGACAGAGGAGGGCTATTTATGTGAGAGGGAGAGCTAGGGAGACAGAGGAGGGCTATTTATGTGAGAGACGGAGAGATAGGGAGACGGGAGGGCTATTTATGTGAGAGAGGGAGAGATAGGGAGCCAGAGGAGGGCTATTTATGTGAGAGAGGGAGAGATAGGGAGACAGAGAGGAGGGCTATTTTGAGTGTGCCTGAAAAAGGAGGAGGGAGGAGGAAGAGGAGAGAACTGAGCTGAGAAAAATCTGTCTGATCTGCACTGGTCTCTGCGATAGAGAGGAGAGAGGAAGAGGAGAAGAGGTGAGGATAGGGACAAGAACAGAGAGAAAGGAATACAGGACTAACTGAGAGGTATGGCTGTCATGGTTTGTGTTATTTATAGCTACGACAGAGGCGTGTGTGTGAACGATCCGTGTATTATGCTGTTTGTGCGCATGTGCATACATGAGTGTGTGTGTGTGTGTGTGACTGCAGTGACACTGCGTTTGCTGGAATATGGAATATGACTGTTAGATTATTAATTATGTAATGTTAGTGCGGCATTGTCCGAGTGTGTGTGTGTGTGTGTGTGTGTGTGTGTGTGTCTTAATGGTGTATATGTGGATATGTACTAGAATTGTGCCTATGAATTTGTTTAGGTGTGTGTCTGCGCATGAGCTCAGCTAGCCAACACCGCCATGACACTGCTTCATAGTGTGTGTGTGTGTCACTGCTTCATAGTGTGTGTCACACTGCTTCATAGCATGCTCAGGGATTTCTATTGGTGCGGCTGTTTCTGATTCTCTTCTTATACCTAAAACCTACCAACAGATGTTCCAGCTAATTGTCAGTAGGTTAGCATGTGCTAGACTGTTTTTATAGGATAACTGAAAGCAACATGGAGGAGTTTCTAAAAGGCAAGGTGAAGCTGTCTGTTGATTCAACAGATGTGGTCAAACCTCAGGTTGTGTAAGCAGCACGGGATGTGGCAGGGTGTGAATCCTAACCCTACAGCACTTCATAACCTTTTATTCAGATGACTCTTTATCTCCCCTCAACTACTCTGATCTCTCTCTGTCTCGCTTAGGTTCATCTGCCTGGACAGACTCATATTGGAGACTGGAGGATCCATAGACCGTTAGAGGCAGACATGATGACATCACATGGAAAGCTGAGGATGCAGAGAGGGAGTCTATACGAGTATGACTCCCAGATCAAAGGTGAGAACATACTACTATACATGTCTGTATGCATTCATACATATACTGCATCATGTCTGATTGCTCCTGTGTGTTCACATACGTATGTTAATGAGTCACTGGTGGGATCTGAACCCTGGTCTCCCACAGGAGAAACCAGTCTTACCATTAGACCAAGAGGTATTTCCCTCTTGGGTGATACTGATTTTGAAGTAGCAGGCAGGGCTACCTTATCACGAGACCATGAGCCCGACTCCGGCCCGATACATTCACGCCCCACAGTTGGGCGCCAGTTTCACGAGTGAGATTTTAACCCTGGTCTCCCACAGGGCTACCTCATCACGAGACCATGAGTCATGTCCGCTACGTGTTCACTTGTGTGTGTGTGTGTGTGTGTGTGTGTGTGTAGACCTGCGGGCACAGCTGTGTGACCAGATGAAGGTTCTGGACGGTCAGGTGGAAGTCAAAGGTCAACAGCTGTCTGACCTGTCTGAGTTCTTCCGTCGTCGTGGCGACATTGAGGCAGAGTACGCCCGCGCCCTCGACAAACTCACAGAGAGGTTCACCCTGAAGACCAAAAGGTGTGTGTGTGTGTGAACATTTTATTCTTCACATTGTTTGTTCAATGTTCTTGTTTGATCAGAGATTATACTGAGCGGCAGACGCTATTATTGATGTAATGTTAGTATATTGATGTAATGCTATTATTGATGTAATGTCTCTCCCCTCTGTCTCTCCCCTCTGTCTCTCCCCTCCGTCTCTCCCCTCTGTCTCTCCCCCTCTGTCTCTCACCTCCCTCTGTCTCTCCTCTCTGTCTCTCACCTCTGTCTCTCCCCTCTGTCTCTCCCCTCCGTCTCTCCCCTCTGTCTCTCCCCCTCTGTCTCTCACCTCCCTCTGTCTCTCCCCTCTGTCTCTCACCTCCCTCTGTCTCTCCCCTCTGTCTCTCCCCTCTCTCTGTACCTCCCCTCTCTCTGTACCTCCCCTCTCTATGTACCTCCCCTCTGTCTCTCCCCTCCGTCTCTCCCCTCTCTCTGTCTCTCCCCTCTCTCTGTCTCTCCCCTCTCTCTGTACCTCCCCTCTGTCTCTCCCCTCTGTCTCTCCCCTCCGTCTCTCCCCTCTCTCTGTCTCTCCCCTCTCTCTGTCTCTCCCCTCTCTCTGTACCTCCCCTCTGTCTCTCCCCTCTGTCTCTCCCCTCCGTCTCTCCCCTCTCTCTGTCTCTCCCCTCTCTCTGTCTCTCACCTCCCTCTGTCTCTCTCCTCCCTCTGTCTTTCCCCTCTGTACCTCCCCTCTGTCTCTCCCCTCTGTACCTCCCCTCTCTCTGTACCTCCCCTCTGTCTCTCCCCTCTGTCTCTCCCCTCCATCTCTCCCCTCTCTCTGTCTCTCACCTCCCTCTGTCTCTCCCCTCCCTCTGTCTTTCCCCTCTGTACCTCCCCTCTGTACCTCCCCTCTGTACCTCCCCTCTCTCTGTCTCTCCCCTCTCTCTGTACCTCCCCTCTCTCTGTACCTCCCCTCTCTCTGTACCTCCCCTCTGTCTCTCCCCTCCCTCTGTCTCTCCCCTCCCTCTGTCTCTCCCCTCCTTCTGTCTCTCCCCTCTGTCTCTCCCCTCTGTCTCTCCCCTCTGTACCTCCCCTCTGTACCTCCCCTCTCTCTGTACCTCCCCTCTCTCTGTACCTCCCCTCTCTCTGTACCTCCCCTCTGTCTCTCCCCTCTGTCTCTCCCCTCCGTCTCTCCCCTCCCTCTGTCTCTCCCCTCTCCCTGTCTCTCCCCTCCCTCTGTCTCTCCCCTCCCTCTGTCTTTCCCCTCTGTACCTTCCCTCTGTACCTCCCCTCTGTCTCTCCCCTCTCTCTGTCTCTCCCCTCTCTCTATACCTCCCCTCTCTCTGTACCTCCCCTCTGTCTCTCCCCTCTCTCTGTCTCTCCCCTCCCTCTGTCTCTCCCCTCTGTACCTCCCCTCTGTCTCTCCGCTCTGTACCTCCCTTCTGTACCTCCCCTCTGTACCTCCCCTCTGTACCTCCCCTCTCTCTCCCCTCTGTACCTCCCCTCTCTCTCCCCTCTGTCTCTCCCCCTCTGTCTCTCCCTGTAGGAAGGAGCAGAGTGGTCAGTCTGTGTCTCAGTGTTGGTCAGTTCTGTTGACTCAGACACGTGCAGAGAGCAGAGAACATGCAGCGCTGAGTGACTCCTGCTCACACACACTCACACAGCAACTCACACACTGCTCTGAGGACACACACCGACTGGCTAAACGGGTACACACACACACATTCATACTTACAGTACCTGAAACCGTTATCTACCCATTTTCGTTGCCTTCCAGACAAGACTTTCAGTACATGAAAGTCTATGTATTTTTTACTGATCTAAGTGATAGTGTGTGACTGTCTGATGACTGATTTGTCCCTGATGACTGATTTGTCTCTGATGACTGATTCGTCTCTGATGACAGATTTGTCTCTGATGACTGATTTGTCTCTAAAGACTGATTAGTCTCTGATGACTGATTTGTCTCTGATGACTGATTTGTCTCTGATGACGGATTCGTTTCTGATGACAGATTTGTCTCTGATCTAGAGTAAGGAGGTTGGAGTACAGATGCAAGATGAGCTACTGAAGGTCACCACTGAACTGCAGACGGTACAAAAATACCTTAGTCACTACAGATGAGGATGATAGTTAAAATATTAAAATGGTTTTACCAGCATTATATCTTAGTGTGTGTGTGTGTGTGTGTGTGTGTGTGTGTGTGTGTGTGTGTGTGTGTGTGTGTGTGTGGTAGGCTCTGAGAACCTACCACCAGTACCATACTGACAGTCTAACAGCTGAGGGGAAACTGAAGGAAGCCACACGATTGGAGGAGAAACAGACGGGCAAGTCAGCTGACCTTGGGATAACCCAATCAGGAAGCCAGAGGCGTAGCTCTGTGAAGAAGATGGAGAAAATTATGGAAAAGGTCTGACTACACTGCCAGATCTCACAATGTCTGTTTAACATAACAGCTAACAACATCCTATTATATAGCAATATAATGCCCGACTGGATAAGTGTTTGGGCGGCAGGTAGCCGAGTGGTTAGAGTGTTCGGTTACGGGCCCAACGAATCTTCGAGCTGACACGGTAAAAATCTGTCGTTCTGCCCCTGAACAAGGCAGTTAACCCACTGTTCCTAGGCCATCATTGTAAATAAGAATTTGTTCTTAACTGACTTGCCTAGTTAAATAAATAACAGCCAACCACATTCTATTATATAGCAACATAATGCCCGACTGTGTCACGTTCGGGTGTGTAGAGAGACCAAGGCGCAGCGTATCCATAGTTCGACATCTTTATTAATACGAACTATCGAACTATACAAATATAACAACTGAATATAACAAACACACGTAGCACGAACACGGGACATAACATAACAATGAACCACGCCAACGGAGTGGAACACAGACATATAAGTAAGATCCCTAATTAGAGGTAATGCATAGCAGCTGCCTCTAATTAGGGATCCCACACACAACACCACACAGACGTAGAAATAATAGATCTGCCAGACTCTGACCATAGAAATATAGAGAAGCAAAGCTTCTCTATGGCCAGAGCCTGACAGTACCCCCCCCCAAAGGCGCGGACTCCCGGCCGCAAGAAAACAAACACAAAAACATGAGGGAAGGGTCAGGGAGGAAAAAACATCACACACTCTATCGCAGGTGGCGGTTCCGGCCCCGGCGAAGTAGATATCTTCCTCCCTATTTCTACTGGGCCCGGACTAGGCCCTGGTGTGGCTGGCGACTCAGGCCATTTAAAGGGGCAACCCACTGGTCCTGGAAATGACCATGGTGGGGCAAAAGGCTCAGGCCATGGAGAGGGGCAAATAACCGGGCCAGGACTGAGCACCGGTGTGGCAGGCGACTCCGGCCATGTAAAGGGGCAACCCACCGGTCCTTTAAATAACAATGGTGGGGGAACAAGTTCAGGCCATGGAGCGGGGCAAATAACCGGGCCAGGACTGAGCACCGGTGTGGCAGGCGACTCCGGCCATATAATCGTCACGGGAGGCTCCGGGCTGTCGATCGTCACGGAAGGTTCCGGGCTGTCGATCGTCACGGAAGGTTCCGGGCTGTCGATCGTCACGGAAGGTTCCGGGCTGTCGAGCGTCACGGGAGGCTCCGGACTGTCGAGCGTCACGGGAGGTTCCGGGCTGTCGAGCGTCACGGGAGGCTCCGGGCTGTCGAGCGTCACGGGAGGCTCCGGGCTGTCGACCATCGCGGGAGGCTCCGGGCTGTCGACCATCGCGGGAGGCTCCGGGCTGTCGACCATCACGGGAGGCTCCGGGCTGTCGACCATCACGGGAGGCTCCGGGCTGTCGACCATCACGGGAGGCTCCGGGCTGTCGACCATCACGGGAGGCTCCGGGCTGTCGACCATCACGGGAGGCTCCGGGTTGTCGACCATCACGGGAGGCTCCGGGTTGTCGACCATCACGGGAGGCTCCGGGTTGTCGACCATCACAGGAGTCTCCGGGCTGTCGACTATCACGGGAGTCTCCGGGCTGATGAGGCGCACCGACGGTCTGGTGTGTGTAGCCGGCACTGGAGGTACCTGGCTGGGCACACGCACTGGAGGTCGAGTGCGGGGAGTCGGCACGGGACGTACCAGACTGGAGAGGCGCACTGGAGGCTTGGTGCGTGGAGCCGGTACTGGAGGAACCTGGCTGGGCACACGCACTGGAGGTCGAGTGCGGGGAGTCGGCACGGGACGTACCAGACTGGAGAGGCGCACTGGAGGCCTGGTGCGTGGAGCTGGCACTGGAGGTACCTGGCTGGGCACACGCACTGGAGGTCGAGTGCGGGGAGTCGGCACGGGACGTACCGGACTGGGGAGGCGCACTGGAGGCCTGGTGCGTGAAGCCGGAACTGAAGGAACCTGGCTATGCACACGCACTGGAGGTCGAGTGCGGGGAGTCGGCACGGGACGTACCGGACTGGGGAGGCGCACTGGAAGCCTGGTGCGTGAAGTCGGCACTGGTGGCACATGATTAATAACACGCACTTCAGGGCGAGTGCGGGGAGCAGGCACAGGACGTACCTGACTGGGAAGGCGCACTGGAAGCCTGGTGCGTGAAGTCGGCACATGTGGCACAGGACTAATAACACGCACCTCAGGGCTAGTGCGGGGAGCAGGCACATGACGTACCGAACTGGAGAGGCGCACTGGAGGCCTGGTGCGTGGAGTCGGCACTGATGGCGCCGGACTGGTGACACGCACCTCAGGGCGAGTGCGAGGAGCAGGCACATGACGTACCGGACTGGAGAGGCTCACTGGAGTGTAGCAGACGGCCGGACCCAGACTGGGCACCGGTGGAGCGGACTGCTCTGGCACTGGAGTAGAGCAGACGGCCGGACCCCGACTGGGTACCGGTAAAGCGGACTGCTCTTTCACGGGAGTGGATTAGGCGACTGGGCACGGATTAATCCACTCCGACATTTCCCGTTCAACTTCCTCCGCTATCTCCCACATCTCCTCCAAAACGTCTCCAAAATTTCTCTCCAAATAATCCTCCTCTTCAACACTTTGCGCCCCCCATTTATATTTAGGGCACAGCGAATCCCACATGGAGAGTGGTACTGGCGCGTCCTCCTCCTTGCCAGACCATCCCCATAGCCCCCCCCCAAAATTTTCCTGGGGTTGACTACGGGCTCCATTACCTCTAGAACGCCGCTGTCTTCCTTTCTTCCTCTCCGTTCCTCTGCTTGGTCGGGTGGTGGTTCATTCTGTCACGTTCGGGTGTGTAGAGAGACCAAGGCGCAGCGTATCCATAGTTCGACATCTTTATTAATACGAACTATCGAACTATACAAATATAACAACTGAAAACTGAATATAACAAACACACGTAGCACGAACACGGGACATAACATAACAATGAACCACGCCAACGGAGTGGAACACAGACATATAAGTAAGATCCCTAATTAGAGGTAATGCATAGCAGCTGCCTCTAATTAGGGATCCCACACACAACACCACACAGACGTAGAAATAATAGATCTGCCAGACTCTGACCATAGAAATATAGAGAAGCAAAGCTTCTCTATGGCCAGAGCCTGACAGACTGCGCAGTCGATGACCTGGCACATAACCATTTGATGTTGCAATGTAGTCGGCCTGGAGCGTGTTTTGCATAGTTTTGAGTCAGACATTCTGTGCCACATGAAAACCACTGACAATGGAACAATAATGTGAGTTACAATAATGTGGGTGGGTGGGTGCTCTCCACAGAGACATGGCAGAGTGCAGGAAACCCAGCTGAAGTGCACTAAGGCTCGTAATGACTATCTGCTGAACCTGGCAGCTGCCAACGCAACTATGAACAAATACTATCTACAGAACCTCAGCACACTCATAGACGTGAGTGTCTGTGTGTCTGTGTGTCTGTCTGTCTGTGTCTGTTACTCCATCATTTATATTATAAATGTTTAACTGACATACTGAGTTAATCTCCCTCTCCTCTCCTCTCCTCTCCTCTCCTCTCCTCTCCTCTCCTCTCCTCTCCTCTCCTCTCCTCTCCTCTCCTCTCCTCTCCTCTCCTCTCCTCTCCTCTCCTCTCCTCTCCTCTCCTCTCATCCATCCATCCATCCATCTCTCTCTTTCTCTCTTTCTCTCTTTCTCAGTGTACTGACCTGGGGTTCCACCTCTCCTTGGAGCGAGTGTTAAGGTCATACCTGGCCTGCAGGGGGCGTGTCCTGAAGTCTGAGGAGGCAGGGCTGAAGCAGCTGGAACAGGAAGTGACATTACTGGATCAGGGCGGAGACAGAGACGCTCTCCTACAGAACCACGACACAGCATTCTGTCTGCCCTTCCGCTTCAGTTACCATCCCCATGAGGGAGACCAGGTACACACACACGTTCACATTCACACATCAGTTGATTAGGTGATGACCATGACAGAGTTGATCAGAAGTATGGATTTGTATATCACATGACACGAATCAAATCAAAAACAAATCAAATTGTATTTGTCACATGCTTTGTAAACAACAGGTGTAGACTAACAGAGAAACGCTTACATACCGGCCCTTCCCAACAGTGCAGAAAGAAAAATAGAAAAATAATAAGGAATAAGGAATAAGTACTCAATGAGTAATGATAACTTGGCTATATACACAGGGTACCAGTACCGAGTTGATGTGTAGAGGTACGAGGTAACTGAGCTAGATGTGTAAACATAGGTAGGGATAAAGTGACTAGGCAACAGGATAGATAATAAACAGTAACAGCAGCATATTATGTGACGAGTCAAGAGTTCAAAGGGGGATCAATAAAGATAGCAGTCTGATGGCTTGGGGGTTCAGGGTCCTGTTGGTTCCAGACTTGGTGCATCGGTACCGCCTTCTGTTATGGCACACCTGTAATGTGTGTGTTCCAGGTGAACGAGGTGAGTGCGGAGAGCCAGGTGAGGTATGAATTAGAGACCCGGTTCCAACAGCTCCAGTCCCGCCTCTCCACCGAAACCTTGGAAACAGAGGAGGTGAGGTCATCACTCTATTCTCCATCTTTCTATCGATCCATCAATCGATTTATCGATCTTCTATCTTCTGTATCTATTTTCCAGGTCACTAAGACACTCAAAGCTACCCTCTACGCGCTATTGGACAGTATGTGTGACAGTGACAGTAATCCCACCCCTGACCTGCCCATCAGCCTATCACATGACCCCATGGGAGCCGCCTCCACCTCCAAACTAGCCCTTGCCAAGCGGAGAGCCAATCAGCAGGAGACAGAGACATTCTACTTTATGGTGAGGACATCCCATTGGTCAGGGGAAGGCGTGGTTGGAATCTAATGATAGTATTGTGGATTGCGTCTCTATATAGTGCTTCTTTGACCAACTGGCTTTGAAACCGGGACATCTGAACAACACAAGACTGTGTTAGACCACTGAGCTAAAGCTCTGTAAAGGTAAAAGAGTGTATCTGTGTTTCTGTCGTTTGTCAGAAAGTGAAGGAGTATCTGACTGGAAGCTCCCTGATCTCCAAACTACAGGCTAAACATGACTTGCTGCAGGAGGCCATACAAAAAGGTACTACTTCTGTACTACTACTTATTAGTGCTCTACTACTGTAGTACCATACTACAACTGTACTACTACTATACTACTACTATACTAATACTGTACTACTACTATACTAATACTCTACTACTGTATTACTGTACTACAACTGTACTACTACTATACTACTGTTATACTAGTCATGTACTACTATACTACTACTGTTCTACTACTGTTCTACTACTGTAATACTGTACTTCTACTATACTACTATACTAATACTGTACTACTGCTATACTACTACTACTACTATACTAATACTGTACTACTACTATGCGTCTACTATACGATTACTGTACTACTACTATACTACTAATGTACTACTACAGTACTACTACTGTACTACTATGATACTACTCTACTACTACTATACGATTACTGTACTACTACACTACTACTATACAATTACTAGTCATGTACTACTATACTGCTACTGTTTTACTACTGTACTACTGTAATACTGTACTACTACTATACTACTACTGTAATGTACTACTACTATACTACTACTACTGTACTACTAATATACTAATACTGTACTACTAATATAGTACTAATATACTACCACTATACTATTACTGTCCTAATACTGTACTACTATACTACTACTGTACGACTACTGTACTGCTGTTCTACTAATGTACTACTACTATACTTCTACTGTACTACTAATGTGCTACTATTCTACTACTGTACTACTAATGTACTACTATGATACTACTCTACTACTACTATACTACTGCTATAAGATTACTGTACTACTACTATACTACTATACTACTACTACACAATTACTGTACTATTATTCTACAGTACTACTACTATACTACTATTATATAATTACTATACTACTACTAATATACGATTACTGTACTACTACTATAATGCTTCTGTTCTACTAATGTACTACTACTATTCTACTAATGTACTACTAATATACTGGCTCCCGAGTGACACAGTGGTCTAAGGCACTGCATACAGTGCAAGAGACGTCACTACAGTACCTGGTTCAAGTCCCATAGGGCTGCGCATAATTGGCCCAGCATCGTCCGGGTTTGGCCGGGGTAGGCCGTCATTGTAAATAAGAATTTGTTCTTAACTGACTTGCTTAGTTAAAAAAAGGTTTTAAAAAAACGACTATACTATTACTACTGTACTACTGCTATACGATTACTGTACGACTACTGTACTACTATACTACTACTATACAACTTCTGTACTACTAAACTACTACTGTACTAATGTACTACTATACGATTACTTTACTACTACTATACTATTACTATACAATTACTGTACTACTACTGTACTACTAATACTATACTACTACTATATTATTACTGTACTACTGCTATACTACTACTGTACTAAACTACTACTATATGATTATTGTACTACTACTATGCTACTAATGTTCTATTAATGTACTACTACTATACTACTACTACTGTATTACTGTACTACTATACTACTACTATACTACTACTACTACTGTATTACTGTACTACTATACTACTACTATACTACTACTACTACTGTATTACTGTACTACTACTATACTACTACTACTGTATTACTGTACTACTATACTACTGCTATACTACTACTAGTACTGTATTACTGTACTACTATACTACTACTATACTACTACTATACTACTACTACTGTATTACTGTACTACTATTTTACTGTATTACTGTACTACTATACTACTACTATACTACTACTACTGTATTACTGTACTACTATACTACTACTATACTACTACTACTGTATTACTGTACTACTACTATACTACTACTATACTACTACTATACTACTACTATACTACTACTACTGTATTACTGTACTACTACTATACTACTACTACTACTGTATTACTGTACTACTATACTACTAATATACTACTACTACTGTATTACTGAACTACTATACTACTACTATACTACTACTATACTACTACTACTGTATTACTGTACTACTACTATACTACTACTACTGTATTACACTACTACTATACTACTACTATACTACTACTACTGTATTACTGTACTACTATACTACTACTATACTACTACTGTATTACTATACTACTACTATACTACTACTACTGTATTACTGTACTACTATACTACTACTATACTACTACTACTGTATTACTGTACTACTATACTACTACTTACTACTACTACTGTATTACTGTACTACTATACTACTACTGTATTACTGTACTACTATACTACTACTATACTACTACTACTGTATTACTGTACTACTATACTACTACTATACTACTACTTACTACTACTGTAATATACTACAAAACTAATCTTACACTATCCCTAACTCTCTCCCTCTCCCATTCTCCCTCTCTCGCGATCTCTCTCTCTCTTCACCTGTCTGTTTTCCAGCAGAGGCCGTTGATAGCGACCCCTCCAGGTAAGCATGAGAGAGAGAGAGAGAGAGAGAGAGAGAGAGAGAGAGAGAGAGAGAGAGAGAGACCATCACTTCTGTACTCCACCTAGGAGAGAGAGAGAGAGAGAGAGAGACCATCACTTCTGTACTCCACCTAGGAGAGAGAGAGAGAGATAAAGAGAGAGAGAAAGAGAGAGAAAGAATATTCTTCAACACAGCATCAGATCCAAATCCAAGCAACACTACATTTTTATTGTTGAAAACCATGATGTGTGTATGTTTGTGTGTGTGTGTATCAGTGTATGATTGTTGAGTTATGCTGTATATCTCCCAGAATGCAGTGTGCTAGGTCAGTGCGTGTGCGGAGGTCCAGACCCTGTTCCATGTACAGCCACACTCTCTTCACTTCTGATATGCTGGGTTTCATACAGGTAACACACACACACACACTAATATTTCATAATGCTAATGTGTTGGAGAGATATGCAGTGTGTGAACGAAACCTTCAGCTACTGTATCTCCATGGTCCAAAACAGAAACTAACAGTGAGAATGTCATTAAGATCTTTTTGTTCTCTCTCAATTCTCCTCTTCTGAGAGATGAAACAGTAGTCTCTCTCCTACTCCTGTGGGATATTAAACAGTAGTCTCTCTCCTGCGGGATATTAAACAGTAGTCTCTCTCCTACTCCTGTGGGATATTAAACAATAGTCTCTCTCCTGCTCCTGTGGGATATTAAACAGTAGTCTCTCTCCTGCTCCTGTGGGATATTAAACAGTAGTCTCTCTCCTACTCCTGTGGGATATTAAACAGTAGTCTCTCTCCTGCTCCTGTGGGATATTAAACAGTAGTCTCTCTCCTACTCCTGTGTGGTATTAAACAGTAGTCTCTCTCCTACTCCTGTGGGATATTAAACAGTAGTCTCTCTCCTGCTCCTGTGTGGTATTAAACAGTAGTCTCTCTCCTACTCCTGTGGGATATTAAACAGTAGTCTCTCTCCTGCTCCTGTGTGGTATTAAACAGTAGTCTCTCTCCTACTCCTGTGGGATATTAAACAGTAGTCTCTCTCCTGCTCCTGTGTGGTATTAAACAGTAGTCTCTCTCCTACTCCTGTGGGATATTAAACAGTAGTCTCTCTCCTGCTCCTGTGGGATATTAAACAGTAGTCTCTCTCCTACTCCTGTGGGATATTAAACAGTAGTCTCTCTCCTGCTCCTGTGGGATATTAAACAGTAGTCTCTCTCCTGCTCCTGTGGGATATTAAACAGTAGTCTCTCTCCTACTCCTGTGGGATATTAAACAGTAGTCTCTCTCCTGCTCCTGTGGGATATTAAACAGTAGTCTCTCTCCTACTCCTGTGTGGTATTAAACAGTAGTCTCTCTCCTACTCCTGTGGGATATTAAACAGTAGTCTCTCTCCTGCTCCTGTGTGGTATTAAACAGTAGTCTCTCTCCTACTCCTGTGGGATATTAAACAGTAGTCTCTCTCCTACTCCTGTGGGATATTAAACAGTAGTCTCTCTCCTGCTCCTGTGTGGTATTAAACAGTAGTCTCTCTCCTGCTCCTGTGGGATATTAAACAGTAGTCTCTCTCCTGCTCCTGTGTGGTATTAAACAGTAGTCTCTCTCCTACTCCTGTGGGATATTAAACAGTAGTCTCTCTCCTGCTCCTGTGGGATATTAAACAGTAGTCTCTCTCCTGCTCCTGTGGGATATTAAACAGTAGTCTCTCTCCTGCTCCTGTGGGATATTAAACAGTAGTCTCTCTCCTGCTCCTGTGGGATATTAAACAGTAGTCTCTCTCCTGTGTGGTATTAAACAGTAGTCTCTCTCCTGTGTGTGCCTTGTATCCCTCTGATGCATTCTTTCACTTATGATCTTCATCTTCTCCCTTTCCCTTTCCCTCTCTCTCTTTCTCTTATTCCATCCTCTGCTTGACTGAGTGTAGAAGATGGAGGAGAATGTCTAGGAAACAGGTATTATAGACTCTACTTGTCATGTGTGTGTGATTTTTGTGTGCTGTTCTGACTTTGATTTGACTCTCTCGCTCTCTCTCAGAGTTCAGGGCAGCAGATTCCTGTGGTGGTTGAAAGCTGCATTCGCTTCATAAATCTTCACGGTCTGCACCATGAGGGGATATTCCGTGTTCCAGGCTCCCAGAGAGAGGTCAACCACATTAGAGATGTATTTGAGAGAGGTACACACATCTGAAATTATTGGCTCCCTTGATACAGATGAGCAAAAAATACTATAAAAATAAATAATACAAATACTGAGGTAGATTTTTATATAAAAAATCAAAAAAATCATATAATATTATACTAATAGAATTTCTCAGAGTAAATTATTTTGTTTAACAAGAAATATATATATTTTTTAAATGATTGGCACCCAATTTCAAAACGTTTTGCACTCTCCCCTTGTGATGATAACGGCACTGAGCCTTTTTCTAAAATGTTTTATGAGATTGGAGAACACATTGGGAGGGATCTTAGACCATTCCTCCGTATAAAATATTTCCAGATCCTTAATATCTTTTGTCTGTGCTTATGGACTGCCCTCTTTAATTCAAAACACAGGTTTTCAATGGGGCTCAAGTCTGGAGACTGAGATGGCCATTGCAAAATGTTGATTTTGTGGTAATTTAACCGTTTCTTTGTGGATTGGTGTGCATGGGGTCATTGTCTTGCTGGAAGATCCACTTGCGGCCAGGTTTCTGAATCCTTGCAGAGGATGTCCAAAAATGTCCTGGTACTCCGTAACGTTCATGATGCCGTTGACCCGCCACTAGTGGGCGTGGCCAAATAGCTCTATTTTTGTGTAATCTGATAATTGCACCCGGTTCTAATCCAAGTGCCATGGCCGTTTAGCAAACTCCAGGCATTTACATTTGTTGGTTGCTCTCAATAATTCCCCAACTGTGGCCCTTGGACTTCTTTGCCCCCCAGAAACAGCTTCCTCACTGTGTGTGGGGACAAGACACACTGTTCCAGTGGTTTCAAACTTCTTAATTGTTGCCGTAATAGTGGTAAGAGGTATTATTATTATTAGACCATTTGTCTCTTTTCATTTGTGGGTTCTTTCCTTTCCCCATGGTGATGGATGACAAGGGGATTTTACATGTGTGTTACCTCATTTTTATACCCCAGTGAAACAGGAAGCCATTAAAATGTTCACACCTCTGAGCAATTGTATTAGTATAAAATAATACACAGTAACCTTCACATTTTTCTGAGCATACAATATAGCAAAGGCATTTGTATAATTTTTTATACAATCTTTTTCCTCATCTTTAATCAAGGGTGATTGTAGGTAGAGGTAGAGTTTTCAACAACGTGTGTGTGTGTGTGTGTGTGTGTGTGTGTGTGTGTGTGTGTGTGTGTGTGTGTGTGTGTGTGTGTGTGTGTGTGTGTTTGTGTAGGAGAGGACCCTCTAGCAGACAGTGACTGTGACATTGATTCGGTGGCTGGAGTGTTGAAGCTGTACTTCAGAGGACTGGATCCTCCACTGTTCCCTGACGAGTATTACTCAGAACTACTGGACTGTGTCCGTAAGTCACACACACACACTAACACACAAACATACCAGTCTTCACACACATAGACCCACCCGCACACAGACATGCTACACACTACTGACTTCTTACAACTAAAAACATGCACTGTATAATGTTTCATTATGCACTGTACAATCATACTGTATGATATTAACTCTCTCTCTCTTTATCTTTCTCTCTCTCTCTCTCTCTCTCTCTCTCTCTCTGTCTCTCAGAGAACGAGGGATTGACAGAGAAAGCAGCTCAGATAAAGTCAGTTGTCTCCTCTTTCCCTCGGCTGCTCCTCATCGTCATTCGTTACCTCTTTGCTTTTCTCAACCAGTACGTTTCAGTTTACACATTCATACTGTGAACCTTCATTGAAAAAACTCCCTTACACAGCTCTATAACCTGGCGGTGTGTGTGCGTGCGTGTGTGTGTGTGTGTGTAGTGTGTCCCAGTACAGTGATGAGAACATGATGCAGCCCTATAACCTGGCGGTGTGTTTCGGGCCGAGCCTCCTGAGAGGGTCAGATTCTGGTGATGTTGTTGCTAGGCAACCACAGGTCAACGACCTCGTCAAGACCATGATCCTCCAGTATGACGTTATCTTCCCCAGCCAATCAGAGCTGCCCGGGCCTGTGTACGAGAAACACATGACTCTGGAGCAGGAGTACTGGTGAGAGAGATAGAGAGATACTAACTAGTATCCTGGTTTATAGATAGAGAGATACTGACTAGTATCCTGGTTTATAGATAGAGAGATACTGACTAGTATCCTGGTTTATAGATATAGAGACATACTAACTAGGCACAGGTAGCCTAGCAGTTAAAGCCTTGGTTCGAATACCCGAGCCGACAAGGTGAAAAACCTGTCGATGTGTCCTTGAGCAAGGCACTTAACCCTAATTTGCTCCAGGGGCTGACCCTGTGAGTAGGCTGTTATTGTTCTTAACTGACTTGCCTAGTTAAATAAAGGTTAAGTTAAAAATAAAAAAATATTATATTATCACATTTTAACATCTTTTATGCTGGCAATACTGACCATATTGTTTACAGGAACAGAGATAGAGAGACTGATGTTGTCTCTGTTTAAAGTGAACCAATCACAGAGGAGGGAGATGGAGAGACTGATGTTGTCTCTGTTTAAAGTGAACCAATCACAGAGGGAGATGGAGAGACTGATGTTGTCTCTGTTTAAAGTGAACCAATCACAGAGGATGGAGATGGAGAGACTGATGTTGTCTCTGTTTAAAGTGAACCAATCACAGAGGAGGGAGATGGAGAGACTGAACAACAACACAGTGAGGATGGTGAGCACACACGAGCACACACACACAGACACACACACAGACACACACACACACACACACACACACACACACACACACACACACACACACACACACACACACACACACACAGACACACACACACACACAGACACACACACACACACACACACACACACGAGCACACACACACAGACACACACACAGACACACACACACACACACACACACACAGACACACACACACACACAGACACACACACACACACACACACACACAGACACACACACACACACACACACACACACACACACACACACACACACACACACACACACACACACACACTAACGTTTTATTCCTCCTTTAGAATGGGAGGCGGTGGCCATGTTTGATTACACAGCTCGGTCTGCAACTGAGTTGTCCTTCAAACAGGGGGAGTCCCTCCTCCTGCACAGCAAGGCCTCTTCCGATTGGTGGAGAGGGGAAGTGGGCGGAGTTAGGGGCCTCATACCGCACAAATACATCACTGTGTTGGAAGGGTGAGTGAAACATGTTTTTTTTGCTGAGAGACTGTTCTGTTTGCTGAGAGACTGTTCTGTTTCTCGTCACTTCCTTTTCCTTGTTCCTTCTCTCTTCTCCAGAGCGGAGCGAGGGAGGAGGGCGGAGGGCAGTGGAGGAAGCAATGGAAACCTGGCTTCAGAAGAGCTTCTAACTGAGAACATTATGCGGTACACATGCACATGCTTGTAAACCTAGTGAGGGGGGGTCTAACTGCATATATCAAGAACTAAGAAAGGTGTGTGTGTGTGTGTGTGTTTGACAGGCTGCGGGTGAACAGTGACAGTGCTTCGTTGCCTTGGAGACAGAGGAGAGTGGAGGGCAGTGGAAGCCCTGTCCAAAAAATCCCCCTCTCCCCCGTGACACGACAAAACCCAGGGTAAGACATGCTACGCACACACACACACACCTGAAATGTACCAAAAACACTCCATCAGCAATCGTTCTTTCTCGCTCCCCCTCTCTCTCTCTCTCTCTCTCTCTCTCTCTCTCTCTCTGTCACTCTCGCTGTCTCTCTCTCTCTCAGGAATCAGGAGCGTAGGCATACCTTTGACAGTGTCAGGCAGAGAGCAGGAGAGAGACAGACAGATGGAGGATCTATTGACAGACCGGTAGGTGGAGAATAAGTTATTTTTGGTGATGCGCCCTGGAGACTGCTGAAATTAAATACATTTAAAGAAATCTATTGCAGATAGTTAATTTGAAGCATTGCAGATGTGCAGGTGTTTCATTTGGAGATAGGTGGGGCTGGATACTTTAGGTCTGAGGTTACTCAAACATCTCTCTTCATTTCCCTCTCCCTTCCCCCTCTCTCTCTCTTTCAGGACATCAGTAAACAGATGAACTCTGTCTTCAAGGAGCTTCTCTCTCGCCAGCCGCCCCTGCAGCCTGCAACCCTTGCCCCTCCCTCCTCCTCTCTCCCTTCCTCCTCGTCCTTTTCCTCCCTCTCCTCTCTCCCAGGGGGCAGGAAGGTGGGGTTTAGCCTCAGGGGGCGGGCTCTCTTCAGACCAGCGGACCAATAGAAGGACAGAAGCGATAATGCTGATTTATTTTTCTGACACGTTTGTGTGTGATATGACATTAGTGTATTATGATGTTTGTGTGTGATATGACATTAGTGTGTGGTGATGTTTGTGTGTGATATGACATTAGTGTGTGGTGATGTTTGTGTGTGATATGACATTAGTGTGTGGTGATGTTTGTGTGTGATATGACATTAGTGTGTGGTGATGTTTGTGTGTGATATGACATTAGTGTGTGGTGATGTTTGTGTGTGCTATGACATTAGTGTGTGGTGATGTTTGTGTGTGATATGACATTAGTGTGTGGTGATGTTTGTGTGTGATATGACATTAGTGTGTGGTGATGTTTGTGTGTGATATTGCTTGTCTTTTAAACCTGTCTCAGTGCTGTTGATCGTTCTCTAACAAGGATGGGTTTGGTTTCCAACAACTCAGGGCTGGGGTAACTTACCTATTTTTGTGATCAATTGTTTTTAAACTTGATATACAATCATTTAAACCACTTAGTAATGGTTAAAAAAAATATATATATAATACTGGAAACTGGGTCCAATAGCATATCCAAGATGGCCTCCAAACCAGATCCTTGGTTGCTGGTTAAACTGTGAAAATGGTTCCCTCCTCCACTCTAGTAATTCTAACTCTATGGTCTAAGGAGCTCCCACTCTAGTTATTGTATTTCTATGGATGCAACCCTCCTCCCTTCACCAGGGTTTCTCAAACTCAGTCCTGGCCCCCCTGGGTGCACGTTTTGATTTTTGCCCTAGCACTACACAGCTGATTTAAATAATCAAAGCTTGATGATGAATTGGTTATTTGAATCAGCTATGTAGCGCTAGAGCAAAAATCCTGCTCTAGGCCCCTATTGATGATGTCACTGTATTAAAATACTTCTGTGGTAAACCATTGACAAATAATAAATAGATTATGAATGGCTGTCCTCTATATCACAACGTCAGTTCAAAGTGATTTATTTATTACTAGTGTGTACTACACATTGTCAGAAGAAAACATTTATTGAAACTATTAATTATCTGTTATGTTAGATATTTGATCATCTACTGAACTAAATAGTACAACCTAAACAGTAAAGTTTTCCATGTCTATATCATTGAACATAACTGATAATTAATAAAACTGAACATCAGTGTGGGTCTGTGCAGAATATCAGATCTTTACAAGTCCTGGAGAAGTCTTTAAAGTCTCCTCCTCTCTTCACCAGAGCGGAGCGAGTTGGTGGGGGCTGGGTCGGGGTGGTGCTGTGGATGTCTGCTTTGCGATGGGTGTGTCTGTCCAGATTGCGTGATTGTATCGCTGTTTGTCTGTGTGTCCGTGTCAAGGTGTGAGTGTATCGCTGTTTGTCTGTGTGTCCAATAGATGGGAAATACTTATCTGATCAGCCGGATTTGTTCACACACACACACACACACAACAACAACAAAAGACAATCTCTTGGACTGCAGGGGCCAGTTCAGGTTCTTTGAGCTCCCAGCTCTTCCTTAAGACACACACACACACACACACACACACAATGAGGACCACACATCATGTTACTTGGTTGCTTATATAAAAAAAACAGTAGCCCAGTTAACCTATGTACAGACAGCTGATGAGGACACATTTTGAAAGTGCAAAGAAATACTACACAACTAACTGACCTGTTGATTCTCTCTGATTCCCTAGTTCTCTGCTGAAGCTGCGTGTTTAATGGAGCTTCAGCAACACCATGTCAAAGTTGAGGATGTTTCACACACACACACACACACACACACACACCTGTGTTGTCCATGGAGTTGGAGAAGTACGTTGGCTATGGCAACCCTCCCACACACCATTCAGTATGTGTCATGAACCTATTTAACCTGGTTTTCTTGTTAAAATGGTAATCTCAAGAATTCACACACTGTCTTCAACTTTTTGGGTTAACCTTTCACTGAGGCAGCCCCGTCCTCCCATACTGTAAATACCTCATAAAAATATCTGTCACACAACAATAAGGACAAGGCCAGAGTGCAGAGGTTTATCCACAGATAAAACCACAATGGACACCATAATACAACATCAACAAGCTCACAGTCTCACATCATAATTAGACGTTCATCCATGTTTCTCAAAGGTCAAATTTTGAAGATGATCCAAACGCCAAATTTCAAAGTGTTTAAGGTTAGGTTTAGACATTAACTCCGAATTTTTAAGGTTAGGCATTAACTCTGAATGGTTAAGGTAAGGGTTAAGGTTTGGGATAGGTGTAACAGGGTTGGTTATGTTTCCACTTGACACTGCAGAAATATCTATTCGATGTTTCTGCATTCCTATTGGTTGGTTGAAGTTACATATCAGTAAGGTGTAATGCCATTGGTTATTCTTGCAGATAGGGTGATCGCAAACGTAAATTCTTCCCAGTCTGATGTTGACATGCAAGCCGTAGGTCATGTTCTGAAATACTGTATTCTATTGTCATATTTATAACGTGTACGAGTCACTATGTACATGCCCTGATGTGTATAATATATATGTGTACGGTACCTGTTAGATATTGAGGGCATCCTGGGATGTGCTTTTGTAAGTTATTGCTGTAAGAGCGAGTCAGCTAGTATGCTCTAACTGTAATGGTCACATTAGCTCCCTGCTAACGTGCATCATTGTGTCTATTGTCAGAGTAAACTACAGATGAACTGGGACCATTGGTGGACAGTACTTTCTTTAAAAACACAACGCAAGAGAGTTACGAAGTACGATCACATCTGTTACACTGGTGCCGAGACCAGTCTTCTGTTAAATAGGCTTAAAACAAAAATCTCGAAAACAACTTTCTATCACTAGATTCGAACATGCAACCTTTGACAGCAGAGGCAACCTTTAACACCAGAGGCAGATGCTTATGCCCTAGCAAAACCGAAACATACTTGAAGCTAACGGTGCTCATTGCTGCTCCCCTAGTGGCCGGTTTTCATATAATCTCCTGACATCCTCATACATGGATGGACATCAAATACTGACTTGTATAATGGGGGGCCCCGCTGTACAAAAAATACTGTTGTACTGTATCTGTAGGCTCTTACTCCTTCTCAAATCATTCACAGGAGGAGCTTCACAATTAACATATATGATGAGAATAAACTTTTTTCATTAAAAATATTAAGACTGAACAATACATGAATTTGAGAGAATTTATCATTTTTACTTTTAAAGTATTAAGTTTCAGAGTTTTCAACTCTCCACTCACCTGCCGCTCTCCATCTAGCTCCCTCCGCCACGTCGCATCTGAACCGTTGTTTCCACGCGGGCGTCATAGCCTACCTGTTCACTATACTATCACTCTCATTCAGACTTACCTTTGACTATTTATTTACCAGCAGTGGAGGCCATACAACTTCTGCCTCTGCTGTTTTTGGAAGAGAGATTAAGAATAGTTGACGGGATGTGCTCGTTGAGCACCTCTGACCAGCATTTGGAAGGAACACCAGAGTTGCTACTTGTGCACGTGGGAGGTCCAGACTTCCAACATAAACACTCTCGAAAGTTAAGCAAAAGGAAGGTGGATGGGATGTTGTTACCTTAAATAACAACAACAATACCGCCGGGATGGGATGGGATGTTGTTACCTTGAATAACAACAACACTACCTCCAAGCCGGGATGGGATGTTGTTACCTTAAATAACAACAACAATACCGCCGGGATGGGATGGGATGTTGTTACCTTGAATAACAACAACACTACCTCCAAGCCGGGATGGGATGTTGTTACCTTAAATAACAACAACACTACCGCCAAGCTGGGATGGGATGTTGTTACCTTGAATAACAACACTACCGCCAAGCCGGGATGGGATGGGATGTTGTTACCTTAAATAACAACACTACCGCCAAGCCGGGATGGGATGGGATGTTGTTACCTTGAATAACAACAACACTACCGCCAAGCCGGGATGGGATGGGATGTTGTTACCTTGAATAACAACAACACTACCGCCAAGCTGGGATGGGATGTTGTTACCTTGAATAACAACAACACTACCGCCAAGCCGGGATGGGATGGGATGTTGTTACCTTGAATAACAACACTACCGCCAAGCCGGGATGGGATGTTGTTACCTTGAATAACAACAACACTACCGTCAAGCCGGGATGGGATGGGATGTTGTTACCTTGAATAACAACAACACTACCGCCAAGCTGGGGTGGGATGTTGTTACCTTGAATAACAACAACACTACTGCCAAGCCGGGTTGGGATGGGATGTTGTTACCTTGAATAACAACAACACTACTGCCAAGCCGGGTCGGTAACAACAACACAGTGGCAAATCCAGGTGATAATTGCCAGAATAACGGCAGAGATGCGTCACCGCTTTGGCACAGCTCGCGCCCCTTTCGCAACAGCCTCTGTGCCTCTCCTCACTCACAGAATTTACATGAGCCAAGTGATAACCGAGCAATAGCTTTTAAACTATGGAATTTTAAAAGATTATTTACAAAATAATAATAATTCAAACTAAAACTAAATGAAACTCAGGTCAGATCTATTTCCTTTTTGAGTGAACTTTAGAGAAAGCGACCCAGTGGAAGATCTTTGTCCAAAGCTTGTTGAATACATGCACTGAAACAATCATAAAACAATAACAAAATTAGCATATTGAAAACAATTACTGAAAATATAGTATATTTTGGCATCTTAAAATGTATGCATTCACTTCTGTAAGTGGCGTCTGCTAAATGACAAAAATATACATTAAATGTAAAAGGTAGACTCAGCGGCTAATGGGTGGGTTTGGTTTTGGAGAAACAGGGTCAATTGCTACAAAGTTGCCTTGATGTTGCTATGCTTCTCACTGAAACTGTCATTCTATATATTTTTCAGCAAGGTAACAATATTTCTGCCATGTATAAATTCTATATAAACAGACAATGTAGCTAGCATAAACTGGGACTTAGACTTCCCATCAGATAACAGGATGTGTGTGTCACGGTTGTGTGAATACATAGACCAAGGCGAAGAGCAGTCGTAGTTCGACATTCTATTTATTATATATATAAATATACTCAGTGATGAACTGACCAAAACAACAACGTTATACAAAACAGAAACACTTACTTCAACCGTGCACTGAAGATATACAAACAATGACCCACACAGCAGGTGTGGGATAAGGCAACTTAAATAGAATCCCCAATCAGAGACAACGGCTCGCAGCTGTCTCTAATTGGGGATTCAGCACAAAAAGGAAAACATAGATCTAGGCCTACTAGATCTGTCAGGCTCTGACCCTGGCTATCTAGAGGAGCCAAAGAGCTCCCTATGGCCAGAGCCTGACAGTACCCCCCCTCTAAGGCGCGGACTCCTGACAGCGATAAATACATATAAAAAAAAAAATGATCATGAAAATAAATGACATGGGAGGGTCACTTCACCTCGGTGGCGGTTCTGGCCCCGGTGAAGTGGACACTTTCCTCCCTGACGCAAGTCTGATGACCTGTCCTGGAATGGGACCAGGTCTGGCGAACGGCTCCGGCCATGGAGCGGGGCAGACGCCCAGACCCGGACTGTGCACCGGTGTGGCAGGTGGTTCCGGCTCTGGAGCTGGGCAGACGTCCGGACCCGGACTGGACACCGGTGGAGTGGACTGCTCTGGCATGGGATTGGAGCAGACGGCCAAACCCGGACTGGGCATCGGTGTGACAGGTGGTTCCGGCTCTGGAGCTGGGCAGACGTCCGGACCCCGACTGGGCACCGGTGGAGCGGACTGCTCCGGCATGGGAATGGAGCAGACGACCGGCCCCGGACTGGGCACCGGTGTGACAGGTGGGTCCGGCTCTGGAGCTGGGCAGACGACCGGCCCCGGAGGAGCAGACTGCTCTGACACTGTAGTGAAGCAGACGGCCAGCCCCGGACTGGGCACCGGTGGAGCGGACTGCTCTGACCCTGGAATGGAGCAGACGACCGGCCCCGGACTAGGCACCGGTGGAGCGGACTGCTCTGACACTGTAGTGAAGCAGACGGCCGGCCCCGGACTGGGCACCGGTGGAGCGGACTGCTCTGACCCTGGAATGGAGCAGACGACCGGCCCCGGACTGGGCACCGGTGGAGCGGACTGCTCTGGCACTGGAGTGAAGCAGACGACCGGCCCCGGACTGGGCACCGGTCGAGCGGACTGCTCTGACACTGTAGTGAAGCAGACGACCGGCCCTGGACTGGGCACCGGTAGAGCGGATTGCTCTGGAGACTCCGGGCAGCTGACCTTCGCTGGAGGCTCCGGGCTGCTGACCTTCGCTGGCGGCTCCGGGCTGCGGACCTTCGCTGGCGGCTCCGGGCTGCGGACCTTCACTGAAGGTTCCGGGCTGCGGACCTTCGCTGTAGTTTCCGGGCTGCGGACCTTCGCTGTAGGCTCAGGGCTACAGACCTTCGCTGGCGGCTCCGGGCTGCTGACCTTCGCTGGCGGCTCCGGGCTGCGGACCTTTGCTGGAGGCTCCGGGCCTTCGCTGGAGGCTCCGGGCTGCGGACCTTCGCTGGAGGCTCCGGGCTGCGGACCTTCGCTGAAGGTTCCGGGCTGCGGACCTTCGCTGAAGGTTCCGGGCTGCGGACCTTCGCTGTAGTTTCCGGGCTGCGGACCTTCGCTGTAGGCTCAGGGCTACGGACCTTCGCTGGAGGCTCCGAGCTGCTGTCCTTCGCTGGAGGTTCCGGGCTGCGGACCTTCGCTGGAGGTTCCGAGTTGTGGACCGTCGCTGGTTTTGTGCGTGGAGCTGGCACTGGCCTTACCGGACTTGGAATCGGCACAGTCTTAGAAGCCCACTCTCGTAGAGACATCAGCTCCGTCACGAGTGCCTTTCGGCGCTCAAAGTCCTCCTCTTCCTCTATTTTCCTCAGGAACGGTTCCCACTGCGTCTCAGGGGGAAGAGCAATCCAGGCTCTCCACCACCTCGCCCGTTCCTCCAGTGGTTGATCGAAAAATCCCTCAGGCCTCTCTTGATTATCTACCGTTGGAGGACGAAGTGGTGGGCGATCCTCTTCCTCCCGATCCTGACGCGGACAATTTCCTCCTCTCCGCTCCGACTCTCCATTATAGCGCTGCTTGGTCTTCACAGGGTGGGTCATTCTGTCACGGTTGTGTGTATACATAGACCAAGGCGAAGCGCAGTCGTAGTTCGACATTCTATTTATTATATATATAAATATACTCAGTGACGAACTGACCAAAACAACAACGTTACACAAAAGAGAAAAACACTTACTTCAACCGTGCACTGAAGATATACAAACAATGACCCACACAGCAGGTGTGGGATAAGGCAACTTAAATAGAATCCCCAATCAGAGACAACGGCTCGCAGCTGTCTCTAATTGGGGATTCAGCACAAAAAAGGAAAACATAGATCTAGGCCTACTAGATCTGTCAGGCTCTGACCCTGGCTATCTAGAGGAGCCAAAGAGCTCCCTACGGCCAGAGCCTGACAGTGTGTGTGTCAATACAGAGGAAGTGCAGGGTGCAGGAGGGGTACGGATATCTGAAGGTCTTGGAGCTTGACTACATTGGAAAGAGCCAATAGGGGCAGTCTGGACAGTTTTTAATTCTGTTGATTTCTCCAAGCAGGAAGTTGACCTGTTCTGTATGATGATGTCATATTGCTGAGTCTACGTTTAACCATCAGAGGAATTAAACATGATATATCTCACCACCAGAGAGCAGAAGACACTGTAGTAGCATACCACTATAGTACCACTATAGTACCACTATATACCACTATAGTATTTTATTTATTTAACCTTTATTTAACTAGGCAAGTCAGTTAAGAACAAATTATTATTTACAATGTCAGCCTACCAAAAGGCAAAAGACCTCCTGCAGGTACGGGGGCTAAATAAAATATAAATATGGGACCAAACACACATCACGACAAGAGAGACAAAACAACACTACCAAAAGAGATACCTAAGACAACAACATAGCAAGGCAGCAACACGTGACAACACAGCATGATAGCAACGTAACATGACAACAACATGGTAGCAACACAACATGTTAGCAGCACAAAATATGGTAAAAACATTATTGGGCACAGACAACAGCACAAACATCACACAAAGCAGCCACAACTGTCAATAAGTGTCCATGATTGAGTCTTTGAATAAAGAGATTGAGAAAAAACTATCCAGTTTGAGTGTTTGTTGCAGCTCGTTCCAGTCACTAGCTGCAGCGAACTGAAAAGACGAGCTACCCAGGGATGTGTGTGCTTTGGGGACCTTTAACAGAATGTGACTGGCAGAACGGGTGTTGTATGTGGAGGATGAGGGCTGCAGTAGATATCTCAGATAGGGGGGAGTGAGGCCTAAGAGGATTTTATAAATAAGCATCAACCAGTGGGTCTTGCAACAGGTATACAGAGATGACCAGTTTACAGAGGAGTATAGAGTGCAGTGACAAATCTGAGGTAGTAATCACACCTATGGGGAGAGGGGCATTCTTCTTACCAAACCACATGACCTTTGTTTTGGAGGTGTTCAGAACAAGGTTAAGGGTAGAGAAAGCTTGTTGGAGAGCATTTAACACAGGGGCCAGATGAGTATAAGAATGTATCATCTGCATATAAACAGATGAGAGAGCTTCCTACTGCCTGAGCTATGTTGTTGATGTAAATTGAGAAGAGCGTGGGGCCTAGGATTGAGCCTTGGGGTACTCCCTTGGTGACAGGCAGTGGCTGAGACAGGAGATCTGACTTTATACACTGCACTCTTTGAGAAAGGTATTTAGCAAACCAGACCAAAGACTTTTCTGGGTGTTTGGAGTCATACCTTGTGGAATTGCTAATAATCTGAGAAAGATTTAGGGAGTCGGTCAGGTGGTTTCAGCATGTCCCAGTTTAGGTCACCCAGCTGGTCAAATTCAGACTTAGTGTAAGGGGCCAAGAGAGAGCTTAAGGCAGGTAGGGTACAGACCGGTGCTGATGGAGGATGATAGCACCCAGCAACAGTCAACAAAGAGTTATTTGAAAGTTTAATACTTAAAACCAGAAAATCAAATTGTTTGGGGACAGCCTTGGTGGAGACATCCGAGCACTGAAGGTGATCCTTGGTAAAAATTGCCACTCCCCCACCTTTGGAAGATCTGTCTTGCCGAAAAAGGTTATAACCAGAAAGGTTAACATCAGTATTCAAAACACTCTTCCTTAACCACGTCTCAGTAATGACCAACACATCTGGATTGGAGCTGTGAACCCACGCTTTCAATTGATCCATTTGAGGTAATAAGCTTCTAGTGTTAACGTGCAGAAAACCTAGGCTTTTACGAGAGCAGAAATCAGGCAAGTCAGTTAAGAACAAATTCTTATTTACAATGACGGCCTAGGAACAGTGGGTTAACTGCCTTGTTCAGGGGCAGAACGACAGATTTTTACCTTGTCAGCTCAGGGATTCGATCCGGCAACCTTTCAGTTACGGGCCCAACACTCTAACCACTAGGCTACCTGCCGCCCCAAGATATCAGAGCACGTCAGAATTGGGGCTAGCAACAGTAGATGGGCCAGGGTGTGCATGCACATTAACAGATATCATCAACAGTAATATAATCAAGGCACGGCATAGGACAGGGAGAGCTCTGCAGTGCTGAGGTAACATGAATACAAAGCCGGCGGGAGGTGGTTAGAATGTGATGGTAGGCCAAAAGTCTGTGTAACCAATAGAGAGTCAGAGTCCCGAGTGTGGGAACAGACATAGTCTGTCCCACGGTTGGGTAAAGAAAGTTCGTAATCAACAAAGTGTGTATGAGACATCAAGCAAATGCCAAAATAGAAAAATGTGCAAGAAAATGTTTTAATATATAATGACTTGGGGCTAGCCATTGTAAAATCAGAGTCACTCGCCCCAACAGTGCCTGTATGCTGGAGGCAAAATGCCATTGAAAGGGCTCTGAACAGCAGACATTTTTTGTCCAAAAATGATGCGGAAAAGCTAATCCATGCTTTTGTCACTTCTAGATTAGATTACTGCAATGCTCTACTCTCCGGCTACCCGGATAAAGCACTAAATAAACTTCAATTAGTGCTAAACACGGCTGCTAGAATCCTGACTAGAACCAAAAGATTTGATCATATTACTCCTGTGCTAGCCTCTCTACACTGGCTTCCTGTTAAGGCTAGGGCTGATTTCAAGGTTTTACTGCTAACCTACAAAGCATTACATGGGCTTGCTCCTACTTATCTCTCAGATTTGGTCCTGCCGTACATACCTACACGTACGCTCCGGTCACAAGACGCAGGCCTCCTTATTGTCCCTAGAATCTCTAAGCAAACAGGTGGAGGAAGGGCTTTCTCCTATAGAGCTCCATTTTTATGGAATGGTCTGCCTATCCATGTGAGAGACGCAGACTCTGTCTCAATCTTTAAGTCTTTACTGAAGACTCACCTCTTCAGTATGTCCTATGATTGAGTGTAGTCTGGCCCAGGGGTGCAAGGGTGAACAGCAAGGCTCTGGAGCGACGAACCACCCTTGCTGTCTCTGCCTGGCCGGTTCCCGTCTCTCCATTGGGATTCTCTGCCTCTGACCCTATTACGGGGGCTGAGTCACTGGCTTACTGGTGCTTTCCATGCCATTCCTAGGAGGGGTGCGTCACTTCCTGTCCGGTTTGTCGCCCCCTCTGGCTTGTGCAGTGGAGGGGATCTTTTCGTGGACTATACTCAGCCTTGTCTCAGGGTAGTAAGTTGGTGGTTGTTGATATCCCCCTATTGGTGTAGGGGCTGTGCTTGGCAGAGTGGGTGAGGTTATATCCTGCCTGGTTTGGCCCTGTCCGGGGGTATTGTCTGGGTATTGTCGGAGGGGGCCACAGTGTCTCCTGACCCCCCTGTCTCAGCCTCCAGTACCTATGCTGCAATAGTCTATGTGCCAGGGGGCTAGGGTCAGTTTGTTAAATCTGATGTTATTATCCAGTGTCTTGTGTGAATTTAAGTATGCTCCCTCTAATTCGCTCTCTCTCCCACTCTACCCCCTCTCCCGGAGGACCTGAGCCTACCCGGAGGACCATGCTTCAGGACCACCTGTCCTGATGACTCCTAGCTGTCCCCAGTCCACCTGGTTGTGCTGCTGCACCGGTTTCAACTCCTCTGCCTGCGGTTATGGAACCCTGACCTGTTCATTGGACGTGCCACCCTGTCCCAGACCTGCTGTTTTCACCTCACTCTCGCTCTATTGCACTGAAAAACCAAGTGACATTCACTGCTGATGTATTTACCTGTTGCAACCTCCACAACTACTTTTATTATTATTTGACCCTGCTGGTCATCTATGAACATTTGAACATCTTGTAGAAAGAACTGGCCTTAATGGCCATGAATTGTTATAATCTCCACCCGGCACAGCCAGAAGAGGACTGGCCACCCCTCAGAGCCTGGTTCCTCTCTAGGTTTCTTCCTAGGTTTTGCCTTTCTAGGGAGTTTTTCCTAGCCACCGTGCTTCTACATCTGCATTGCTTGCTGTTTGGGGTTTTAGGCTGGGTTTCTGTATAGCACTTTGTGACATCGGCTGATGTAAAAAGCGCTTTATAAATAAATTTTGATTGATTGATTTGAGGGGGCTTCAAAGCCTCTGGATCTCTCGCTTCACACGCGGGAAGTGTGGTTGAGGGTACCTGTACCAGACAGGGGGAGAAAAGCCAGGGCAGACAGTGAACGGATCGCCAGGTGGAATCCGTACAGCAGTGCAGCAGGCAACCGGAGTAGGTGTCACACCCACTTGCTTTAAGAAAATGGCAGTGGATGGTCTCTGAACAGCTTCAAAGGATTTGACACCTCTCTTCACCTGTCCAGTGTCTGTGTTCTTTTGCCCTTAATCTTTGTTTTTTATTGGCCAGTCTGAGATTTGGCTTTTTCTTTGCAACTCTGCCTAGCATCCCGGAGTCACCTCTTCACTGTTTACGTTGAGACTGGTGTTTTTTGCAGGTACTACTTAATGAAGCTGCCAGTTGAGGACTTGTGAGGCATCTGTTTCTCAAACTAGACACTCTAATATACTTGTCCTCTTGCTCAGTTGTGCACCGGGGCCTCCCACTCCTCTTTCCATTCTGGTTAGAGACAGTTTGCGCTATTCTGTGAACGGAGTAGTACACAGCGTTGTACGAGTTTCTTGCGACGCCTCATGGGTCTCCCGGTCGCCGGGGATCGAACCAGGATCTATAGTAACACAGCTAGCACTGCAGTGCCTTAGACCGCTGTAGTACCCCTCTAGTAGAGGGTTAACATTGAGCAGACAAAGACAAGGGAGGGGAGGGAGAGAGAGAGGAGGAGAGGGAGAGAGAGAGGAGGAGAGGGAGAGAGGAGTAGAGAGAGAGGAGGGGAGGGAGGGAGAGAGAGGAGGGGAGAGAGGAGGGGAGAGAGAGGGGGGAGGGACAGAGAGAGGGGAGAGGGAGAGGAAGAGAGAGAGGAGAGGAGTGGGAGAGAGAGAAGAGGGGAGAGGGAGAGAAGGGGATGGAGAGAGAGAGGGAGAGGAGGGGAGTGTGAGAAAGAGGAGGGGAGGAAGAGAGAGAGGAGGGGAGAGGGAGGGAAGGAGAGGGAGAGGAGGAGAGAGGGAGAGAGGGGGGGAGAGGGAGAGGAGGAGGAGAGAGGGAGGGAGAGAGAGAGGAGGGGAGGAAGAGAGAGAGGAGGGGAGAGGGAGAGGAGGAGAGGGAGAGGAGGAGAGGGAGAGAGGGAGGAGGGGAGAGGAGGGGAGGGAGAGAGAGAGGAGGGGAGAGGAGGGGAGGAAGAGAGAGAGGAGGGGAGAGGGAGAGGAGGAGGGAGAGGAAGAGAGGGAGAGAGAGAGAGAGGAGTGGAGAGGGAGAGGAGGAGACGGAGAGGAGGAGAAGGAGAGAGAGAAGAGGGGAGAGGAGGGGAGGGATGGAGAGAGAGAGAGAGAGAAGGGGAGGAGAGAGAGCACAACAAAATGAGTTAACATATTTTAGGTCATGTGGTGTATTTTTACATTGCCAAAGCAAGTGAAATAAACAATAAACAAAACTGAGAAAAAAAACGAATTTAACAACAGTAAACATTGCACTCAAAAAGGTAACATTTCAAGTGTTACATTATCAGCTATGTACAGTGTTTTCGTAAATAGTTGTAGTACAACTAGAGAGGGAAGATAAGTAAACAGATAAGTGGTGGTGTTTATAGTGTTGTTGGTACTCCACTGGTTGCCCTGTTCTCATGGCAACGGGCCACATCTTGCTGATGTGATTGCACATTGTGGTATTTTGCCTAACAGTTGGGAGTTTATCAGTTGTATTTTTTTTATTTTTTTTATTCTGTGTGGATCTGTGTAATCTGAGGGAAATATGTGTCTCTGATATGGTCATATATTTGGCAGGAGGTTAGGAAGTGCAGCTCAGTTTGCACTTCGCTTTGTGGAAAGTGGGCACATATCCTGTCTTCTCTTGAGAGCCAGGTCTGCCTATGGCAGCTTCTCTCAAAAGAAAGGATATGCTGTACATAGTCATGGATTTTCTTAATTGTGGGTCAGTCACAGTGGTCAGGTATTCTGCTACTGTGTACTCTCTGTTAACAGCCAAATAGCATTCCAGATTGCTCTGTTCGTTGGTTGATTCTTTCCAGTGTGTCACAAGTTATATATTTGCTTTCTCATAATATGGTTGGGTCTAATTGTGTTTCTGGCCTGGTGCTCTGTGTTTGTGAACCAGCTGGCTGAAGGGACTCTTCTCTATCTCTCTATCTGTCTTTGTCTCCTCTCCCCTCCTCTCCTCTCTCCCTCTCAGAGTAATGACGTCACGAACAGCCGGTATAAAATCGACCAGTAGGATTGCAGCATAGCAGTGGTGCTGACTCCATTCTCTCTGTCCCTCTCCCTCCTCTCTCTCTCTCTCTCTCTCTCTCTCTCTCTCGCTGCCCTGTCATTCCTCTCTCTCTCTCTCTGCTCTCTCATTCTTCCACACTAGCGCTAACATGGCTGAGGCATTCGCAGGCACATGGAACCTGAAGGAGAGCAAGAACTTTGATGAATACATGAAGGCCCTGGGTGAGCAGTGTGTGTGTGTTTGTGTGTGTGTGGTGTGTGTATTTGTCCGCGCCCCCCATGTGTGTGTGTAGGCGCCCGCATGTGTGTGCATGTAGGTAGCCGAGCATGTGTGTTTAAAGGGATAATGTTAATGCTAGCATGGGAAAACAGGGTGTGTGTGTGTTTAAAGGGATAATGTTAACGCTGGGTGTGGGAAAACAGGGTGTGTGTTTTTAAAGGGATAATGTTAACGCTGGGTGTGGGAAAACAGGGTATGTGTTTTTAAAGGGATAATGTTAACGCTAGGCGTGGGAAAACAGGGTGTGTGTGTGTTTAAAGGGATAATGTTAACGCTGGGCGTGGGAAAACAGGGTGTGTGTGTGTTTAAAGGGATAATGCAGATGTTAACGCTAGGCGTGGGAAAACAGGGTGTGTGTGTGCTTACAGGGATACTGTTAACGCTAGGCGTGGGAAAACAGGGTGTGTGTGTTTAAAGGGATTCTTCAGGATTTTGCCAATGAAGCCCTTTATCTACTTCCCCAGTCAGATGAACTTGTGGGTACCATTTTTATGTCTCTGTGTGCAATTTGTAGGAAGTTGCTAACTAGCGTTAGCGCAATGACAAAAAATCTATGGTAACTGCTAACATGCTAGTAGATACCATAGACTTCCAGTTATTGCACTAACGCTAGTTAGCATTGGCTCGCAAAACTACCTCTAACTTCCTTCGTACAGGATGCAGAGACATAAAAATGTCATCCATGAGCTTATATGAAGTAGTTAATATGAAGTAGTTTATATAAAGTACCTTTAAATGATAATGCAGATGTTAATGCCAGGCGTGAGAAAACTGGGTGTGGTCAAACTGGGTGTGGTCAAACTGGGTGTGGTCAAACTGGGTGTGGTCAAACTGGGTGTGGGAAAATTGGGTGTGGGAAAACTGGGCGTGGGAAAACTGGGCGTGGGAAAACTGGAGACTCTGCATGCAGAATTCTGCAAAAATATCCTCTGTGTACAACGTAAAACACCAAATAATGCATGCAGAGCTGAATTATCAAAATCCAGAAAAGAGCTGTTAAATTCTACAACCACCTAAACGGAAGCAATTCCCAAACCTTCCGTAACAAAGCCTTCACCTACAGAGAGATGAACCTGGAGAAGAGTCCCCTAAGCAAGCTGGTCCTGGGGCTTTGTTCACAAACACGAACAGAGCCCCAGGACAACAACACAATTAGACCCAACCAAATCATGAGAAAACAAAAAGAGAATTACTTGACACATTGGAAAGAATTAACAAAGTAACAGAGCAAACTAGAATGTTATTTGACCCTAAACAGAGAGTACACAGTGGCAGAATACCTTTGACTATGTACAGACTCAGTGAGCATGGCCTTGATATTGAGAAAGGCCACCGTAGGCAGACCTGGCTCTCAAGAGAAGACAGGCTATGAGCGCACTGCCCACAAAATGAGGTGGAAACTGAGTTGCACTTCTTAACTTCCTGCCAAATGTATGACCATATTAGAGACACATATTCCCCTCAGATTACACAGACCCAATTCAAAAACAAATTCAATTTTGATAAACTCCCATATCTACTGGGTGAAATACCACAGTGTGCCATCACAGCAGCAAGATGTGTGACCTGTTGCCACAAGAAAAGGGCAACCAGTGAAGAACAAACACCATTGTAAACACAACCCATATTTATTTTCCATTTTGTACTTGAACTATTTGCATCATTACAACACTGTATATATACATAATATGACATTTGAAATGTTTTTATTATTTTGGAACTTTTGTAAGTGTAATGTTTACTGTACATTTCTTTTAGTTTATTTCACTTTTGTTTATTATCTATTTCACTTGCTTTGGCAATGTAAACACATGTTTCCCATGACAATAAAGCCCTTAAATTAAAACTGAAATTAAGAGATGGAATGGGGGAGGGGGAAATGCACCCACTGTGAGAAACTCTTTATGGTCTGCACCGTGCGCACACATACACATACAAGGTGGTGAAATTCTCTGAAAGAGCGTTCCTTGTCTGAAGCTAGCGTTGTGAGGAGGGGTTGAATATTAACATAGTGTGTGCGTGTGTGCAACCCTTGTTTGTTGACCCATGGGCGTTATTAGCATCGACATGTATGCTCTCGTCACCATAGTAATGACCCCCAACCCCAGACCCAACTCTCCTGATCACGCAGACAGGCTACACACACTGGCTGTTTGTTGTATGAATTGTGTGAGTGTGTCACTCTTAGCCTTGGGAGATAAACTCAGCTGCTACAGAAACGTTACTTTAGTTCAGGGGAGAAGGGTTGAACTCTAGACTGTGACCCTCCACTCTTAGCTCGGTCAATGGGTCTGAAAAGCACACAAAATAGAGGTTTAGAGTGTGTGACAGTTATCAAATCAAATCAAATTGAGAGTTAGATGTCTGGCCTAAAGACTCTTCCCTTAGTGTGTACGGTTTGTTCTCTTTGTGACCTATAGTCACACCATAGTCACAAGGAGTTTATGGCCTTGAAACAGTCAGTTACACGTCATGAATCCCAAAAGTGTTGGTGCGTGGGTGCGCTTGTTCTTGTATTGCAATGGGTTTTTCCTCAGAAATTAATGTCTACATGAAGGGTGGTGCAGTATTGGCAGCAGCAGCAGCAGTAGTATATAACTATACATCCAGATGAAATCTAAAGTTTATTTCTAATCAAGATGAGATAGTTAGGCTATAATAGTCTTATCCAGAATCTGAAGTCTTATCTTGTGATGTGTTTTTGATTGACAGGTGTGGGATTTGCAACACGCCAGGTTGGCAGTATGACCAAGCCCACCACCATCATAGAGGTAGCTGGAGACACAGTCACTCTAAAGACACAGAGCACCTTCAAGAACACAGAGATCAACTTCAAACTGGGAGAGGAGTTCGACGAGACCACCGCCGACGACAGGAAGGTCAAGGTAAGAGGTCAGGAGTTAAGGGTTAGGGCCTGTATTCAAAAAGAGTGTCAGAGTAGGAGAGCTGATATAGGATCAGTTTTGCCTTTTTGATCATAATAAATGAGATTATATGGACAGGAATTGACTGATCCTAGATCAGGATGCTGAGACACTTTGTGAATGCGGGTCCAGGAGTCAGGAGGGGTCCTGGGAGTCAGGAGGGGTCCTGGGAGTCAGGAGGGGTCCTGGGAGTCAGGAGCGGTCCTGGGAGTCAGGAGGGGTCCTGGGAGTCAGGAGGGGTCTAGGGAGTCAGGAGGAGTCTAGGGAGTCAGGAGGGGTCCTGGGAGTCAGGAGGAGTCTAGGGAGTCAGGAGGAGTCTAGGGAGTCAGGAGCACTAAGAGACTGACCTAAGTCCTAGATGGCTAGCTGATGATTATAGTCATACTTTATGGTGGGTGTAGTAACTGTACACTTTACAGCTAAAACACATTATGATGCCGTTATGATGCAGTTCAGGGGTTAGGGGCTGAGAGGTTAAGTATGATGGATTATAGCTAAATGGTTGTATCTGCCATGACATCCATCAGAGGTCTTAGTGGCATGTGACGTGTGTGTTCATAACTCATCTGTCTCTTTCTCTCTCTAGTCCCTAGTTAACACATCTCTCTCTCTAGTCCCTAGTTAATACATCTCTCTCTCTAGTCCCTAGTTAATACATCTGTCTCTTTCTCTCTCTAGTCCCTTGTTAACACATCTCTCTCTCTAGTCCCTAGTTAACACATCTGTCTCTTTCTCTCTCTAGTCCCTAGTTAACACATCTCTCTCTCTAGTCCCTAGTTAATACATCTCTCTCTCTAGTCCCTAGTTAACACATCTCTCTCTCTAGTCCCTAGTAACGGTAGACTGTGGTAAGATGGTTCACGTGCAGAAGTGGGACGGCAAGGAGACCACTCTGGTCCGTGAAGTCAGCGGCAAAGCCCTCGAACTGGTAAGTACTGAGTGTGTGTGTGTATTAACTCATACGTGTAAGAATGTGTGTGTTGTATATCTAACTATACTCTCCTCTCTTCTCCACAGACACCTCCACAGAATGTGTGTGTTGTATATCTAACTATACTCTCCTCTCTTCTCCACAGACACTGACTCTTGGTGATGTCATCTGCACACGCTCATACGTCAAGGCCGAGTAACAACATCCCGAAAAAAACTCCACTATCCTTTGCCCCCACCCCTAACCCCCATCCCTACCGTAACGACCTCTAACCTGTCTGACTTCTGACCGCTCCTATGTTGTCCCGTCCTTCTCTTTGTAGTGTTTCTCCTTTGTATGAAACAATAAATAAATTCAACAGATTTTTTTTTTATTCTGTAAAGCCTTCCTGAGTTCTTCTCTGTCAAACACCATGACAACAGTCACAACACTTGGTACTGCACCTACAACAGGAGCTCTAGTTTCATCAAACCCTGAGGATTTTGCCACTGGCTTGGAGGAAACTCAGCGTATCTTTTAACTTTGTGTAGCAACCATTTTGTGCCAAATGGCTCCTCTCGTGTTACAGTCGCAGCAGCCATCTGGGTGGGGTATGGCAGCCATTTTGTGCCAAGCTGAAATCAGAGGCTGCTGTGGGGAAGCAGCACATGGCTCCTCAGATAGATCAAAGCTACTCTATGTTCTGCTGTCAGAGAAGGCTGTATGTGTAGGCAGTGCGCGTGCGTATGTTATAAAATCCTTTCCACTTTGACCCATTTCTAAGTAGTTATGGCCATGTGTTAGGCTCATACGAACCATACTGATCTTGCGAGCTTACATTCTGTCCGTGTAGTGAAACAGAATGTAATCTTGTGAGATCAGGATGGTTCGTATGAGGCTAGCCGTGTGTGGCTCAGGCAAGAGGAGTTGACCTGTGGTACTATTATAGCAGAGATCAGAGCGGGTCCAAACCAGCGAACACAGTTTCTGTCTTTACAGAGCATCACAGGGAGAATAATTATAGAACAACCTCTGTGTGTGTTTTGGACAGTGTGTATGTGTGTTTTGCGTAGAGTTCGCTATTGGTTAATTCTGATACTTCCCAAGTGAGAATCTCTAGTATCATCTTTCTACAACGAGAAAGCAAGTCGGAAATGTCCATGTTTCCAACATGACGTGAACGTGTGTGTGTGTGCCATTATTGACTCCTACGTGAAAGGAAATTTTGGTTGGTGCCTGGCTGCCTGCGTAGGAGTGTGTGTATAATAAGGGCACATTCCCGGCCTGTATAGATTGGTGTCATGTGTTGCAGACAGGCTGCCAACTAGGGTCAGAGGACCCTAGTGTACAGGACGTCTCATATTCTATGTGAATCTGGTCAGGTCGCCCCAAAAGTTACATATTGCAGCTTTAAAATAATGTTCTCAAATCGTTCAGAGAATGTTAAGCAACAAGATCTTCTGTGGGAATTTCAGTCCTTCAGCATAATGTTTTCTGTAGGTGTCCCCATGTTTCCATTTAAAGTCATGTTCTCAGAACATTAAGAAAACTTTCCAGAAAAAACACAATTAAACTTTAGTAACGTTCAAAGAATGTTCTAAGAATGTTATTGTAAAAACATATACGTACATTCTGTTCTCAGCATCAATAAAACTCTCTGTATCCTCTATCTCAGCCTTTCTTAAAGTATGGATTGCGAGCCAAAGTGGGTAGCGGACCTGTTAACGGTGGGTTGCGAAGTGTCAGAGGAAATGTATAATTATTTCATGAATTACTGGAATTGATTTGGCCAAGTGCAACTGCGCTCGCTGTTCAGTGCACTGTCTGCTTAGCAGCTGGGTCTGTGCTCAGTTTGTCAGCTGCGAGAGTGGGTGGGAGATGGAGAGTGGGTGGGAGATGGAGAGTGGGTGGGAGATGGCTGTGTGCTTTGTGGTTCACCAGATCTTTTTTTGGCAGTTTTCACTCCGCGACCCACACGCTGCAGTGGGTGGGGCCCAATGTGATATCTTTTCATGGGGCCCAAAATCCCTGTCAGGGCCCCTGGTCGAAGCTATAGAAAGAGGCCTGGTTGGATGACCGTTCAAATTGATTTTACACTATCTGAACTTACTTTTGGAGTTTCCAGTTGTTTTGAACCTCGGCAACTGACTTGTCATTCCCACTCGACATCACTCACCGCTGTCCTCGAATGGACTAAAGCGCCATTGTCATGAAACATAAATACAGCAATGAGTTTCTCTCTCTCGGTTTAAAACAACCTTTGAGAAATAACGAGGAGCGCCCACAATGTGTTTTGTGCGGGGAAGTGCTTAGTAATGAGCCTCTCAAAACGGAACAAATTAAAACGACACGTCCTGACCAAACATCCAGAGCATGAAGGTAAACCCAGGGAGTTCTTTCAGGACAGGTCAGAATGATTCAGGAAAACAGTGCTTTGATAGTGGACGAGGAAGTCAGCCGTAGCTGGCTAACGTTAGCCAAAGCAAGCTAGCTAGTGCAGCTATAAGTAACAGTACATACGAAGATGAAACATGATCAGCCCTACTGTACTGTAGAAATTATTGTTGAAATTAGGTTGGAGCTGTTGCTGTTAAAACGCAAGTATTTATTCTGAACTGGAGCAAACTGATTGAAGCAAGATGTTTTTTGAGGCAAACACATTCACACAGTTCTGGGTTGTTCATCTACAGCAGGAAGTGTCTCCTGCCTGGCTGAGAAAGCAGTAGATGTTCTGATCCAGTTTGGCAGCACATACCTATGTGAGTCAGGGTTCTCAACTCTGGTGTACTTAAAAAACAAGTACAGAAATGAACTCCATGCTGAGCATGACCTCAGGGTTGCACTGTCCAAAACTGAGCCCAGAATAGACTTGCTTGTTGAAAACTTCAACCAGTCACACACCTCTCATAGGACTGTGTGTGTTTTCTGGTCTACGTCTGTGTGATGCCTCAAAAAGCATCTTGCTTCAATCGGTTTATTCCAGTTCAGAATTAAAATGATTTCTTGTAGTTTAACAGCAACAGTTCCAACCTAGACAGACATGTATGTTTTTATTGGTGGAAAATAAACACAAATAGCTATTTATAGGTATTGTATTATTTGTCTATATTGCATTAGTTTTACTGTGTACTGATATTTACGTATAGTTGCATGTTTTCATAAGCTTGGGTCCCAGGAAAACACAGAACTTCTCATTTGGGTCCCAGGCTGAACCCCTGCCCCGAGCTGACAAGGTAAAAATCTGTCGTTCTGCCCCTGAACAAGGCAGTTAAACCACTGTTCCTAGGCCGTTGTTGTAAATAAGAATTTGTTCTTAACTGACTTGCCTAGTAAAATAAAGGTAAAAAAAAAAAAAAAGCTTATCAGACATACTGGGACAAGCTTATCAGACATACTAGGACAAGCTTATCATACATACTGGGACAAGCTTATCATACATACTGGGACAAGCTTGTCATACATACTGGGACAAATGACCTGCGACAAAAGGAGAAAGAGTGTCTGAGGAAGTGAGAAAGAGTGTCTGAGGAAGTGAAAAAGAGTGTGTGAGGAAGTGAGAAAGAGTGTTTGAGGAAGTGAGATAGAGTGTCTGAGGAACTGAGAAAGAGTGATCCATAAAGAAATGGCTTATGGTAGAGACATTAACATTCAATTCTCTGGCAACAGCTCTGGTGGACATTCCTGCAGTCAGCATGACAACTACACTCTCCCTCAAAACACGAGACATCTGTGGGAATGTGTTGTGTGACAAAACATTTTAGAGTGGCCTTTTATTGTCCCCAGCACAAGGTGCACCTGTGTAATGATCATGCTGTTTAATAAGATTCTTGATATGCCACACCTGTCAGGTGGATCTATACTTTTTTCAAAGGAGAAATGCTCACTAACATGGATGTAAACAAATGTGTGCACAGAATTGGAGAGAAATACCCTTTTGGGGCATATGGAACATTTATGGGATATTTTATTTCAGCTCATTATGGGACAAACACTTTACATGTTGCGTCTATATTTTTGTTCAGTATAGCTAATAGCCTATGGCTAGATAGCCAGCCTTGGCGTTACTAGCTTGCCCTACTTTAGATAAGGGTCAATAGATATATGTATACATTTTAAACCGCATCTTACACACATTAATATAAATTCTAGCTAGCTACCTTGTGTGGCGATTATTTATATTTCTAGTCAGTTTCAGATGTTTTCTTCCGGTTCACGGGCCATGCTCTACAACCGTGATAACCAATCATTGTTAAGAGCGGAGCGGCGAACCAATTAGTCGCCCTGTGAAACGGAAGTACTTCAGGCTTCGTACTTGTGTAGAAAACGGTTCGTTGGGAGAAAAGTTAATTAATTTAAGACGAATTAGTTGTATTCTACTAAATCGTTTTTTATTGATTTACTTAGCCATGATTGAGCCAAAGAAGAGACCGGGAGACATGGCTGTGGTTCCTGCCGGCGGAGTCAAGAGGCCCAGGACCGAGCTGATCGCTGCGGCACAGTCGCAACAACTCGTGGCCATGGTTAGAAAAGAGGGGGGACATCAAAATACAAGGGGAACGTTCATTTCGTTAGATAGTTTCAGGAAGTTGTTAGTGATATATGTTTTCAGTTTTTCGACTAATGGCAAGTTATCTCACATGCAGCTATGATAAGCTATGACTGATATGTGGACTGTTTGCTAGATAAAGGAAGGCTATCCAATGTAAATACTGCTAGCAGGAAGCTCATTTAGTTACTGCTAGCAAGGACCGTTTCGATACCAGATTGCAAGTGATCCAAGCACATACAGCAACGCGTGTGTGTGTGTGTGTGTGTGTGTGTGTGTGTGTGAGAGAGAGAGCCAGTGACTGTGTGATATGATAACATGATCTCCCCTCTCCAGTGCCCTACCCGCAGCTCCAGCCTGCAGGCTCCCATCATGTTGATGTGTGGCCATGAGGGAGAGGTCTACTGCTGCAAGTTCCATCCTAACGGTGCCACACTGGCCTCATCTGGCTATGACAGGCTCATCTGTAAGTTTTATACACTCACTTTATATTTATTTATTTTAACCTTTATTTAACTAGGCAAGTCAGTTAAGAACAAATTATTATTTACAATGACAACCTACAGGGTCAGCCCCTGGAGCAAATTAGGGTTAAGTGCCTTGCTCAAGGACAAATCGACAGGTTTTTCACATTGTCGGCTCGGGTTTTCGAACCAGCGACCTTTCGATTACTAGCCCAACGCTCTAACTGCTAGGCTACCTGCTGCTTACCTACCTGTATGTACACACACACACACACACACATTAGGGATGGTCGTGGTTATTAGAATATTTGAGTGGACGTTAGTATTCGAATACTTGCAAGAGTATTCTTTATTGTTTTTATATATATATATCTCATAGGACTATTTTAACAATGAAAAGGCTTTTTCTAAATTAAATAGAAGCATCTATGGGACATTGCTACGTACAAGGATATACCATGACATTTGAAAAACAACAGCAACTTTTAAATATAGATAGTTTATGATGTGCCCCATAAAAAGACAGGCCTACACGGGTTTCATGCGTTTGTTCTTGTCGGCCAATCAGTGGCGCTGTCAACAGTCAGTGGCTCCATGTGTCGCAAACAAGGTGAGAGATCTCTAATTAATGCAAGATGGATTTAAAATGATGGCATTAAATGAGAAGTAGGCTCAAATGATCAACCATTGTTGTTGTAGTCAAGGACGGGAAGCGCAGGAAAATGGCACATTTTTTGCCCTGGCTAACATACCTGGCTGTCTTAGCTAGCTAGCTTCTTTATATCGAGTTGATGCGGTCAAGACAGGCACTACCAGATGGAATGATGGATAACCTATGGCATCTACAAGTTATTCTAACTAGTGCAATTCTGTATGGCTTCGCTCGCTCTCTCTCTCTCTCCTGTGTCAAACTCTCCAGCCCGGCGGTCACTGAAGCAAGCAAGCAGAGCAGCACTTCTCTCCCAATTTGTGTGCTGCAAGCCAGTTCCCAAGTAAAAAAAAAAAAAAAATGTAACATGTGCTTCGACTATCCAGATATCCGAAAAAATGTCATGATATTATTTGAATACTCTCGCTCACTTGACTCGTTGGCAATAACCCTCATCCATCTCTTATCTGTCTCCTCTCTCTCTCTACAGTGATGTGGAATGTGTACGGGGACTGTGATAACTTGTCCATCTCCTCTCTCTAGAGTGATGTGGAATGTGTACGGGGACTGTGATAACTTGTCCATCTCCTCTCTACAGTGATGTGGAATGTGTACGGGGACTGTGATAACTTATCCATCCTCTCTCTACAGTGATGTGGAATGTGTACGGGGACTGTGATAACTTATCCATCCTCTCTCTACAGTGATGTGGAATGTGTACGGGGACTGTGATAACTTATCCATCTCTTCTCTACAGTGATGTGGAATGTGTATGGGGACTGTGATAACTTTGCCACCCTGAAGGGACACAGTGGAGCTGTAATGGAGCTTCACTACAACACAGACGGCAGGTAGGATATACACACACACACACATATATATATATATATATATATATATATATATATATATATATATATAACTTAACTTAATATAATATCAGTAAGCGTGTTCAATACTTTTTCCCTGTGTCATTTCACATTATTACCCATAACTTAATTTCTGAACTTATTTGTTTTGGCTTCTTTGTATGTATGGATTACTTGGGTTGTTACCAACATCTGGTGAAAATTTCATGTCAATAGCACCTTTGGAAATATAGTTACTGAGAAAAATGGTGACGTGTTCAATACTTATTTCACCCGCTGTATGTATGTATGTATGTATGTATGTATGTATGTATGTATGTATGTATGTAATGTATGTATGTATGTATGTATATATGTATGTATGTATATATATATATATATATATATATATATATATATATATATATATATATATATATATATATATATATATATATATATACATACATACATACATACATACATACATACATACATACATACATACATACATACATACATACATACATACATACATACATACATACATACATACATACATACATACATACATACATACATACAGCGGGTGAAATAAGTATTGAACACGTCACCATTTTTCTCAGTAAATATATTTCCAAAGGTGCTATTGACATGAAATTTTCACCAGATGTTGGTAACAACCCAAGTAATCCATACATACAAAGAAGCCAAAACAAATAAGTTCAGAAATTAAGTTATGGGTAATAATGTGAAATGACACAGGGAAAAAGTATTGAACACGCTTACTGATATTTATTTAATACTTTGTTCAAAAGCCTTTGTTGGTAATGACAGCTTCAAGACGCCTCCTGTATGGAGAAACTAGTCGCATGCATTGCTCTGGTGTGATTTATGGTGAAATGATTGTCTTTCCACTTCCGTATTATGACCCCAACCGTGCTCATTGGAACATTCAGAAGCCTATAACCAATGCCATCATTATGTTTTGCAACAATTAGGTTGCAAAGGTCTTGAGACAGCTCTTTGCTTTTACCCATCATGAGATGTGTCTTGTGTGACACCTTGGCAATGAGACCTTTTTGTAGGCCATCAGTTGGGACTGAACCAGCTGATATTAATTTGCACTGACAGGGGGCTGGATTGATTTTTAATTACTGATAGTTTTCAGCTGTTGTCTTGGCTTTCCATGCCTTTTTGCACCTCCCTTTCTTCATGTATTCAATACTTTTTCCCTGTGTCATTTCACATTATTACATAACTTAGAAATTATAACTTAATTTCTGAACTTATCTGTTTTGGTTTCTTTGTATGTATGGATTAATTAGGTTGTTACCAACATCTGGTGAAAATTCCATGTCAATAGCACCTTTGGAAATATATTTACTGAGAAAAACGGTGACGTGTTCAATACTTATTTCACCTGCTGTGTGTGTGTGTGTATATATATACACACACACTCGCTCGCTCAGGTCAGAAAAAGTGTGATTGTTCTTGTTTTAGTTGTTGACAACATGTTGGGACAATATGCTGTGTGTTTTCTGACACCTATCCCTGTGTGTAGCCTGCTGTTCAGTGCCAGCACAGATAAGACTGTGGGAGTGTGGGACAGTGAGACGGGCGAGAGGATCAAGCGTCTGAAAGGCCACACCTCCTTCGTTAACTCCTGCTACCCTGCTCGCCGCGGGCCTCAGCTCGTCTGTACTGGCAGCGACGACGGAACTGTCAAGGTAACCATGGTGATCAGTGTTCTTCCACCCTGGTCCCAGACACCTGTGTGTGTGTGTGTGCAGGCTTTAGTTCCGGCCCAGTACTAACACCTGATTACCTGATATATATTTATTAATGTTGGTCTGGAACTAGAGCCTACCCCACACAACCTATGAGTGTTGGTTGACTGCTGTTTAAACTGTGGGACATCAGTAAGTTGTATGTGTTGTAGCTGTGGGACATCAGTAAGTTGTATGTGTTGTAGCTGTGGGACATCAGTAAGTTGTATGTGTTGTAGCTGTGGGACATCAGTAAGTTGTATGTGTTGTAGCTGTGGGACATCAGTAAGTTGTATGTGTTGTAGCTGTGGGACATCCGTAAGAAGGGGGCAGTCCATACGTTCCAGAACACCTACCAGGTGTTGGCGGTCACATTCAACGACACCAGCGACCAGATCCTGTCTGGAGGCATCGACAACGACATCAAGGTACACGTGTGTGTGTGTGTGTGTGTGTGTGTGTGTGTGTGTGAGAGGGAGAGGCATGGCTACTGTGTCATACACCATAACATCATGGCACCTCATTCAACCTCTATAACCATGAATTTCTGTTTCTGTTTGTGACTGTCACCCAGAATGACACTTTGGATTCGCCACATTGAAAGATCAATCTAGCAAGTCCTGATGAATTATGAATGAATCATGGAATGTTACGCACCATCAGAACTCAATCCCAACAAATAAATGGCCATTAAGAATTCTAATGGGATTATTGATCAGGTGGTGGCTGTGTAATGGAGACATGGTGAGCACACAGTACAGGGGTGGGGTAGGGATAATAGGTTCTGGAGAAGGTAAGAGGGACTGGTTCCTCATCCACTAGTGACCTTTATACATTCTTATCCAGCTCCTACTGCTCTTCCACATTATAGGCTGATTTCAACTTAACCTTATCTAAACCAGAGAGAGCCAATCATGTATTCACTAAAAATAACTGCATTCTTTTCCAAGGCTTTTTCTGAATTATTTTGAAGTTGTCTATTTTTCATGAAACAATAGGGCAGGGCCTGTGGGGACTCCAGCGTGGTTTTTGGCTGGCAGGTGGGCTTCGTAGACAGCGGCTGCTTCCTCCACTTTGCTGCGCAGGGCCTTTGGGGACTCCAGCACGTGGAACGGCTGAGTGTTCCTGCTCCAGGAGCATGCCTGTGATTTTTGGAGCCAGACTGGGGTGTGTGATGTGGATGAAAGGGGTAAAGTGTCTGACCTAGGGAGGGAGATGAAACCGACCATCAGAAAGGACCACCGACTGGAGGATTACAATGACTTGAATGAGGTTAATAAAGTGAAGTCAAATGGTGGACGCCAGATCTCTTTTAGCTGCTGGAGGGAGGGATAGGTCTGACCGCATGCAAGCAGTCAGAGGCTCCTGGTTGGGTGGTGCATGTGGGTCTGAAGCAGGGCAACTGTCTCCTGCTGACGGGTTTTCTGAGGCATGCTCACTATGGCCGTCTGAGTAGCTGAGCAGAAGACATTCACAATCAAAGATGTGATGATTACAGTAGCCTGCCATATCTATCATAATGCATTCTTCCAACCGCATACATTCAAAGTAAATTGTATGGGAAAGGAGGTCAAAATAACTCGTAATTTTACATATATGCTGAATATACTCACCCATCCTCTGAGGCGCCATCCTCTTGGCAATTTCTGACAGAACAAGAATAGACTGATTTTTGCTTTTCTTTAAAAAACAAGGACATTTCTAATTTATCCCAAACTTTTTAACGTAGAATTAGGCATAACGATTATGGCTCTAGATTGCAGGGAAAAGCTGTTTTGGGAGTTTAAAGAATGCTCACCAGCCCTCCAGAACACCATCCCTCCATCCTCAAAAATAATGGGTGCATGACGCCCGTGCTCACACACACTTTTTTCTTTTAGCATATTTCACCCCCGTTCTCATCTTTGTGGTATTGCGCTGATTCACTCTCTCTCTCTCCCCCATCCAGCCATCAATCTATGTCTGTGTGCCAGTGAGCTCTCGTGTGTTAATCCCTTTCACATAAGGTTACATCCCATACGTACCTTAAGGATGATGCGCGCGAGAGAGACCAGATCCTACCAGGAGGCTACTGTGTTGCACCGTTAGACAGTGAAATAACTTACTTCCTCTCTCTCTGTGAGTGCAGGTGTGGGACCTGAGGCAGAATAAACTGACCTACAGTATGCATGGTCATGGCGATTCTCTGACTGGACTCAGCCTCAGCTCAGAGGGATCCTACCTCCTCTCCAACTCCATGGACAACACAGGTCAGTGTGTGAGCGAGCAAGATTGTGTGTGGTTACAATACTTGAGTGTTGTCCTATGTGGCTGAGTTGCTGGAGCATGGCGTTTGTAACGCCAAGGGTCGTGGGTTCGATTCCCGCTGGGGCCACCCATACAAGAAATGTGCACCCAAGACTAGAAGTCGCTTTGGATAAAAGTGTATGCTAAATGGGACATATATTAAAACATACAGTCTACCTGCAGTGTAACCACTCAACATTTACATTACATTCAGTCATCCAGCAGACTCAGATCCAGAGCGACCCACAGCAGCAACCAGGGTTTAACTAGTCAAGTCAGTTAAGAACAAGTTCTTATTTACAATGACGTCCTACCAAAAGGAAAAAGACCTCCTGCAGGGATGGGGGATGGGATTAAAAATAAAATAAGTAAAATATAAATATAGGACTGATAGCTGCCCCTCAACCATCTGATAATAAATAAATAACCTCTCCTTTGTATATTTAAAAAATGTTTTAATATATTATAATAATAAATAACCTCTCCCACAACACTGCAAATACATCAAGGACAACAAAAATCTAAACAGCAACGCCAACTGTATACGTTTCAGTGCTTATGATGCACTATTTACGTGTGCGCACGTGTGCGTTTGAATGCTAGTGTGTGCATGTGTAAAATATATTATATTATGTACTAATGTGTGTGTGTGTGTGTTGTCCCGTAGTACGTATTTGGGACGTCCGTCCGTTTGCTCCCAAGGAGAGGTGTGTAAAGATATTCCAGGGGAACATACACAACTTTGAGAAGGTAAATTAAGGATATTGATCAGAGTCTGAGATTCAAGTGTTTTGATTTAGGAACTGAAGAGACTTTCAGTGCGTGTGTCAATATTTGTGCTCATATCATGTTTGTAAGCCTTGGCACTGCTATAGCATGGTTATATCATGTTAATAAACTTGTGTATAATACATTGCTGTGTCCGCAGAATCTTTTGAGGTGTTCCTGGTCCGCTGACGGCAGCAAGATTTCCGCAGGCTCAGCCGACAGGTGAGCGGACACACACAGCAATACAACCCCCCCCCCCCCCCAAAAAAAAATAAAGCAACAATCACCCCTTGTATGATCCTTTATCTGTTTGTGTGTCCAGGTTTGTGTATGTGTGGGACACCACCTCTCGTAGGATCCTGTACAAGCTGCCAGGCCACGCTGGGTCAGTCAATGAGGTCGCCTTCCACCCAGAGGAGCCTATTGGTGAGAGGACTCTGTTTATGTCTGTCTGGACAATCACTTCCTCTCTTTTTAATGTTTTATTTTCTCCTTTCCCTTGCTCGTTCTCTAATAGTGTTTTTTTTCCCCCCTTTCCCACAGTCCTCTCTGGCGCTAGTGACAAGAGACTCTACATGGGAGAGATTCAGTAGGACCGAGTGTGTGTGTGTGTGAGAGTGTGTGTGTGTGTGGATTCTGTCCCGGAGCCGTGTGTGTGTGTGTGTGTGTGTGTGTGTGTGTGTGGATTCTGTACTTTTATATGCTTCAGTTTATTTAGTAACAGCCTCAGACTGCTTTAGTTAAGAATGTCCAGTCACAACAAACACCTGTATTTTTTTTTATTTCTCTTAATAAAACTATGTCTGGGGGAAAAATATTTTTCTGCCATATCCTTTTTTTTTTTTTTCAAGGGTTGTTCCACCAATTCACCAACTCGATGTCACCTAATTTTAACATTGTCATTCTGTAATGTGCACATGTTAATCTTCACAAAAGTTTTCCCATCTCAAGCAGTTAAATAAATAGAATGACTATAGTAAGTGCCAATTAAAATGTCAGAAAATGTCCATAATATATCAGCCTTAATAGTGGAATGGTAGTGTTTTGCAGTATTACTTACCCGTCAGTGTTGTAATTGGCTGGGATATTTGCCTATTGATTTCTCCTGCTGGAGAGGCATCTGTTGTCAAAATGGAAAAGCTGTTCTGACTTTGTGGCTGTGTTACTGTCTTTTCCTGGTTGCAAAAATGCTACTCCTGTTCGCTCAATTTCTGTTTATGTGAGAAAGCAAGCACTGAAAGTGTAGGGAGTCATTGTACCATCTCTAAATCTCTGTCTTTTCAATAACAAAAAATATTGTTTTTACAGCTGTTTGAAGCTAGTGGACGAGTTACTTTCAGTTTTGGTCCACTGGCTTCAAACAGCGGTTTTGGTCCACCAGATATTTTTTGTGGGTAAGTAATACTGTGAAATACTATTATTCCACTCTTACTGCAGATATAGTGACACTTTCTGAAATTGCAAAAATACAATCCTATTTGTAGAACCTTTTTTTTTTTTTTAAACACATTCTAACCGTTCTGATTGATCCTAGAAACCGATGGGTTGGGCCAGAGCCAAAACACACGTGGGAGAAGCAGTGGTTTGAAAGTTCATCATTGGCTTTGATACATTGATTGATTGGAGATTATTCAATAGCTGATTTACTTTTTGTTCAACACCCTCATTCTGATGTCGCCACAAAACTACTTCAATGACGGAAGTTTCAGACGGAGGTATGTAGAGAACAGAGCAGAGGAAGAATTCAGTTTGAGTCCAGAAAATAGCCAAAGAGTAGCTCAAACCAGCTCACCTGCTTTTACACTATGATTTGACTATTGGATGTTCAATGTTTCTTTTGAACAAAAACATTTTTCAAAAGGAATAGTTTGACTGGATTAAAACGAGTTTAAGTCACGTAACAGGGTTGACCTTAATGAGGGACAGACTTTAATGAATCACATGAAATAATAATGTTCAAAATAACTAGAGCTTCACAATGACTGGGGAAAACTTCAAATCAAAACTTGGAGAAATGTTGGGGTTAAATGGGTTAAAATCTTAGTCACAGAGGGTTCACTGAGGGACATGTCAAAATGCTGGATTTATTGAATTCTCCATGTGGTCTATATTAAAGGACACTTCATTTAATATAACAGGCTTTTAAAACACAATATATCAAAGGGACGGTAAGACCCTAAAGCTGAATGTGTGTGTTTGTAATACCTGTCTTTACTCTGAAAGTATTAGTACTCGTTTTTAACTGACACAAACACAGCCATACAACCAAATAGGAATTGAAATAGCTATAAGGTTTTTCAGAGTTTTAGAATGTAAAATCTAAATGGCAAATCTTAAGTAATACATTATTTACATTGGCTGCCTCCCGTTTTATAGAGCATGGACCTAGATATTGTATTTGCTGCAAGTTTCATCTCTGGTATTATTCACGCTCCTGGCTCTGTTTCTTTTGTCTATCTGCTGAACGCCTCGCGCTCCTCTGTTCCATTCCCATGTGGTCGCGCGCACGCCGTCGGCAGAATTTATAGGCCGTGTTGGACTGCTTTAAAATGTGTTTCCTTCATTCCTCCTACGTTCTTCGCCTTCAGGCTCAAATGTATTTGACAAAGTTTGAAAGGTAAAATATATCTAGTGTGATCACTTCATCTCACCTATCTAATCATGTAAGATCAGTGGGCGCCATAAGGAAGGAAATAAACATTTTGATTGTGCAATCTCAAACACGGCCCAGTTCCTATGAAATGAGAGCAGGGGGGGGGTACACCGGGATTTGCTCTGCCCCCTGCTCGCGCCCGCCCCAGCAGGCACCACGGATTGTTGACAAAGACGCCGCGAGACGGAGAAGAGAGCCCTAGCCTTGGTTTTAAGACACGGGCCACCGGAGGACTACCGTTAAAGACTCCGTCCGTTTATGGAGAACGGTGAAGGAACGCGAGCGTCTTGAAAACCAACCGTGAGTAACAATTATCCGCTTTGTGTGTGTTGGTGCATAGCATATTTAATTTAGTCAGCCCAGGCAGCTACCTCCATCGGGTCATTTCATTCCCCTCCCTCCCCGTGTGATCCGTAATCATATGATGCTCATTTCTACCAGTTAACCCGCGAGACCTGCCCGGTTATGACAGCTTTCCGTCTTTCTTTGTGTCTTGTCTCTGTGTGTCTTCCCCCCTCCTTTCGCGACCAATCGGAAGGTGTGGCCGGCTCCAGGCGATTCGGTAATACTGTCTTTGCTTTAAACAGTGGTCGGACCGGCTCGTGAAGAAGAGAACCCCGGGCAAACCAGCCACCTTTACATAGCCACACCGACAGAATGATCAGAACGGGCCGGGATGGGTTGGTGTTGGTGTGATTAACGTGAGTCTCAAGGAGTCTTCCATACCTAGAAGAACCAGGAGGCCGGGGTCCAGGCGAGGTCTGGCCGGGCATGGTGTGATTTGAGTCGGGCAGCCAGTCTGGATCTGACCGGTGACCATCCGTCCTTTCCCCGGAGCCTGCGTGGCCCCAAGCCACGTCCAGAGCCCTCCAAGATGGGGAAGTGTGACGGGAGAGTTACGCTGGTGGTGATATGTTCACTGCAGCTGGTGAGTGTTTGTTGCAGTGAGGTGTGTGTTGCATATCCACAATGACCATATTTTGACACAGTCCCTGTTTCCATCTCTCTCCCGCTTTCACTCACTGAGTCTTACATCTGTGTCTAAGAGAGAGAGATGGTCTGACTGAAAAACGTTTGAACTATTAACAGTGTGTCACATTATTGGTATTATTTTCAACCACAGGACGTGTGTGTGGGTTGATTACTGTATTCTGGGAGACCACGTGAAAAGGAACACTTAAGCTTTTGAAAGTAACAGCAGGAAAACAAGGGAGCTCTATCTTCCTCCCATCTACAAATGCTATTCCTCTCTTCCTGCTCTCTCTCTCCTGTCATCCTGCTGCTCTTTGTCCCTCTGTCTCTCTCTTTGGTCAACTTTTATTTCTGTTTCTTATTTTTAACTGTTGTTAATGTTTGTGGCAGTATGCTGTAGTTGGTGTGTGTTTATTTGATTGTGATATATTGTGACAGTGGGAACTAGGGAATACATCTTATTTTTAGTAGTTTGGAGAGTTTATTTGTGTGTTTGTTGGGGGGAGGGTAGTCCCTCGGCTTGGGGGGGTAGTCCCTCTGCTGGTGCTCCTTGCAGTTTCCATGGAAACAACTGCAGCATAATGTGTGTGTGTTTTGTTTCTTTGAGTGTATGTGTGTGTCCCTGTGCATATCCCAGAGAAGGAGTGTGTGTAAAACTGCAACAATGTAATACCATGACCATCCTCTAGAAGTATCTTGTGATATAACGTTACCTGTGTGTGTGTGTGTGTGTAGATGGCAGCGCTCCAGAGACAGGTGTTTGACTTCCTGGGCTACCAGTGGGCTCCTATCCTGGCCAACTTCCTCCACATAATGGCCGTTATACTGGGGATCTTTGGAACAGTGCAGTACAAATACCGCTACCTCATATTGGTGAGACGCGTAAACACACCACACACAAAAATACAAATACATACACCCTAACCCCTCTTTGTCTCTCTGTATTTCAGTATGCGGTGTGGTTGGTGCTGTGGGTGGGATGGAACTCCTTCATCATCTGTTTCTACCTTGAGGTGGGACACTTGTCTCAGGTAAGAGATGTGCGTGTGTTTATAACGGGTTTATAACGTGTTTAGAATGAATTTGTGTGTGTAAGGTGTTTCTGATTTTATAACATGTTGATAATGTGTGTATGTACAGTTGAAGTCGGAAGTTTATACACACTTAGGTTGAAGTCATTGACTTTTCCACTCCACAGATTTCATGTTAACAAACTATAGTTTTGGCAAGTCGGTTAGGACATCTACTTTGTGCATGACACAAGTAATTCTTCCAACAATTGTTTACAGACAGATTATGGAATCAGTTGTAGGTGTACCTGTGGATGTATTTCAAGGCCTACCTTCAAACTCATTGCCTCTTTGCTCGACATCGGGGAAAAATCAAAAGAAATCAGCGGAGACATCAGAACAACTCCACAAGTCTGGTTTATCCTTGGGAGCAATTTCCAAACGCCTGAAGGTACCACGTTCATCTGTACAAACATTAGTACGCAAGTATAAACACCATGGGACCACGCAGCCGTCATAACGCTCAGGAAGGAGACACGTTCTGTCTCCTAGAGATGAACGTACTTTGTTGCGAAAAGTGCAAATCAATCCCAGAACAGCAGCAAAGGACCTTGTGAAGATGCTGGAGGAAGTACAAAAGATACAAAAGTATCTATATCCACAGTAAAACGAGTCCTATATCGACATAACCTGAAAGGCTGCTCAGCAAGGAAGAAGCCACTGCTCCAAAACCGCCAGCCTACGGTTTGCAACTGCACATGGGGACAAAGATCGTACTTTTTGGAGAAATTTCCTCTGGTCTGATGAAACAAAAATAGAACTGTTTGGCCATAATGGCCATTGTTATGTTTGGAGGAAAAAGGGGGAGGCTTGCAAGCTGAAGAAAACCATCCCAACAGTGAAGCACAGGGGTGGCAGCATCATCGTTATTATTATAACTTTTATTTAACTAGGCAAGTCAGTTAAGAACAAATTCTTATTTACAATGATGGCCTAGGAACAGTGGGTTAACTGCCTTGTTCAGGGGCAGAATGACAGATCTTTACCTTGTCAGCTCTGGGATTACGGGCCCAATGCTCTAACCACTCGGCTACCTGTTGTGGGGGTGCTTTGCTGCAGGAGGGACTGGTGCACTTCACAAAATAGATGGCATCATGAGGAAGGAAAATTATGGGGATATATTGAAACAACATCTCAAGACATCAGCCAGGAAGTTAAAACTTGGTCGCAAATGGGTCTTCCAAATGGACAATGACCCCAAGCATACTTCCAAAGTTGTGGCAAAATGGCTTAAGGACAACAAAGTCAAGGTATTGGAGTGGCCATCACAAAGCCCTGACCTCAATCCTATAGAAAGTTTGTGGGCAGAACTGAAAAAGCGTGTGCGAGCAAGGAGGCCCACAAACCTGACTCAGTTACACCAGTTCTGTCAGGAGGAATGGGCCAGAATTCACCCAACTTATTGTGGGAAGCTTGTGGAAGGCTACCCAAAACGTTTGACCCAAGTTAAAAAATTTGAAGGCAATGCTACCAAATACTAATTGAGTGTATGTAAACTTCTGACCCACTGGAATGTGATGAAAGAAATAAAAGCTGAAAAAAAATTAACATTCTTAAAATAAAGTGGTGATCCTAACTGACCTAAGACAGGGCATTTTTACTAGGATTAAATGTCAGGAATTGTGAAAAACTGAGTTTAAATGTATTTGGCTAAGGTGTATGTAAACTTCTGACTTCAACTGTATGTATGATGTATTTTATAACATTTGTGTGTTCATAACATGTTTTTTCTAATTTGTGTGTGGTGTGTAGAACAGGGACTTCCTGATGACGTTCAACACGTCGCTGCATCGGTCCTGGTGGATGGAGCACGGCCCAGGTTGCCTAGTAACGCCTGTGTTGGACTCACGCATCGCACCTGACGACCACCATGTCATCACCGTCTCTGGTTGTCTCCTTGACTACCAGTACATTGAGGTGCTGAGCGCCGCTCTACAGGTCCTACTGGCTGTGAGTAACGCACACACCCCACCAGGGACCCACGGTGCTCAGAATGACAGAAATCACATTTAGATTATGGTAATTCGTTTTAACAAAACATTTAACTCGAGGATGCAACGATGTGTGGTCCTTAACAAATTCCGATGCGCACTTTGTAGATGTTAGAATAACTGTCCACGTTTACTCTTCCTCAGCCAACAAGACGAGTAACCAACAGCAAAATCAATGTCAAGCTACCATCTCCCACAGTAGAAAAGTTGACCTATTCTTATGGTCAGCTTGTCGTTCTGTGCGAGAAATAAATAGCCTATTCCAAACAGACTCTGGGACAGTTGTGGGACGATAGATCCCAAATTCATACAACCATGTCGTAACGTTGGCTTTGATTTAATTTGATGACATGCTATTTTATCAAATCGATTATCTAACGTTTAATTGATTACGTGATATAATTAAATCATGCAATAATTAAATGATGAATAATCTGGGGCACCACTGGAATCTGTCGTTTACAGAGTTACCAATTCCGGAAAATAACTCAGGATATTTTATATCTTATAACAGTCAATTATTAACCATACCTCTTATCAGTCTCATTCTGATGATCGTAAAATCTAATCTGCACGAACCCTAGCGAACAGGTTGAATCAGCAATACACAAATTGGCTTAATCCTTTATTTACTAACTAAATAATCACCCAGAATTAAATATATATATATATATATATATATATATATACACACACACACACAGAGGATAGATCATACTTAGATTACTAATCATGTCATGAAAAGTCCCTAGTGGACTAACCCGATATGACGGCTGATATCGTGTTATTTACATTGTAAATTAGAACAAATTTACAATGACAGCCTACACTGGCCAAACCCGAACTACGCTGGGCCATTGTGCTTTGCCCTATGGGACTCGCAATTATGAGCGGTTGTGATACAGTCTGGATTCAAACCAGGGACTGTAGTGACACCTCTTGCACTGAGATGCAGTGCCTTAGACCACTGCGCCACTCAAAAGCCAGCTATTACCGGCTAACGGAAACCCTGACACACACTTGTACACACAAACGCATACATACAGACACACACACACAACATGATACTAACCTTAACCTCTCTGTCTCTCCCTTAGCTCTTTGGCTTTGTGTATGCCTGCTATGTGAGCAAAGTCTTCCAGGATGACGAGGATAGCTGTGAGTGTTGCGTCTGTCTGAGTGATCCGTCTATCTCAGTATTCCATCTGTCTCAGTGTTCTGTCTATATCAGTGTTCCGCCTGCCTCTGAGTTCTCTGTCTGCTTCTGAACTTTTGCTTACTCGCTCTCTCTCTCAGTTGATTTCATTGGTGGCTTTGACTCCTATGGTTACCAGCCTCCTCAGAAGACCTCCCACCTCCAACTGCAGCCCCTCTACACGTAGGTAACCTCTAACCTTTTAACCTTAACCTCATGGTGACCCCTTAACCTAGTCTTTAAGGCGTCTGCATGCTTCCATTCTGAAATATTTCAGAACTGTTTGTGCACATATTATGACATTTTGTGATGTTTTTGTTTCGAATTGGTCTTCTGCAAGGGTTTTTTCAGCTGTTCGTGCACAGAAGTCGATAGCTGAAATCTACGCCACTTTTTCTGTGATTGGTCAACAGTAGGGATTCTTCAATAAAGTGTTTCTGTGATTGGTCAACAGTAGGGATTCTTCAATAAAGTGTTTCTGTTATTGGTCAACAGTAGGGATTCTTCAATAAAGTGTTTATGTGATTGGTCAACAGTATGGATTCTTCAATAAAGTGTTTCTGTTATTGGTCAACAGTAGGGATTCTTCAATAAAGTGTTTCTGTGATTGGTCAACAGTAGGGATTCTTCAATAAAGTGTTTGTTGTCATTCAACAAAATACATTGTTTTCATGCAAATGTTTTAACTTTAGAAATACTGCACCAAACATTTTAGATGTATAATTGTGTGAATAAGATCTCCTTGACAAAAACATAAAAATTGATGACAGATTTCTTTAGTTATTTTGAGGAAGTGTATACTGGCTACGGCGTCTAGAGATGGGCAAATGTTTTTCAAGCAAAGGTCTTTTTAAGGGAGTATGCGAGCACACTAGTTTGGTTTGCGTAGTCGAGTTCGGCTAGATGCCAGCCGATCCGAAGCAGGCGGAAGGCTTTAGGGAGGGAATTGGTTTAACAAAATATTTATGATTTATTGTGTGACCTACTTTCCCTTTGAACTGTATGATATCTCTGTATTTATCTCTCTCTCATCTCTGTCTCTCTCTCTCTCAGGGCCGGGTAGGGAAAGGAGGCGCCCCCATCAGACCACACCTCAGCGGTGAAGCTGAGTCGCCTTGGGAACAGAGCACTCTCTGTGTGTCACAGTACAACTGAAAGTTGGACTCACCTGTGTGTGTATGTGAGACTAAGTGTATGCCTGTGTGGTAACTGATGTGAAGCTGAGGTGAATGTACGGAGGTCAGGGTGGAACTAGCCATTCTATGGGAAATGGGAGGGGGAGACACTGGGTGTGGTCACTTGTTAATGGACACAGGATATTGAGAGGACACTCTGCAGCTACCGGCTCTCTGCACTCTTAGGACCCAGTGGATGTGTGTGTGTGTGTGTGTGTAGCTCTACAGGACTAGCTGAATGACCTCTGAACTATTTTGGGAGGGGCCTCAAAGTCACATGGGGCACGGCTCTTCATGTTGTCATTTTAGAATGTGATGATGTCATAATAGAACAATCGAAATAAAGAAACTGTTTCTAAGTTAAATCGGACCTGTGTTTTCTGCACACACAAATTGATGTAAGTATGAATCTGCATGATAGAACATGCTGCAGATAGTATATTCTAGTGACAGTTACACACTGGACTAGTGACTGTTGAATGGTAATTTATTTATTTGTAACAGGCTAGGCTCTACTTTACATTAAAGTTTAGTAATTTAGCAGACGTTCTTATCCAGAGCAACTTACAGGAGCAATTGGGGTTAAGTACCTTGCCCAAGGGCACATCGACAGATGTTTCACCTAGTCGGTTCGGGGATTTGCACCAGCGACCTTTTAGTTAGTGGCCCAAAGCTCTTTCCGCTAGGTTACCTGCCGCTACCACCCTGCCCTCGCATTGCACCGGTCTAGTAGAGCAGTGGTTCCCAGCTTTTTTCAGTAACTGTGCTACCAAATGAATTTTGCTCTGCCCGGAGTACCAACCCCCCCCGTGTGCATTTTACCAGTAGGCCAATGGTCATGAGTCTTCTCCATTACCATCTGTGGACAGGCCAAGTACCCCTAGGGGTCGTAGTAACCGCTGTGGACAGGCCATGTACCCCCAGGGGTCGTAGTACCCCCAGGGGTCGTAGTACCCCCAGGGGTCGTAGTACCCCCAGGGGTCGTAGTACCCCCAGGGGTCGTAGTATCCCCAGTGGACAGGCCACGTACCCCTAGGGGTCCTAGTATCCCCAGTGGACAGGCCACGTACCCCTAGGGGTCCTAGTATCCCCAGTGGACAGGCCACGTACCCCTAGGGGTCATAGTATCCCCTGTGGACTGGCCACGTACCCCTAGGGGTCCTAGTACCTCCGGTTGGGAACCACTGTAGCAGAGCATCCAGATCCAGCCTCATGAACACCCTCTGTCCCTCTGTGTGCTCAGCAGTCAGCACGTTGCCATGGCTGGACTCCATCCATTACAATCATCATGAATAGATAGCATTCTGTCCATACCTAATAATGGGTATCTGGGACTGGGAATAATAAACTGTCCACACTCACCTAACCAGTGTTAGAGAGACACCACTATAATATTTATTATGAATGTAGTTATTAGTGTATTTTTGCCCAATGTGAGATAGAACAGCTTGTCAACAGAGCCACACATATTTTAACAAAGGGACTGTGAGACCCTCCCCTCCCAGTTGGCGCAATGAACCACACGCTCTCCGCTCTCATCCGTTCCCATGATGCAGCGCGTATGCCTGTCTCTGCTCCCCTCCGAGCCGCCATGTTGTCGGAGTGAAAGCCTGGAAGTCTGGCGAGAGAACCGGGGTTGAAATCTGCGACCATCCGCCCTCTCCGCCTGTAAGTAGCCCTCAAACGGGGCACAGCGCGCCTCTAGCCGCCTCAAACCACACATCATCCGATGTATTGCCTTTACCGGGCCGTAACGATAGTTTTTGTGGGTTATTTTAACAAATGTCTTGCCTCCTCCCTCACCTGCCTCCTCCGGTTGTTGCCGTCTTCCGCTCTAGCCAGACAGCTAGGGCCTTTGTTATCTAACTAGTCATGGAGACCTGTAGGGCTCGCCTCGCGCCCCTCCCCGTGCTAGTAATGGGGTCACCGGTGTGTGTTAACCCTGGTAGGGGGGTTGTCGGGGGCGAGTTGGTCTGGTCGCTGCCTTGGAGGCCGTGTATTGTTTTTTTTGGTAGACTTGGGTAGTTCGGTAGGTACTGGAACCAGTTCCGTGGTTGCAATCATCAATACATGCCACTTAACGTAGCTGACATGGATAACGTTACTACCTAATTATATGTCAAAACCAGACAAACGTTTATTTAAGTCCGTTTTCATGTCTAAATGGCCTCGTTTAGTTATTTTGATGTTGTGCCTCGGCGACTGACAGTTATCTAGCTGGCACAAAGCTTCGTTCCGTTTTTAATTGTTCTGTCCCGGGTGGACAGGACAGTAGTTCGCGGTGATAATCGATCCACGGTATTAAATAATGATTAACCCAGTTATGGGCAACAATGCTATTTCCGGCTGGAGAACGTGATGAGACGAGACTGTGTGCTCGCTAACGTTACCGATTTCCGGGTGTTTCCAAATAGGTTACGTTACCTAGTTATGATAGCATACACCGCTGAGAAATGAATGGCTGTTTGTTTCTGCCTGCATTGAATAACATATTTCCAGAACCAAACAGACCGGAAGTATTTGTTCGTGTTTTGATTGAAAGTGGTTGTCTGGATGGCAGGAGCTAGCTAACTGTCTGGCTGACTAACGTTGCCTGCAGAGGGGGGCGTGCTTGTTATGGCATAGCTCTATGCATGGAGGCGAGGGTGGGCGGGTACTTATATTTGGCCTGTCACACATGCTAAACGTGTATTATATGCACGTGTGAATTTGATTGTTATAATTTGTTGCATATCCCAACTCCCCCAAGGCACCCTCTGAGAGTAGATTCACGGCCAGGGTCAGTCATTATTAACGGAGACCCTGGAGCAATTAGGATTGTGTGTGTGAGGTAGATATGTGTTATGCAATTTGACAGATTCAGGCTATATTCCCCAAATACTTTTGTGTCTTCCTGTCCATCAGAGGTTGGCTAAATGAAACTTAGAACAGACCACCTGGTTGTCTTTAACATGGCTTACGACTGAACACAAGCCTTGTCTGTTGAGCGGGTGGAATCCACATCACCATATTCAGCAGGACACAATGTTGTGTTAACATTGCATATAGAAAGATCATGAGTAAAACTGACGCGGTTTGTTTTGTGCAAGTCAGAGAAGCTTGAAGTTTGTTCTGCAGAATATATTTCTTCAGACAGGTGGTGAACATAAACAAAGCAGGCTAAATCATCCAAGCCAGCTAAGCCCATGGTGGGACATGCACAGGAAAACATGCATGCCTCCTGAAATGTTTGACACAACGCAAGCATTTGCTGCATAATCATGTAGAGTATAACCGTCAGGGACAATGTTTCTGTCTAACGTGTCATGTAGGCCTACATATTACATAAGGTGAAATAAACCAGACCACACCTGACTTCTGTTACCTACCTACATTACCTATCTACCTTCAGACCATCTGTAACTAGTGAAAGTGAATAGACTAGTTGTATTTTGTTAATTTAACCTGTATTTAGCTAGGGATGTCTGTTAAAAATAAATTCTTATTTACAATGACGGCCTAGGAACAGAGGGTTAACTACCTTGTTCAGGGGCAGAACGACAGATTTTTACCTTGTCAACTTGGGGATTCGATCCAGCAACCTTTCAGTTACAGGCCCAATGCTCTAACCACTCGGTTACCTGCCGCCCCAGATATCACAATATATTTCTAATTTCTGGCGGTATTTGTCGGTATTTTATGTTTCTGAATAATAAATATTCTAAATATGTTTTATGAGTAGGCTAGTGTATGAGCCTAGAATGGCAACAAATTAATTCTTAGTGGTTTTAATGGGCTTTCTGCAAATTAATTCTTAGTGGTTTTAATGGGCTTTCTGCAAATTAATTCTTAGTGGTTTTAATGGGCTTTTGGGCATTCTGATTCTGATTTTGTTTTTTATTCAACCAAGCTAGGACAAAACTGACAGTGAAGTAGTCCAATTTGTTTAACTTTTAATTTATTTAGCACTGTACCAAAATATCGTTATAGGCATTATTGTAAAAAACCAAACCGGACCGGTATGTGGATCCATACCTGTATACCTTTAAAATATGATTTATCTCCCAGCCCTAGCTTGTGCTTATGTCATGGTTTTTCTAAGCAAAAGAGTCAGGCTTCCATTTTATTCTCTTGTTTGGCAGTTAAATCAAACATGGAAATCACCCACGCAAGTCATGACTTGATTAAAAGTATAATTTAGATGGAATTTGACCCCTGTCTTTGCGCTGGGGCTTGGCTGTGTGTGTGTGTGTGTGTGTGACACCGTGTGTGTGTGTGACACCGTGTGTGTGTGTGACACCGTGTGTGTGTGTGACACCGTGTGTGTGTGTGACACCGTGTGTGTGTGACACCGTGTGTGTGTGACACCGTGTGTGTGTGACACCGTGTGTGTGTGACACCGTGTGTGTGTGACACCGTGTGTGTGTGTGACACCGTGTGTGTGTGTGACACCGTGTGTGTGTGTGACACCGTGTGTGTGTGTGACACCGTGTGTGTGTGTGACACCGTGTGTGTGTGTGACACCGTGTGTGTGTGACACCGTGTGTGTGTGACACCGTGTGTGTGATTCCCAAAATGCTGGGTATAAAAATAAAAGGGCAGTCCCCCCTTAAAATGTAAGCTGGTCAGATGTTTATAACTCATATGTGGTCCAACGTTGGTTAGAAGAAATCTTGCGGCCTCAACCCCAAATGAGTGGGAACGATTGGCACGGGTTAATTAGAAGGGATCAGGTGCTGACAATGTTACCCATTAATTTGGGACAGGATATTTTACATTTTAATTTGTTTATTTAACCCACAAGCATTTCACTACACCCGCAATAACATCTGCTAACCATGTGTATGTGACTAATACAACATTTGATTTAATTTAACTAGACAAGTCAGTTAAGAACAAATTCTTATTTACAATGACGGCCAAACCCGGACGTTGCCGGGCCAATTGTGCGCCGCCCTATGGGACTCCTAATCACGTCCGGTTGTGATACAGCCTGGAATCAAACCAGGGTCTGTAGTGACGGCTCTAGCACTGAGATGCAGCGCCACTGAGATGCAGATGCAGTGCAGTTTCACTAGAGTAACACAGTTTTTCCATTAAAAAATCTAGTCTTTCTGTTGCTCCTAAATTCAATGTGGTGCTCCTAACCTTGCCTAATCATGTTGAATTATTCTGTTATCCAGCAATCTAGCTGTATTTTGTTATTTTTGCCTACTGTTTAATTATCCACTTCCATAAATCATGTTTCGTTCAGATATGTTAATGTATTATCTACTTTTAGAATACACCTAATGACCATAAGCAAACAGCAATGTTTAAAAAAAAGTTAATGGTAACCATTTATCATAAATGCTCAACTTCCAAATCATTACTTTAATGTTCTTTCATTATTTTTAAAGAGCGACTGCCTATCTATCTATCTATCTATCTATCTATCTATCTATCTATCTATCTATCTATCTATCTATCTATCTATCTATCTATCTATCTATCTATCTATCTTATCTATCTTATCTATCTTATCTATCTTATCTATCTTATCTATCTTATCTATCTTATCTATCTTATCTATCTATCATCATTTTGATCATTCTCGTCTAAAACGGAGTTTGGAACATCCGTGCGTCGCAACCTGTAAATTAAGGTTGTGCTTTGATTTGACGATATCTGTTAGCCCACTAACATGGGGTGAACAGCTGCAGTGATTGCTCTCTCTCCAATAGCATAGACCAGGGATCCCAAAATTCTCACGACCCCAACCAACCATGTGAAAATAATTATGTAATTAACAGCCATTGTTACCTTTTTTATTTGGGGCTATGGGTTCCATGTTGCCTTGAACGCAATGAAGTCTGAGATTTCAGAGTTACCAGTTGTTTTGAACAAGGAATTAATGCTTTGAGGGAAGACCTCTTCCCTTTGAGTCAGGAACTAAAACTCATCTGTAGTGAATCCGTGACGGCGTTGTCTGCAGCATTCGGTCACATGACCGCTCGATCCGCTGTTCGGTTTCACTTATCGGCATGTCAACTAAGCCAGGATCACAGTTAAACAGATTGGGAAGTAGGTACTGAAGTGCTCTTCCAAGCTCGTGAGGTGAGCAGTCATCACTTGTGTGGGACACTTACGGATGCTGTTTTATGTTAGAAACATGCTTAGCTCTTTTGCCGCCAGTTGCTCTCGGTGTATCATACTCAATGCGTCCATATGGCAGAGGGAGACTCATTCATAACTAGAGTGCAGAGGCTTGCCTGCCGTCCCGCCATAGATGGAACCCCATCGGTGCAAAACCCCACCATTCTATCCCATATGGAATCTGTTTTTCGCCAATGTAGCCACGCAGCACACTGAACATCCGTTTCATGCTCGGGAATCTTGAGACAGAACAATATGTCATCGTGAATAGCATCCCCCAACATGTATAGCGAACAAAAGTCAATGCATGGGCACCTTGATCACTTGATTGCTAGCAATAGCATACATTCCTTGTTTAACAGTGTTATCTGACAAAGGTATTGATGTGATTTCTTTGCCTCTGCCTTCCCACATGTTGTTTTCACCACATCAATTGCGTCCGGTGATACCTATCTGCAATAGTGTGGAGTTTCATAGCGGTGCGGGCCTAGTCATTCACCATGGGATGATTCAAGTGCAGCCTTTCATTTAGATTTTTAAGGTTAACCACATTGCAATGAATTTGAGATACAAAGACAACTGTGTGTGTGTGGTGTGTGTGTGTGTGTGTGTGTTGACCCCAATTATTTGACTGGACGAGAGGCTGTTGGTGGACCAAGATTTTTTTTTAGTCGGGCAGTAGCAAATATGTATATATTTTTTTTTATGGCACACAAGATTCGCGCCCATCTCAGTGAACTAATCCATTGCGGAGGCCGCTGTCTAAGAAGAAGGGGAGGATGGCTGCACAATGCCCTTCTCGCTCCAGAATGCACTTCTCGCTCCAGAATGCACTTCTCGCTCCAGAATGCACTTCTCGCTCCAGAATGCCCTTCCCGCTCCAGAATGCCCTTCTCGCTCCAGAATGCCCTTCCCGCTCCAGAATGCACTTCTCGCTCCAGAATGCACTTCTCGCTCCAGAATGCACTTTCCCGCCGATTTGTGCACATTCATTGTTTCATAACTTAATTGTGTGAATTGTTTACATTTGATTGTTGGTGTCTATCAATTCACCATTACATACATCACCAGTACATTCATTCCTATAATTTCTAGTCTACAATGTTTGTTTGGTTACGGTAATGTCTGTTAATGCATTCTATATATTATTTTTCCAGTCTTTTACCGTTCTCATTTTCTGAGTGAGTGGACACATTGTTTGCAGAGCGCACAACCTTGTGAGAAACAAGTTTCGGTTTATTTCATTCCATTTACGAGTTTTGTCATTTTAGTCATTGTCTTTTGTTTGGAGCGCTCCTGTCAATGTTGAGTACGGACGTGCACCTGATTACGCATAGAAGTAGGGCTATGCTACCTGGCCTCCCTGCAAATCTAGGTACAGTTGAAGTCGGAAGTTTACATACACTTAGGTTGAAGTCATTAAAACTCATTTTTCAACCACTCCACAGATTTCATGTTAACAAACTATAGTTTTGGCAAGTCGGTTAGGACATCTACTTTGTGCATGACACAAGTCATTCTTCCAACAATTGTTTACAGACAGATTATTTCACTTATAATTCACTATATCACAATTCCAGTGGGTCATAAGTTTACATACTCTAAGTTGACTGTGCCTTTAAACAGCTTGGAAAATTCCATAAAATGATGTAATGGCTTTTAGAAGCTTCTGATAGGCTAATTGACATAATTTGAGCCAATTGGAGGTGTACCTGTGGATGTATTTCAAGGCCTACCTTCAAACTCAGTGCCTCTTTGCTTGACGTCATGGGAAAATCTAAAGAAATCAGCCAAGACCTCAGCAAAAAAATTGTAGACCTCCACAAGTCTGGTTCATCCTTGGGAGCAATTTCCTAACGCCTGAAGGTACCACGTTCATCTGTACAAACAATAGTACGCAAGTATAAACACCATGGGACCACGCAGCCGTCATACCGCTCAGGAAGGATACGCGTTCTGTCTCCTAGAGATTAACGTACTTTGCTGCGAAAACAAGGGCATACAAGGGCATGTTTGGCAGCATGAGTGAAGGAGGCTTTATTGCGAAATCGGAAGGCTACCTAAAACATTTGACCCAAGTTAAACAATTTAAAGGCAATGCTACCAAATACTAATTGAGTGTATGCAAACTTCTGACCCACTGGGAATGTGATGAAATAAATAAAAGCTGAAATAAATAATTCTCTCTACTATTATTCTGACATTTCACATTCTTAAAATAAAGTGGTGATCCTAACTGACCTAAGACAGTTAATTTTTACTAGGATTAAATGTCAGCAATTGTGAAAAACTGGGTTTAAATGTATTTGGCTAAGGTGTATGTAAACGTCCGACTTCAACTGTATATAAATATGCCCATTTGTGGCTCTGATAGTATTTCTGATTGGCTTAATGCACCACCACTAATGACCTGTGGAGCTTCTCAAAGTAATGTTTTCAAGCTAACAGTCTGTTTTTACAACCATTTAGAATGACAACAGTTCCTTAATGTATTTAAAAAATCTTTCCAGCTCTCTGCCTTTCAATAACCACTGTGTGAAAGGGAAAAATGTCATGCTCTTATCCTGTGGAAACGTTGTAAAATAGGCCTACCTGATTACTTCTTATCCCTTACACAAAAAGCCTACAGCAGTGTCAGTCCCGAGCTCACTGGAAGGAACCTCTGAAGGCCAAGAATATTTTATACAATGTTGTAAGGAGCTTCAGGCCAGACCCAAGTTAATAGTTGATACAATGTTTCAAGTTCGTTGCAGACAGGCCATGCGTAGCCAATGTGATATTTATTTTTAATCAAGTTATTTACCTGCAGGCTGCAATGTTTTTATTTTATAGGCTATTTTTACATAGTTGGCATTAGAAGTTTGTTTTTAGGTTAATCATTTTCATTTAGATTTGGATAGAATTTTTATTAACCACATGACAATGATTTTGAGATATGAAGATGTTATAAATTATATGAAACTGTTGAACAGTGAGGTTAAAGCATCAGACAAGCTCAATGCATACACAGTTGCATTGAGCTTTTTTTTATATGGAAAAATACAAGTTGTAAAAATTGTACCAATCACTTGGTCGAAAGAACACACAACTTTTGGTCGACCAAGATTTGTTTTAGTCGAGGACAGCCCGTGTGTGTGTGTGTGTGTGGATATAACTTGGATTTTGAGGAAGTGAAATAGGCTTCCGCTTCTACAGTGTCTCATGGGGGACAAACATCACTAACCAAACGTGGAATAGGCCAATCTTCGGGTTCAGTGGCTCTTTAAGAAAGTGTATTTGTAGGGATGTTTTATTTTTTTAAATTCCAGCTACAATAATAAGAATATTGGCTATATATCGGTTATGGGTGACTATTTCCACTCTAAAATCTGAATCGGATCAAAAAGTCCCATATCGGTCAGGCTCTGTGTAACTAACGGTGTGTGTGTCTCTTCCCCAGGCCGTGGTGGAATGACCAGCGTGTGTGTGTTGAAGGGTAAAGCAGTGCTCTGGCAGGACTCGTTCAGCCCCCACCTCAGAACTTCAACTCCCAGCATGCCTGTGGTGCTGAGCAGCGGAGGACACGCCCCCCCGGCCGGACAGACCCCACATGCCCCGCCCCCTAGCCAGCAGGTAAGGAATAGAGACCAGGGTCTAAAATGAACACCTGCCAAATGCGGGTAGATTTTGGCATTGACAGGTATGTGTATTTCTCCAGCCATGTTGGCGGGTGGTCAGGGCTCCACAGTGCGAGCAGTTCACTCAGATTTGTTAATAAAAATAGTAAAGTATATACAGCCGTCGTGCTGCAACGCTGCCTAGCTCTGCTCAGGCATAAATTGGTATAATCTACTTCAAAAGAAAGTCTGCTGGTGTGAGACTTTGTCCTCGTGTTTCTTGGCTATTTACGTTGTTTTGTTCACAAGCTAGGTTGTTTTTCTATGTTTGAGTTTACTAGTCTACTAGTCAGACTCAGTCTCCCAGGCTAAGTGTGTATGTGTTGCAGGGCGTGGCGGGTGCGGGGCGGTCTCAGGATGATGCCATGGTGGATTACTTCTTCCAGCGGCAGCACGGAGAGCAGCCTGGCAAACACCGCTGGCCCCCTGGGGATAACATCCACGACAGCCAGGTACTAGGGGGTGGGGCGGGGTTTGAGTTTATAGGCCTAGTCTTTACTGACCGTCTCTCCTTAGCTCTGTGTGTCTAACCTGGTCTCTGTAGGGGTGTGTGTTACTCTAACCTGGTCTCTGTAGGGGTGTGTGTTGATCTAACCTGGTCTCTGTAGGGGTGTGTGTTACTCTAACATGGTCTCTGTAGGGGTGTGTTACTCTAACCTGGTTTCTGTAGAGGTGTGTGTTACTCTAACCTGGTCTCTGTAGGGGTGTGTGTTACTCTAACCTGGTCTCTGTAGGGGTGTGTTACTCTAACCTGGTTTCTGTAGAGGTGTGTGTTACTCTAACCTGGTCTCTGTAGGGGTGTGTGTGTGTGTGTGTGTTGATCTAACCTGGTCTCTGTAGGGGTGTGTGTGTGTGTGTGTGTGTGTGTGTGTGTGTGTTACTCTAACCTGGTCTCTGTAGGGGTGTGTGTGTGTGTTGATCTAACCTGGTCTCTGTAGGGGTGTGTGTTGATCTAACCTGGTCTCTGTAGGGGTGTGTGTTGATCTAACCTGGTCTCTCTGTAGGGGTGTGTGTTGATCTAACCTGGTTTCTCTGTAGGGGTGTGTGTTGATCTAACCTGGTCTCTGTGGGGGTGTGTGTTGATCTAACCTGGTCTCTCTGTAGGGGTGTGTGTTGATCTAACCTGGTCTCTCTGTAGGGGTATTTGTTGCTCTAACCTGGTCTCTGTCTGTAGGTGCGGTCAATGGATGAGCTGAACCATGACTTCCAGGCTCTGGCTTTAGAAGGGCGTGCCATGGGAGAGGTAAGGGTTCAGAGGTTACAGGTCAAGTAGTTTGAGGACCATAGACACTCAGCCTACCCAAGGAGATGTGATGGTGGTAGGAATAGTACTGTAGCCCATACATCAAATCCTGCTGTTATAGCAACCCTGAGCATCGGAATATCAAATCAAATCAAAATCACCAGGTCGCAGTTGTAAATGAGAACTAGTTCTCAACTGGCTTACCTGGTTAAATGAAGTTAAAATAAAAATAAAACTGTATTTGTCACATGCGCCGAATAGTGAAATGCTTACAAGCCCTAATAATAATAAAATAACAATAAGGAGGCTATATACAGGGGGTACCGGTACCAAGTCATTGTGCAGGGATACAAGGTTAACTCTCGACCCGCTCCACTACAGCCCTGTCGATGCTTGTTCGGCCCGCCTTTTCCTGTAGTCCACAATCAGCTCCTTTGTCTTGCTCACATTGAGGGAGGCGTTGTTATCCTGGCACCACACTGCCAGGTCTCTGACCTCCTCTCTATAGGCTGTCTCATCGTTGTCAGTGATCAGGCCTACTGCTGTTGTGTCGTCAGCAAACGTAATAATGGTGTGTATTTGGCCACACAGTCGTGGGTGAACAGGGAGTACAGGAGGGGACTAAGCACTCACCCCTGAGGGGCCCCAGTGTTGAGGATCAGCGTGGCAGATGTGTTGTTGGCTACGGTTGGCTTATGGTGGCCTTATACAGCTTGTTGTGTGCGGTCTTAGTGCCAGCATCGGTCTGTGGTGGTAAATAGACGGTTATGAATAATATAGATGAGAACTGTCTTGGTAGATAGTGTGGTCTACAGCTTATCATAAGGTACTCTACCTCAGGCGAGCAGTACCTCGAGACTTCTTTAATATTAGTCATCGCGCACCAGCTGTTATTGACAAATAGACACACACCCCCGCCCCTCGTCTTACCAGACGTATTTTCTCTGTCCTGGCGATGCATGAAAAATCCCCCCAGCTCTATATTATCCATGTCGTCATTCAGCCACGACTCGGTGAAACATAAGATATTACATTTTTTTATGTCCCGTTGGTAGGATATCCTTGATCTTAATCATCATCCATTTTGTTTTACAATGATTGCACGTTAACCAATAGAACAGATGGTAGTGGGGGTTTACTCACTCGCCTGTGAAATTCTCAGAAGGCAGCCCGACCTCCGTCCCCTTTTTCTCTGTCTTTTCTTCATGAAGATGATAGGGGTTTGGGCCCGTTCCCAAGAAAGCAGTATAACCTTTGTGTCAGACTCATTAAAGAAAAAACATTCCAGTTTGAGGTCTGTAATCGCTGTTCTGATGTCTAGAAGTTATTTTCTGTCATAAGAGACGGTAGCAGCAACATTATGTACACAATAAGTGAAAATATAAGTTACGTGAAAAAACTAACAAAATAACAGTTATTTAAGAGGCTGTAAAACGGCAGCCTTCCCCTCGGCGCCATTTTCTTTGAATAATGGCTAGCAGTTAGTGATTTGATAGTTATTTAGCCATTCAGAGGAAAACGCCCAAACACTTATTTTTCTCTTTCCTTTACTCTCTCCCGACTCTTTCTATTTTTTGTTCTTGTTCTTTCTGTTTTTCTCGTCCCTTTCTCTCGCTCTCTTTCTGTCTCTTCTCTTTCTCTCTTGCTCCATCTCTTTCTGTCTCTCTCTCTCGCTCCATCTCTTTCTGTCTCTCTCTCTCACTCCATCTCTTTCTGTCTCTCTCTCTCTCATCTCTTTTTCTCTCGCTCCATCTCCTTCTGTCTCTCGCTCCATCTCCTTCTGTCTCTCGCTCCATCTCCTTCTGTCTCTCGCTCCATCGCTTTCTTGCTCTCTCCCCTCCCCCTCTCTACAGCAGCTTCTGACAGGTAAGAAGTTTTGGGAGAGTGATGAAGCTGGAAAAGATGGACCAAAAGGGATCTTCCTGGACCAGTGGAGAGACAGCGCATGGGGGGCCACAGGTAAGACCGAGAGTGGGCCCAACCCCAGGATTGAAACACCAATGTGTCACCACACCAAGTCTGAGTGCCCAGTAAAATGTGTGTGCATGTTTGGAGTTTGACAATAGTTATCTTTCTTTCTCCTCTACCAGACCACTCGGTGTCTCAGCCAATCATGGTGTCTCGTCGGCCGGGTGGGGGGTTCCATGGCGGCGGCGGGGAGGTGGGCGGGTCAGTGATGTCACCACGGTCAGAGAGCGGGGGTTTAGGAGTCAGTATGGTAGAATACGTCCTCTCCTCCTCTCCCGCCGAGAAACTGGACTCCTGCCTCCGCAAGGGACCCTACGTAAGTAGCTTACACTAATTTACACTGCATCTATACCTTTGTCACCACATGGAGAACCATCACCAACACTGACCCACTCTCATCACTGACAACCTGGACTCCTACCTGCACCATCACCAACACTGACCCACTCTCATCACTGACAACCTGGACTCCTACCTGCACCATCACCAACACTGACCCACTCTCATCACTGACAACCTGGACTCCTACCTGCACCATCACCAACACTGACCCACTCTCATCACTGACAACCTGGACTCCTACCTGCACCATCACCAACACTGACCCACTCTACGTTATATTGAATACTCTCGTTTAGAACTCCCTTTCTCTCTCTGGTTCATTGCTCCCAAGGCTCTATGGAGCTCCTGCTCACTATATATTACTTATCACTAAATATTACTTATCACTATATATTACTGTCAATGTATTGATCAATATTTCAATCACAATGTTCTTAATCTGTCGTCCATCTATTTATTTATGCAATTGACGCGTATTTCTCTCTCTCACCCCTCTTTCTTTCTCTCTTTCTCTCTCCCTCATCCCTTTATCTCTCTCTTTCAGGGTCCGAGGGATGGAGAGGTGGAGGAGGAGAAGAGGGAGAAACCAAAGGCTCCGTTTGATGGAGAGAAACTCAAGGAGATGGCAGAGGGAGAGGGTGATGTCATCAGTGATGTCATCAACCCCAACGGGCTCCCTGTGCAGAACGGCCTGGACGTGGACGTCAAAGAGTACAGGTACACACACACACACACACACACACACACTTCCGTGTACTCTGAGTATACAAAACATTAAGAACATCTTCCATGACATAGACTGACCAGATGAATCCAGGTGTAAGCTATGCTTCCTTATTGATGTCACTTGTTAAATCCACTTCAATCAGTGTAGATGAAGGGGACATACACTCACACCTGCATTCACACACGGATGCCAAAGTTCATCATGTTTACAACTCTCTTCTCTCCGACCCCCCCCCCCCCCCCCCTCCCTCTCTCCAGTCGTCAAGGTCAGATACCGGACACTAACATAATAGGAGGGGACGGTATGGGCTCCATGGGAGTGGGTGGGGGAGGCGGGGGTCCCAAACCCCAAGAGGAATTCCCTGGGGTGGAACAGGGTGTTACCATGGATACCATGCAGTCTGTGATGGAGCCTCTGCAGTTTGACTACAACTCCCAGATGGCCATGGACTCACAGCCCACCGTGGGCCTGTTCGACTACAGCAACCAACAACAGGTGTGTGAGATGACGACCATGGACTCATCTACTACTGCAACCAGCAGAGGTGTATGTGTGTATATACCATGTGTGTGACTGTGAGCATAACGTGTGTGTGTATATATATTATGATCTGTGTGTGTATAACCTTTGTGTATATAATATAAACTGTGTGTGTAGTTGTTCCAGAGACCCAGTGCTCTAGCAGCCCAACAGCAGCAGTATGCCTTGGCAGCAGCACAGCAATCTCACATGGGTAAGAGAGAGAGTGTGTGTGTGAGAGAGTGTGTGTGTGTCTGAGTTATTTTGTAGGTTTTAGGTGAAAGACATGATACTCCACTGACCCATTTCTGGGCGGTTATTCAGTCACGTAAAGTTGTTCTTGGACTAGCTGTGAATCTGGTCACCTCCCTGACCAAGATCTTTCTCCTCCGATTGCTCACTTTGGCTGGGCGGCCAGTTCTAGGAAGAGTCTTGGTGGTTCCAAACTTTTTCCATTTAAGAATTATGGATGCCACTGTGTTCTTGGAGACCTTCAATGCTGCAGAAATGTTTTGGTACCCTTCCCCAGATCTGTGCCTCGACACAATTCTGGAGGCCATTGCAAGGGTACCCATAGGAACAAAGAATATGTGCAATGTCTCTGAGCTCTACGGACAATTCGTTCAACCTCATGGCTTGGTTTTTGCTCTGACATGCACTGTCAACTGTGGGACCTTATATAGACAGGTGTGTGTGCGTTTCCAAATCATGTCCAATCAATTTAATTTACCACAGGTGGACTCCAATCAAGTTGTAGAAACATCTCAAGGATGATCAATGGAAACAGGAAGCACCTGAGCTCAATTTCGAGTCTCATAGCAAAGGGTCTGAATGCTTATATATTTCTGTTATTAATTTTTTATAAATTATCAACCATTTCTGAACCTGTTTTCACTTTGTCATTATTGGGTATTGTGTGTAGAATGATTAGGAAAAACATTTATTGAATCCATTTCAGAATAAGGCTGTAACATAACAAAATGTGGAGAAAGTGAAGGGGTCTGAATACTTTCCCAATGCACTGTATTCTAAAGCGGTTGCATGGCAACGGTCTCTAGCGGGTATGCTGAAAGGCCAAGCGGTTCTAGTGTTAACAATGTCATAACTTTTGCTCCTTGCTGAATCATCAAGCAATCAAGTATTTGGTTGCCTAGGCAACACCCCCCACAATGCAACAGCACACATATATAGAAATAGAATGACCTAACACTGGCAGTTTGACTGGTAAACCTAACACATGGGTAAACTCCAGGGGAGAACGACTGTCCCCTCTCAATGAAGCGAAGAAGTTCAAGGCCGACTGCGTTACTGCAGACATTGTTAACAGAACAGGATCTCTATTATAGTGAAGGGGAAAATGGCAATCTTTATGTTAATGTTAACATTTTTAGAAGACAATCATGGCACCAATAATTACTTCCATTACACCGGATGCATGTCCTTGAACTGATTTTATTTAGGCTTTCAACTTGACTTATTCAATGAGGGGGGCAGCAGTGTGCTAGCATGCAACGTACCTCTGGAGGAGCTCAAACGGCATGTTTTGTCTCCATGAGACGCCATCTTAACCACCTTCCTGGGCTTCAAATGCACAATTGAGCCTTCACATGGGAACAAATGGTGTCACGTGATCGATGGCTTTGTCAATGTACAGTCATTGGTTACACTCACAATGGCTGCTTGGTATTGTGGTGCGATAGTTTCCATGGTAATGTAGAATGTTCATTCAAATAATGTTAACTGATGTGGCTCATGCAATTCGATAAATGTTTTGTCAGTTGAGCTGAATTAGCAAATCATTGCACATATTCTTTGTTCCTATGGGTACCCTTGCAATGGCCTCCAGTCCACCCATTACGCCATCATTGACATGAATGGGGATGGCTGTTGTACTCATTCTCTTTCTATGGCAGCACATGCAGTCAGGACTGGAGGACAAAACGTGGGTTTGGCTCGCCAATTACCGTCAACCAAAATTCCATGACTGTGTCTTCCCTACTCTCTCTTTCTCTCTGACCTTTATCTCTTTATGTGTGTGTGTGTGTGTTTTTTCAGGTTTGGCTCAAGCGTTTGTTCCCAACCCTTACATCATCAGTACTGGTCCGCCTGGAACTGACCCCTACGCTGCTGGACTGGCAGCTGCTGCAACACTGGGTAAGACACACACACACACACTCTTAACATTTTTATTTAATATCTAGTGGTGAAACAGTCCAGCGTGAATACATTTTACATAGGGGTGGTCCCAGGAATCTAACCTACTATATTGGCATTGCAACCGCCATACTATACCAACTAACTTACTGTGTGTGTTCAGGGCCAGCGGTGATGCCTCCTCAGTACTATGGGGTAACACCCTGGGGAGTGTATCCAGCCAATCTGTTCCAGCAACAGGCTGCGGCCGCCAACAACTCAGCCAATCAACAGGCTCAAGGACAGAACCAGCAGAACCAACAACAAGTCAGTGGCTTCCTATTGGCTATACCTCTCCTCATTAGATAAAGCTACTGTCAGACATTTTAGCTAACCTTTGTGTAACCCTAGGTGATGCGTGGGGGAGGTAACCAACGACCCCTGACCCCTAGCCAAGGTCAACAGGGTCAGCAGAACGACCAGCTGATCTCCGCCGCAGCAGTCAACTCAGCGCTCGCCTTTGGACAGGGGCTGGCTGCCGGCGTGCCTGGTGAGTGAGACACTTTATCACCTTACACATGTGCCTGCTTTCTCACACACACATTCACTCACATACATTGACATTCACTCACACAGACACCTATTCACACAAACATTCACACACGTGCGCACGCACACATTCACATGCTCACACACACACACACACACACACATGCTCACACACACACACACCGATTGACCCATGAGTTCCTCTCTGCAGGCTATCCCATGCTGGCTCCAGCTGCTTACTATGACCAGACGGGGGCGCTAGTGGTTAACACAGGATCTAGGGGCGGACCCGTACGCCTCATGGCCCCCGCAGGGTCTGTTATTATCTCTCCATCTGCTGCACAAGCAGGTAACTCATTCCTTCGTTTATACTATCACTCCATCTATCACTCAATCACCCTAATACAGTGTCTCTCCATCACTTGTATCAGCCCACCAATCACCCTAATACAGTGTCTCTCCATCACTTGTATCAGCCCACCAATCACCCTAATACAGTGTCTCTCCATCACTTGTATCAGCCCACCAATCACCCTAATACAGTGTCTCTCCATCACTTGTATCAGCCCACCAATCACCCTAATACCGTGTCTCTCCATCACTTGTATCAGCCCACCAATCACCCTAATACAGTGTCTCTCCATCACTTGTATCAGCCCACCAATCACCCTAATACCGTGATTGGTATCAGCCCACCAATCACCCTAATACCGTGTCTCTCCATCACTTGTATCAGCCCACCAATCACCCTAATACCGTGTCTCTCCATCACTTGTATCAGCCCACCAATCACCCTAATACAGTGTCTCTCCATCACTTGTATCAGCCCACCAATCACCCTAATACCGTGTCTCTCCATCACTTGTATCAGCCCACCAATCACCTCTCTCTCTCTGCCCCCCCTCTCTCTCTCTACCCCCCCTCTCTCTCTCTACCCCCCCTCTCTCTCTACCCCCCCTTTCTCTCTCTACCCCCCCTTTCTCTCTCTACCCCCCCTTTCTCTCTCTACCCCCCCTCTCTCTCTACCCCCCCCTCTCTCTCTACCCCCCCCCTCTCTCTCTACCCCCCCCTCTCTCTCCACCCCCCCTCTCTCTACCTCTATCCTCCCTCTCTCTCTCTCTCTCTCTTTCTACCCTCTCTTCAGTGGCGGCAGCAGCAGCTGCGGGTGGCGGGGCTAACGGCGGTATGGGAGGTGGGGCCAATGGTCCATTCCGAGCAATGCAATCCCAGCAGCCTCAGCAGCAGGGGGGAGGGGCTATGTCAGGAAACTCCTTTTATGGATCTTCCTCTCTTAGCAACTCCTCCCAGAGCTCCTCCCTCTTCTCTCAAGGTAGCCAATCAACGTACTGTGAGTAAACAAAACGGGTGAATTGGCAGAGGTCGGTTCCAGGCCGACTACATCACTTTGTGACATCTGCTGATGTAAAAAAAAAGGCTTTAGCAATACATTCGATTGATTGATTGAGACGTTGCATTGCGTCATAGACTGTGCAGTCAGGCATCAGATTCCTATATTATGTGGTAGTTCATATGTCAAATACATGTCTAGGCTTTGTGAGATATGGCAGGTATCTGCAATGTAGTCCGCCTGGAATGTGACCAAAATGTGTGTTCAAATATGCTTTCGTTTAGCATTTAAATTCAGTGACAAATGTAGATTTAACAAAGACGGTTGGTTGTTTTCTCTACAGGCTCCACCCAGTCGGGTCCTGGCTCCGCCTCTCTGGGGTTTGGGCAGAACAACTCTTCACTCAGTGCATCACTGGGAGCTACGTTGGGTGGCTTTGGTACTGCAGGTGTGTATGTGTGGTGGATTGTGCAAGGCTCAGTAAACTTACGAATGGAGCGCAAGGATGGGCACGGTTATTCAAATATCTACAGTCAGAGGCTTCAGTTGTAGAAATCAAATCAAATAGTAGTAGTCACTCTGTAAACAACAGGTGTAGACGAAGAGCAGAATGCTTACTTACGGGCCCAACAATGCAGAGAAAAAAAATAAAAATAATAGAAAAAGTAACACAAGGAATAAAGACATAATGAATAACGATAACTTGGCTATATACACGGGGTACCAGTACCCAGTCGATGTGTAGGGTACGAGGCAACTGAGCTAGATATGTACATATAGGTGTAATTGAGGTGTGTGTGTATATATATATGTACAGTTGGAAGTCGGAAGTTTACATACACGTAGGTTGAAGTCATTAAAACAAATTTTTCAACCAGTCCACAGATTTCATGTTAACAAACTATAGTTTTGGCAAGTGGGTTAGGACATCTACTTTGTGCACGGCACAAGTAATTCTTCCAACAATTGATTACAGACAGATTATTTCACTTATAATTCACTATATCACAATTACAGTGGTTCAGAAGTTTACATATACATTAAGTTGACTGTGCCTTTAAACAGTTTGGAAAATTCCAGAAAATTATGTCATGGCTTTAGAAGCTTCTGATAGGCTAATTGACATCATTTTGAGTCAATAGGAGGTGAAACTGTGGATGTATTTCAAGGCCTACCTTCAAACTCAGTGCCTCTTTGCTCGACGACATGGGAAAATCAAAAGAAATCAGCCAAGACCTCCACAAGTCAGGTTCATCCTTGGGAGCAATTTCCAAATGCCTGAAGTTACTACGTTCATCTGTACAAACAATAGTACACAAGTATAAACAACATGGGACCACGCAGCCGTCATACCGCTCAGGAAGAAGACACGTTCTGTCTCCTAGAGATGAACTGACTTTTGTGTGAAAAGTGCAAATCAATCCCAGAACAACAGCAAAGAACCTAGTGAAGATGCTGGAGGAAACAGGTACAAAAGTATCTATATCCACAGTAAAGCGAGTCCTATATCAACCTGAAAGGCCGCTCAGCAAGGCCACTGCTCCAAAACCTCTAAGCCAAAAAAGCCAGACTACGGTTTGCAACTGCACATGGGGACAAAGATTGTACTTTTTGGAGAAATGTCCTCTGGTCTGATGAAATAAATATAGAACTGTTTGGCCATAATGACCATCGTTACATTTGGAAGAAAAAGGGAGAGTCTTGCAAGCCGAAGAACACCATCCCAACCGTGAAGCACGGGGGTGGCAGCATCATGATGTGGGGTGCTTTGCTGCAAGAGGGACTGGTGCACTTCACAAAATAGATGGCATCATGAGGAAGAAAAATTAAGTGGATATATTGAAGCAACATCTCAAGATATCAGTCAGGAAGTTAAAGCTTGGTCACAAATGGGTCTTCCAAATGGACAATGACCCCAAGCATACTTCCAAAGTTGTGGCAAAATGGCTTAAGGACAACAAAGTCAAGGAATTGGAGTGGCCATCACAAAGCCCTGACCTCAATCCTATAGAACATTTGTGGGCAGAACTGAAAAAGCGTGTGCGAGCAAGGAGGCCTACAAACCTGACTCAGTTACACCAGTTCTTTCAGGAGGAATGGGCCAAATTTCACCCAAATTATTGTGGGAAGCTTGTGGAAGGCTACCTGAAATGTTTGACCCAAGTTAAACAATTTAAAGGCAATGCTACCAAATACTAATTGAGTGTATGTAAACTTCTGATCCACTGGGAATGTGATGAAAGAAATAAAAGCTGAAATAAATCATTCTCTCTGCTATTATTCTGACATTTCACATTCTTAAAATAAAGTGCTGATCCTAACTGACCTAAAACAGGGAATTTTTACTAGGATTAAATGTCAGGAGTTTAAATGTATTTGGCTAAGGTGTATGTAAACTTCAGACTTCAACTGTACAGATAGGTAGGGGTAAAGTGATTAGGCAACAGGATAGATAATGAACAGCAGCAGCAGCGTATGTGATGAGTCAAGAGTTAGTGCAAAAAGGGTCAATGCAGATACTCCGGGTAGCTATTATTTAACTCACTTTGCAGTCTTGGGGGTAGAAGCTATTCAGGGGTCTTTTCAGCCTCCTGAGGGGGAAGAAGCTTTGGACCAAGATAATTCCTTAGTGATGTGGACACAGAGGAACTTGAAGCTCTCGACCTGCTCCACTACAGCCCTGTTGATGTGGATGGGGGCGTGCTCGGCCCTCCGTTTCCTGTAGTCCACGATCAGCTCCTTTTTGTCTTGCTGACGTTGAGGGAGAGGTTGTTGTCCTGACACCACACTCCCAGGTCTCTGACCTCTTCCCTATAGACTCTCATCGTCATTGGTGATCGGGGCTACCACCGTCGTGTCGTCTGCAGACTTAATGATGGTGTTGAAGCAGTGCGCGGCCACACAGTTGTGGGTGAACAGGGAGTACAGGAGGGGACTAAGCATTCAACCCTGAAGGGCCCCCATGTTGAGGGTCAGCGTGGCGGATGTATCGTTGCCCACCCTCACTACCTGCGGGCGGCCTGTCCAGGATCCATTTGCAGGGTCCTTAGCTTAGTGATGAGGCCACTGGTGTTGAACGCTGAGCTGTAGTCAATGAACAGAATTCTCACGTAGGTGTTCCTTTTGTCCAGGTGGGAAATGGCAGTGTGGAGAGCACTAGATATTGCGTCATCTGTGGATCTGTTTGGGCGGTATGCGAATTTGCAGTGGGTCCAGGGTGTCTGGGATGATACTGTTGATGTGCACCATGACCACAGCCTTTCAAAGCATTTCATGGCTACAGATGTGAGTGCTACGGGGCGATAGTCATTTAGACAGGTTACATTGGCGTTCTCGGGCACAGAACGGTAGGCTTGCGTCACTGGACAACTCGCGGCTGGGTTTCCTTTTGTAATCCGTGATAGTAGGATTCGATCTTCGTCCTGTATTGACACTTTGCGTGTTTGATGGTTCATCGAAGGTTGTAGCAGTATTTGTTATAAGCGTCTGGATTAGTGTCCCGCTCCTTTAAAGCAGCAGCTCTAGCCTTTAGCTTTAGTGCAAACGCCGGCCTCTGTTGCGCTGTCTCTTTCGAGTGTCGGGAATTTGGGCCTGGTCCGGTATAATTAATGTATTTTTCCTCCGACTCATTGAACTAGAAGTACTCTTCCAAATCGAGGTTAGTTATCGATGTTCTGATGTCGAGAAGCTATTTTCGGTCATAGGAAACAATGGCGGAATCATTATGTAAAAAATATGTTAAGTTAAGCGCAAAAAAAATACACAAAATAGGTCAGGAGCCTGTAATAGGTCAGGAGCCTGTAATAGGTCAGGAGCCTGTAATAGGTCAGGAGCCTGTAATAGGTCAGGAGCCTGTAATAGGTCAGGAGCCTGTAATAGGTCAGGAGCCTGTAAAACGGACTCTATTCCCTCCTGCAACATTCTTCAACATTGATTTCTAATCAATGCAAAATGAAATTACAATTACGGAACTAAGTTGGCAAAATGAGAAGTAGGGTACAGTGATTAAACAACAGGTAGGCTGTTTAATATGGAATTGTTTCAAATCAAATAAAAAAGACAAGGACGCAGCTGGCTAACTTAGTTTAACTAACTTCGTTTAGCTAGCGATCTTTACATCGATTTGATCCCGTCAAGACAGACACTACCAGATGAGATTATGGATAACCTATCGCAACAGCAAGTTTATCTAAGTCGTTTTGGCTACTTTGTCTCTCTGTTGCTCTCTCTCCATATGACACACCGCCCCTGCTCGTCTTTTTAAGGTTTTTTTTACCTGTATTTTGACTATTCAAATAATATCATGATGTTTTTTCAGATATTCGGAAAGTCGAAAAACATGTAGAACATTAAATAATTTCCCTAATTGAAAGGCTTCTCCATATTTATGTTCAACTGTCTGAAGCCTTCTGACTGTGTCTGTATAGCTTCCTCTACCTGCCAACTCTAGTGACAGCAGTGTGTGTGTGTGTGTGTGTGTGTGTGTGCGTGTGTGTGTGTGTTAATGATCTCTCTGTCTCCCTCCAGTGGCTAACTCCAGTGGTGGCAGCAGTTCTCGTCGGGACTCTCTGACCGGCAGTAGCGACCTGTACAAACGCACGCAGTCCAGCCTCACTCCAATTGGCCACGGGGGGTTCTACAACGGAACCCTGGGCTTTAGTTCCTCCCCCGGGCCAGTCGGAATGCCTCTGCCCAACCAAGGTCCCTCCCACTCCCTAACTCCACCCCCCTCTCTGTCCAATCACAGCTCCTCATCCAACCTCAACCTGGGTGAGTGACAAGGTCTATTGTTACCATGCTGACATAAAACTTGCAGTGTATTTTTGTGATTATAAAATTTTATCATAGTTATTATTATTATTATTATTATTATTATTATTATTATTATTATTTAACCATCCATCCTCTCTGAACCCTCCCACAGGAGGTCTGACCAATGGCAGCGGTCGTTTCATCTCTGCTGCTCCGGGGGCGGAGGCGAAATATCGCAATGCCAGCTCTGGCTCCTCCCTCTTCTCTCCCAGCAGCCAGCTCTTCCCGTCGTCACGGCTACGTTACGGAATGTCGGACGTGATGCCGTCAGGGCGGAGCCGGCTCCTGGAAGACTTCCGGAACAACCGCTACCCCAACCTGCAGCTGAGAGAGATCGCTGGGCACATCATGGAGTTCAGCCAGGACCAGCACGGCAGCAGGTAGAGACACACATATCATGGAGTTCAGCCAGGAACAGCACGGCAGCAGGTAGAGACACACATATCATGGAGTTCAGCCAGGACCAGCACGGCAGCAGGTAGAGACACACATATCATGGAGTTCAGCCAGGAACAGCACGGCAGCAGGTAGAGACACACATATCATGGAGTTCAGCCAGGAACAGCACGGCAGCAGGTAGAGAGACGTAGACACACACACACACACCTATGGCCATTTTCATAAAATTGTCACAGCTATATAGCACAAACAATCTCATCACTCCTGCCCAGTACAAAACCCTGGAACCAAAACCCTGGTACCAAACCCTGGAACCAAAACCCTGGTACCAAACCCTGGAACCAAAACTTGGTACCAAAACCCTGGTACCAAACCCTGGTACCAAAACCCTGGTACCAAAACCCTGGTACCAAACCCTGGTACCAAACCCTGGTACCAAAACCCTGGAACCAAACCCTGGAACCAAACCCTGGTACCCAAACCCTGGTACCAAAACCCTGGTACCAAACCCTGGTACCAAACCTCAGACTTACTGTCTTATCATTATTGAGTCCAGATGTTGTCTGCCTCCCCCTTCGTTGTCTTCCCCATCTCTTCATCCCCCTCTCTCTCTCTCTCTCATCTCTCTCTCTTCCTCTTCATCCCTGTGAGTAAATATAAGAACATGTGTTGTGACTCTCCAGGTTTATCCAGTTGAAGTTGGAGAGGGCCAGCTCAGCGGAGCGTCAGCTGGTCTTTAGTGGGATCCTCCAGGCTGCCTACCAACTCATGGTCGACGTCTTCGGAAACTACGTCATCCAGAAGTTCTTTGAGGTGTGTGTGTGTGTGTGTGTGTGTGTGTGTGTATACACTGAGTAAACAAAACATTAAGAACACCGTCCCAATATTGAGTTGAACCCCTCCCCTTTTGACCTCAGAACAGCCTCAATTCATCGGGGCATAGACTCTACAAGGTGTTGAAAGCGTTCCACAGGGATGCTGGCCCATGTTGACTCCAATGATTCCCACAGTTGTGTCAAGTTGGCTGGATGTCCTTTGGGTCGTGGATCGTTATTGATACGCAAGGGAAACTGTTGCCGGTGCGCCTGGCACCTACTACCAGACCCCATTCAAAGGCACTTCAATATTTTGTCTTGCCCATTCACCCTCTGAATGGCACACGTACACGTTGTTTCAATTGTCTCAAGGCTTAAAAACCTTCTTTAACCTGTCTCCTCCCCTTCATCCACACTGATTTTTAAGTGGATTTAACAAGTGACATCGATTAAGAGATCATAGCTTTCACCTGGGTTCGACTTGTCAGTCAGGTGTCCTTAATGTGTATTTTTATGCATGTGTTTTGTATCATCCCTGTGTGGGTAAGGGTGTATTTCTGTGTTTTCTTTTCCAGGTATGTTCTCCAGAAATTCTTTCTGAGTTGTCTGATTTGTAACAGGCCTGTCTCTCGCTGTCTCTGTGTAAATTGTTGTGTGTTTTGCCAGCTACATCATCCAAATGTGTGTGTGTTATCTGTACTCTGTCTCTCTCTCTCTCTCTCTCTCTCTCTCTCTCTCTCTCTCTCTCTGTCTCTGTCTCTCTCTGTCTCTCTGTGTGTAGTTTGGCAGTGTGGACCAGAAGCTGGCTGTAGCCGAGAGGATCAGGGGTCATGTCCTGTCTCTGGCCCTACAGATGTATGGCTGTAGAGTCATACAGAAGGCCCTTGAGTTCATCCCCTCAGACCAACAAGTTATAGTATGTATTCAACTGCCGTGTGTGTGTGTGTGTGTGCACATTGTCTGTGTCTGAGACGCCTCAACGCAAATGGCAACTGTAGAATGTTTGTGTGCTTCTGTTAATGTTTGATTGAATATGAACAGTAATTGAGGTGTGTGTTGAGTCCGGCTAGAGTCCAGACTGTTGCTCCTGGTTATTACGAAATAATCACTCCTAGAACCACAAGGCCAGATATTTCAGGGGTCGTGTTAAAACATAGTCGAACACATAATATATCTTGCTGTGTTTTGTAAAATACTTCTTATTGTAATTAATTAATAACTACTTTTATAACTACTTTTCTCTGGTAAAATGCAAGATGAACTTCAATCAAACATTAGAAATAGGATGGCTATGCATCGTTTTTTGAAAGAAATACTTAGCTTTTTCATTGTAAGCTCATTTAGTCTACTTGTGTGGCTGCCAGCCAAATACTGTTGCACTTCTGTTATAATTTCTGCTGATTGTGTTGAACTTAAGTGTTTTCTGTGATGGAAAACTATGTTTCTTTGTCCCTGATTACACTTTTGATTGTCTGCGTTTTGAAAAGGCACATTCCTGACCTCAAAGTATTTGGTGTTTTGAAATCCTGTGTGTTTCTCCCTAACCCTGTGTGTGTGTGTGTGTGTGTGTGTGTGTGTGTGTGTGTGTGTGTGTGTGTGTGTGTGTGTGTGTGTGTGTGTGTGTGTGTGTGTGTGTGTGTGTGTGTGTGTGTGTGTGTGTGTTGCAGAGTGAGATGGTGCGGGAGCTGGATGGCCACGTGTTGAAGTGTGTGAAGGATCAGAACGGGAACCACGTGGTGCAGAAGTGTATCGAGTGTGTTCAGCCCCACGCGTTACACTTCATCATCGACGCCTTCAAGGGACAGGTGGGTGACGCGCGCGCACACACACACACACACATCATCATCATCACCCACAGGGGACATGTGGGTCACCATGGTAATGGCCACTGACTAAATGTAAAGCGTGTGTGTTTTTTAAAAGACAATATTGGGCCTGTGTTTTGTTGACTGCTGGAGAGGGATCCAATGCACTATGGGTGAAACGTGATATTTAGCACACACAAAGATTGTCTGTATATCAGTCACATTTGATTATTGGGTTCTTGTATTTTACAATGGTACCAATTTCCTCATATGTTTTCCGTGTATTTGTCATTTCTGCCCATGAGATAGTAATTTGTGTAAATGTTAGTGATTGTTTGTCTAGTTGGTTAAGTAGGTCATCAGGAATGACCTTTCATCTGTCTTTCAATGGTGTGTGTGTGTGTGTGTGTGTGTGTGTGTGTGTGTGTGTGTGTGTGTGTGTGTGTGTGTGTGTGTGTGTGTGTGTGTACAGGTGTTCACCCTCTCCACTCACCCATACGGTTGTAGAGTGATCCAGCGTATTCTAGAACACTGCCTTCCAGACCAGACCCTGCCCATTCTGGAGGAGCTGCACCAACACACTGAACAGCTGGTGCAGGTAACAAACACCACCGGTTTCATCAGCCATTTTGTTGTAAAAATGCATCCGCTGATGAGGACATTGTCATCACGCTGACATTCTGTACTGTGGTTTAGCCTGTAAACTGCTACAACTTGAAACTTGTTGAAACAAGTGTTCAGCCTTGCCAAGTAGGTAACGTAAATGTAGAACTCTGTGTATAGCTGTTTCTTTCTCTCTCTCTCTTTCCCTCTTTCTATCTCTCCCCTCTCTCTCTCCCTCCCTCTCTCTTTCCCTGTCCCCCCTCTATCCCTTTCTCCCATCTCTCCCCTCTCTCTCCCTCTTTCCCTGTCTCTCTCCGCCAGGACCAGTATGGTAACTATGTGATCCAGCATGTATTGGAACACGGCAGAGCGGAGGACAAGAGTAAAATAGTAGCTGAGATCAGAGGGAACGTACTGGGGCTCAGCCAACACAAGTTCGCCAGGTACACACACATCAATTAACCTGGCCTAGACAGTTCACCTGGCCTAGAAGTAGCTAACCCACTCTCCCTCTCTCTGCAGTAATGTGGTGGAGAAGTGTGTGAGCCATGCATCACGTGCGGAGCGGGCGGTGTTGATAGATGAGGTGTGTAGCCTGACAGAGGGGCCCCACAGTGCCTTGTACACCATGATGAAGGACCAGTACGCCAACTATGTGGTGCAGAAAATGATTGACGTGGCTGAACCCACACAGAGAAAGATCGTCATGCACAAGGTAGGTTTGAAGTAGTTTGAGTGAGTGTTTTGGCCCAGCGTCATCAGAGTTTGGGTGTAGTCCGTCATTGTAAATAAGAATTTGTTCTTAACTGACTTGCCGAATTAAATAAAGGTTAAATTAGAAGGGGGGGGGGGGAGTATTTGAAGTAGTTTGAGTGAAAGTTTTTTTATTTGTATTTAACCTTTATTTTATCAGGGAAGACATATTGAGACAAAGGTCTCTTTTACAAATGTGCCCTGTAGATACAACATAAATATACATATTATACCCAAACTACAGTAAACAAAAATATCAACGCAACATGTAAAGTGTTGGACCCGTGTTTCATGAGCTGAAATAAAAGATCCCAGAAATGTTCCATACGCACAAAAAGCTTATTTATCTCAAATCTTTTTGCGCACAAATTTGTATACATCCCTGTTAGTGAGCATTTCTCCTTTGCCAAGATCATCCATCCACCTGACAGGTGTGGCAATATCAAGAAGCTGATTAAACAGCATGATCATTAAAACAGGTGCACCTTGTGCTGGGAACAATAAAAAGCCAATCACACAACACAATGCCACAGATGTCTTGAGGGAGCGTGCAATAGTCATGCTGACTGCATGAATGTCCGCCTTAGCTGTTGCCAGAGAGTTTAATGTTCATTTCTCTACCATATCCGCCTTCAACGTTGTTTTAGAGAATTTGGCAGTACGTCCTACCGGCCTCATAACCGCAGACCACGTGTATGGCGTTGTGTGGGGGAGCGGTTTGCTCAAGTCCACGTTGTGAACAGAGTGCCCCATGGTGGGGTGGGGTTATGGTATGGACAGATATAAGCTACGGACAACAAACACAATTGTATTTTATGGACTTTTGCTATTTGAAAGCACAGAGATACCGTGATGAGATCCAGAGGCCCATTATCCTGCCATTCATCTGCCTCCATCACCTCATGTTTCAGCGTGATAATTTACAGCCCCATGTCACAAGGATCTCCACACAATTCCTGGAAGCTGAAAATGTCCCAGTTCTTCCATGGCCTGCATACTCACCAGGCATATGTCACCCATTGAGCATGTTTGGGATGCTCTGGATCGACGTGTACGACAGCATGTTCCAGTTCCCACCAATATCCAGTGACTTCGCACACAGCCATTGAAGAGGAGTGGGACAACATTCCACAGGCCACAATTAACATCTTGGTCACACCAGATACTGACTGGTTTTCTGATCAATGCCCCTACCTTTTCTTTGAAGGTATCTGTGATTAACAGATGCATATCTGTATTCCCAGTCATTGTGAAATTCATAGATGAATGTATTGTAATTTACTGATTTCCTTATGAATTGTAACTCAGTAAAACCTTTGAAATTGTTGCATGTTGCATTTTATTTTTGTTCAGTGTAGATTAAGTTTACAATTTTGAAGATTGACCAATGGTGTTTATATAAATAATGAAGAGCTCATGTCCCCTTTATGTACTTCAAGACTTAACCCCATCAATCACGATGACCTGAGTTCTGTCACAGGCCTATCTAGCACAACTTATTCAATAAAACTGCATGATTAACAGTATCAAAAGCTTTGACAGGTCCACAAACAAAGCAGCACATTTAATTTTAGTGTCTAAAGCATTGACACGATCATTAACAACTAAAGTGGTTTCTGTAATGGTACTATGCCCAGGCCTAAACCCTGATTGGTTTACATTCAAATGCGTTTCTCAGATTTAAAGCAATATCAAAGTTGTACATTAAACAAGGATTGAAGAACCTTATCTAAAAGGAAACATTAAAATGGGAGGATAATTATTAAGATCACTACTATCCCTGCCCTTATTAAGATCACTACTATCCATGCCCTTATTAAGATCACTACTATCCCCGCCCTTATTAAGATCACTACTATCCCCGCCCTTATTAAGATCACTACTATCCCTGCCCTTATTAAGATCACTACTATCCCTGCCCTTATTAAGATCACTACTATCCCCGCCCTTATTAAGATCACTAATATCCACGCCCTTATTACGATCACTAATATCCACGCCCTTATTAAGATCACTACTATCCCTGCCCTTATTAAGATCACTACTATCCCCGCCCTTATTAAGATCACTACTATCCCTGCCCTTATTAAGATCACTACTATCCCCGCCCTTATTAAGATCACTACTATCCCCGCCCTTATTGAGTGACTACTATCCCCGCCCTTATTGAGTGACTACTATCCCCGCCCTTATTAAGATCACTACTATCCCTGCCCTTATTAAGATCACTACTATCCCCGCCCTTATTAAGATCACTACTATCCCTGCCCTTATTAAGATCACTAATATCCACGCCCTTATTACGATCACTAATATCCACGCCCTTATTAAGATCACTACTATCCCCGCCCTTATTAAGATCACTACTATCCACGCCCTTATTGAGTGACTACTATCCCCGCCCTTATTGAGTGACTACTATCCCCGCCCTTATTGAGTGATTTACTATCCCCGCCCTTATTAAGATCACTACTATCCCCGCCCTTATTGAGTGGCAGCACAAGAGCTGATTTCCATACTTTTTAAAATATTTCCTGATAACAATGTTAAATAAATAAAAATGGGGGTTATTGAGCCAACAATGATGGACGCTGCACACTTAAGCAGACCAGGATCCAATTGGTCGGCTCCTGTGGATTTCATGTTGTTTATTGCTAGCAAAGCATCCAGGACTTATTTTTTTCTGTAAATAGCCTAAAAGAAAAACTTTGACTATAATTTCTATGATAATTCAGCAAGTTTCACCTATCGGTATCCAGCCCAGTATCATTGTGAATAGGCTTAGAAGTTCTTTCAAAGAGAGCCTGCTGAAATAAAATGGTGATTAAATGCATCAATGATGGTGTTTTTTTCCATAATGAGGCCAGTGTTTGATTTGATTTGTTGTGGCAGAGAGGAGGAAGAACACCTCAGGGATTTGACCGTTTTCCTGAATTAACCAGGTTCCCATTACAATCGGTTACATAACAATCAGATTTAGCCTTCCAGATTTGTCTTAAACAATGATTCCTCAGTTGCTTAAAAGCTTGCCAGACCAGGCCTAAGCCTGTTTTCCTGGCCTTGACCCAAGCATCATCGATTTTATGAATGATTTCTGATAATTCCTGAGTGTACCAGACATTTGATATACCTTTTAACCCTTGATTTTTTTATGTGAGAGATGGGTATGCAATTGTGTGTGTACTTATTTCTCTCTGTCTGCCCAACCTCCCCCTCAGATCCGGCCCCACATCTCCACTCTGAGGAAGTATACGTATGGCAAACACATCCTGGCCAAGCTGGAGAAATACTACATGAAGAATGGAGTGGACCTGGGCCCTCTCTGTGGCCCTCCCAACGGCATCATGTAAACTGCTATCCTTTCAACCCCTTATTCCTTACACCTTAACCCTTAAGGACAAGGCAGACCAACCGGAACGTCGGACGTGCTCAGTAGATAACCGGCTGTGTGTGGAGGAAAGGCGGTGATTCAATATGTAGGATGGCCACCCTCTGTGCACAGCCGACGTTGTTGGAATGTCATGTCTTTTATACCATAACCCCTAGCCTATACCCTACATGAAAAACGACATCCTGTTAACTACTACCCCCACACAACTACTACCCATTATTTCCCACACCCTACCACCCTATGGCCTAAACCCTATACCCCCACCCCCCTATCCCCTCCTAATGATATAATGTAAACTACTGTCCTAACCCCAATTACATCATGTAGAACCCTCTTTACCTACTCCAACCCCCCTCTTATCGCCATGGTAACCCATTAGTAGGAGCCTGGTTCTAAACAGGAAGCCTTGGTTAGTTTAGCCCATCCCTGATGGGAGGTGAGATGCGACCCTCCGTTCCTTCTCCCTGTTTGTTTTTCTTTATTCGTCTTTCGAATAAACTAGAATCATTTCACTTGTTTTGCTACTGCTGTGGCATACAATATTCTATGTCTTATCACTACTATGGGAGGGAACGAACGTCGTTACCGAATCCTATTCATATTCACAAACACAAACCGATACAAGCCATGCGCTTACCAGCAGATCATTTAGCATGGGAGATTAGTTTCCAATCCTGCTTCCATCTCTCTATCTCTCCATCTCTCTCTCCATCTCTCTATCTCTCTCCATCTCTCTCTCTATCTCTCTCTCTATCTCTCTCTCCATCTCTCTCTCTATCTCTCTCCATCTCTCTCTCTCCATCTCTCTCTCTCGCCTGCTCTCTCTCCATATCTCTCCATCTCTCTCTCTCTCTCTATATATATATATATATATATATATATATATATATATATATATATATTAGTGTATACTTGGTGTAGACCTTTGCATATATATATATATACACACACACACACAATGCGTTGTAGTTTTTTCTGTTTTTTGATGTTGACTATCTATAATGTATCCTAGTAGTGAACACATATTTCTGATTGTATAATTGTACATTTGTAAACCCTTGTAATGTAAAAGTGATTTACCACCCTTTTTGGTATCAGACGATTTAAAAAAAAAAAAAAAAAAAACATTTAAAAAAAATTCTTAGAAAAACTCTTGTGCATTTCAGTGTATATTCTCACCTCCTTGGTTGTGACATGAGTTGTTGTATATTGTAAATTGTAATATCAAATTTTTGTTTTGAAAAGCCCTTTCTATACTGCGTAGTACTTGTACAAAGCCCCCCACCCCCCTCACGCTCTGGTTTTAACTTCTACTCACTGCTTCAACAGAACTCACCACCTCCTCCCCAACCACCGAGCTAAACTGCAAACACTGCGTCTGTTTACTAAACGTCCATTAGCCACAGTTTAAACAAATACACCGAAATCAACGCAACATGGTACACCAACATGTCAGCAGCGAAGCAAATCTTTTTACACTTCAAGTCTATTTAAAATGCAGAGAGAGAGGGACATGGTGTCTGACTGAAGCATAAACAACTGATAGTGACGTTGGTTTCCACCTGTGCTATATCAGTCAAAACATTACAGAACACACGCAAGATGTTTGCAGTGTAGTTTGGGGTTGTAACCGCCACCACAGGACACACTGTTAGCAGTCACGTCTGCTTTAACTTGAAGTTTTAGTTGTTTTTTTTAGATATTTTATAGGAATGCTTTTCCCCTGTCTAAGGGGTGAGGGGGTATGAGTTTAAAGGTTCACTCAGTGATATGACATCATACACACCGGGGCGACTTCCGGCTTGCAGACCTCAACAACTGCCTATTTCAAATCTGCCAAGACTACCAACTATTGGTTGTTCTTGAGGCATGACGCCCACATTGAGAAGAGCCGTCAGTGGCAGTCTTGGGATATATGAATTGTGTTGTTACTGATGTCTGTGAGCAGGAAGAAGCTCCACTGTGTCATATCGCTGAGTCTACCTCGAACCCCTCCACTCTCTCAGGGTACAGTGAAACCATGGTTTGTACAAAAGAGGAGAGGAGCGTGGTGTGCTTTTGGTTTTTTTTTGGACCTATAATAGTCCTGTAAAAGTGATGTATCATAATGTCCATGTCCCCTGGTAAAGGCCGGGCGTCGCCTGTCTTGCCGTCCGTAACCATGACTATTGTGGCGGTGGGCAACGGCACGTGTACATTTGGAGCAGCGAGCCTTGTGTATCTGAATAGGAGCACCACCTGTAACCATAATGTGTATAGTTCTAACAGAAACCTGTGTGTGCTTGTTGCCTGGGCAACTATTTTTTTGTATCTCCTGTTGTAGATTGTCTCTCTAAACAATGATGTGTGATTCTTTATTTTGAAACAAAACTGAACAAAAAAACTCAAAATTTGAACAACTGTAGTTTGGAGTGTTTTTTTTGTTTGTCTGTGATTTATTTTGGGTAACACACAGTAGTGGATTTGATAATCATCCTCACCACAGTCACTCGTCCTACTAGCACAGATTTAAGCTGATAACTGGTTTATTGAGAAAAGATTTACTCCAGGATTTCCCGAACTCTGTCCCGGGGGCATGTCTTGGTTTTTGCCCTAGCATGACACAGCTGATTCAAATAACCAACTCTTCATCAAGCTTTGATTATTTGAATCGGCTGTGTTGTGTTGGGGCAAAAATCAAAATGTGTAGGGGGGGGAACATTTACACAATTATTGTGATGTGGTTGCCACCTAGTGACATTAAGATGATTCATTATCACAAATGATTGATTGATTAGCCTATCATGGTAAAACAGATCTAGCCAGTTAGCCTATAGAAGAATAGAAGAGTTGTTTTATTGTCCTCCAAGAAGGGAATCTTTTTTTCAGACTGGTAGCACACAGGCAGCACAATTCTGATCTTTTACCCAATTATTGGCAAAGAGCTGATCTGATTGGTCAAAAGACCATATTGGTGGAAAAAAACAAACCAACAATACCAGACTTGATGTATTAAGGTAAGGGAATCTGGAAAGACTTCGTATAGGCCTGATTGTGGTGTTTTCTAATAGGCCTACTTGTAATGATTTCATTTTAAATAGGCTATTTGTACAATTATTTAAATATTTAACCAAACCATTAAACCAAAATACTCTCCTGTTTAAAAATCTGTTGATTTATTAGCGTTGTTTCAATAATGTGTCCCCTGCCTCCTGTCCTTCCCCTGCTAAACTGTTATGTATACAAAGGACAGTTGAGACAAAATGGCAGGAGAGGTGGAGGTCTGATGGGAATGTGCCCTCGCATGCCCAATTAGCCTAATGTCAGCTCACCTCAATATGATGGAATGGGAAAATAGGTCAGTGGTAGGGTATAGGCAACATAGAAAAACGTTTATAAACATTTGGCAAGTTACACGTTTTTGAAATGGTCTAGACTACTGAACGCGACACAGTTTTAACTGTAGAATTGGTTGATATTTTTGTGAAAGCCCTCTGACAAGGGTTATTATTATTCAGTTGGAAAACGGGGCAGTGGTCGGCCCCTATAACCTACTGGAGCTGCACCCAATGCGCCCTGCCGTGTGGAATGTGTCCTGTTTCGCTGGGAGGTGTGTGTCAGGGGCGGGGGTGGAACAGCCTGGGGGGGTCTATTCGGGGCTGCAGGGGGCATCCTCGACTCGCCCACCACCTCCTGCCCGACCGACTCTCCCAGGCTCATCCCTAGTTACCATAGCCACAAAGTCATGAACACCGCCTATTTCTAAAATTGTTGTTATTTTAAACCTCACCACACTGCTAACCGTATGGCGAACCCTAGCCTTAAATTAAGACCAAAAACCTAATTTTGTTTTTCACGCAGTTTAACTATATTGAAAATGTTTACTTTGTGGCTGTGGTAACTATAGTGAAAACCCTCTCCCAGGCCGAGCCGCGTCGCCATACTGAACGAGAGTTGAGGGCTGGCGTCTCCCGGTAGTAGTCTAAATCTATCAGGTCTCGAGCACATAAAGTCCAAAAGAGGGGGACTACAGAAAATAAAGAGAAAAGGGCCTCCCTCACAGGAAGAAGGAATCTCCCATCGTTTTAAACCTGGGTCAAATACCGGAGAGGACACACGCGGGTTTAGCGTTTTACCGAGACGGATTAATAAAACGCCAGACGGATGTTCGCGAGGAGGGGCGGTGCGCTCTGAAGTTGGAGACTACTGCCTACCGAATACCGAGAGAGGAAAGAAGCGCTTTTGTTTCCCGGTGAAGGCTATCGCCCCCCGGCCACAGCATGACGCTGCCGTCTTGTTTGATGGCGCTCATCGCGGCGTTACTCGCTCACTCCGCGCTGGTAAGGGCACGAGACTGCCGGGTCCTCTTTGTGTATTCTATTGAAGTATTGTTCCATTTCTACCGATGAATCACCTCGATAGACTGGGAAAACCGGGATCTAGGGTTCCATAACATAGGGTATTGATAGGCTATGTTTTTGAAATGTGTGTTGCTCGTGGTTTATGAGGTAGCAGTGCGTGTCTGCTGCTCGGTAGTAAATCTTGGACTCAATCCACATTTGGTCGCGAGCCGCCCGTGACTCCCGTGTCTATCTCGCGGCACCAGTCTCTCCTGGGTCTTTGTGTCTCAGGGACGAGGGGCTGAACTCCGAGTTGTGTGTAATTAGCGGGTCCGTTCTGATTGAGGTTATTATGGGCTGTTCGGTGAACTGCTCTTACGGCGTCTGCTTCGCTAACTCGTATCCATCCCCCGGTAATTCACCTAGTATTATTAGGCTACTGCGGTAGGGTTTCGATCGGCTGCCCTGTGTATATGTGCGGGTGTCTTTTTCAGATAGGGGGGTGAGGGCCGGCCTGGAGTTAACGGGGGCCTGTCCGTTGAGGAGTGGTGAGAGACCCCGGGGCTTCTCCGGTAACCGGAGGGTGTGAAGAAGGGGTGGGGTAGGGGAAACGCCATGCGGTACGCGATGGATGTGAATGATGTCATCGGGAATCGCGAGGAGGCGAACTGTTAGCTATGCGTGAGTCCCCTGGAACCAACCAGTGTTTTACGCGCATCCAGCACCCCCGCACCAGCCGGTACCATTTTACCCTCCATACCAGAAGAGATCGCTGTGCTCTTAGTATGATAACACAAGTCTTCATATAGGCCACAGTCTATCTTGGATGCAAAAGTGATATTGTCTTAAAATGGTAAAACACATATTGAATGAAAGGAGACATTCTGTAGCCTTGCCTCCTATTCACTATGTGGTCAGATTTGCTGGAGTATAGAGCTCAAACACAATGTTTAACATCACTATGTTGAGAAGGTGAGGACACAGGGAGATTCTCCCACAGACACACGATTACTGGGCCAGTCTGTGCTGTTGGCAGCCATGGATCTACCTCCTTTAATCTGACCCTGGTGACACACACATACACACATCAGTGGCCTTGGTAATGCTCAGTAACCCCAGACAGCCCTGCACTGGGGACAGTGACACACACACTTCAAAGGCACTCACACAGATTGGCATACTTGCTCAGATCTTTTGCTGCCTCCACTGACTGATGGGTCGTGTGTGTGTGTGTGTGTGTCCTGGTTCAATCCTCAGTGCATGGTCTGCGTTGGTATTTATATCCTATGGAATTTCCTATGGTGTGAGGCTATGATTTAATTTCCTGCCGTGTAAGTTTAGATGATGCCTGATTTTGTTTTTCCCACAGACATCTGCTGCATCCCACAGAGACTCTCTCTCTCTCTCTCTGTGTGTTTGTGTGTGTCTGCCTGCCTGTCTATCTTTTCATACCAGGGTTTGTGTGCTAGCTTTTTTGTGGTGAGTATGAAACGAGAGAGACCTTTTATGTAGTGTGTGTGAGAGAGAAATCGGGTGTTTTTGAAGATCATGTTTGGTTCAGGGAATTAATCAGTTTCTTGTGCCTGTAATGTTAGACAAGGCCCCCATAGAAAGGGAGGAAGGGAGGGGGATAGAGAGGGTGTGGAATGTCAGAGGCAATTTGACACAGGAAGTGGGTCTTTCTCACTCCTTTAGAGGACAGTCTCACTCTCCTCTCAATTCAATCAAATTCAAAGGGATTTATTGGCATGGGAAACATATTTACATTGTCAAAGAAAGTGAAATAAACAATAAAATGAACACTTAACATTATACTCACAAGTTCCAAAGGAATAGAGACATTTCAAGTGTAATATTATGGCTATCTACAGTGTTTTCATGACACACCCACAAACACACACACAGATACAGTTGAAGTCGGAAGTTTACATACACCTTAGCCAAATACATTTAAACTCAGTTTTTCACAATTCCTGACATTTTAATCCTAGTAAAAATGCCCTGTCTTAGGTCAGTTAGGATCACCACTTTATTTTAAGAATGTGAAATGTCAGAATATTAGTAGAGAATTATTTATTTCAGTTTTTATTTCTTTCATCACATTCCCAGTGGGTCAGAAGTTTACATACACTCAATTATTATTTGGTAGCATTGCCTTTAAATTGTTTAACTTGGGTCAAATGTTTTGGGTAGCCTTCCACAAGCTTCCCACAATAAGTTGGGTGAATTTTGGCCCATTCCTCCTGAAAGAACTGGTGTAACTGAGTCAGGTTTGTAGGCCTCCTTGCTCGCACACACTTTTTCAATTCTGCCCACAAATTGTCTATAGGATTGAGGTCAGGGCTTTGTGATGGCCACTCCAATACCTTGACTTTGTTTTCCTTAAGCCATTTTGCCACAACTTTGGAAGTATGTTTGGGGTCATTGTCCATTTGGAAGACCCATTTGCGACCAAGCTTTAACTTCCTGACTGATGTCTTGAGATGTTGCTTCAATATATCCACATAATTCTCCTTCCTCATGATGCCATCTATTTTGTGAAGTGCACCAGTCCCTCCTGCAGCAAAGCACCCCCACAACATGATGCTGCCACCCCCGTGCTTCACGGTTGGGATGGTGTTCTTCGGCTTGCAAGCCTCCCCCTTTTTCCTCCAAACATAACAATGGTCATTATGGCCAAACAGTTCTATTTTTGTTTCATCAGACCAGAGAACATTTCTCCATAAAGTACGATCTTTGTCACCATGTGCAGTTGCAAACCGTAGTCTGGCTTTTTTATGGCGGTTTTGGAGCAGCGGCTTCTTTCTTGCTGAGCAGCCTTTCAGGTTATGTCGATATAGGACTCATTTTACTGTGGTTATAGATACTTTTGTACCTGTTTCCTCCAGCATCTTCACAAGGTCCTTTGCTGTTGTTCTGGGATTGATTTGCACTTTTCGCACCATAGTACGTTCATCTCTAGGAGACAGAACGCGTCTCCTTCCTGAGCGGTATGACAGCTGCGCGGTCCCATGGGGTTTATACTTGCGTACTATTGTTTGTACAGATGAATGTGGTACCTTCAGGCGTTTGGAAATTGCGCCCAAGGATGAACCAGACTTGTGGCTGATTTCTTTTGATTTTCCCATGATGTCGAACAAAAAGGCACTGAGTTTGAAGGTAGGCCTTGAAATACATCCACAGGTACACCTCCAACTGACTCAAATTATGTCAATTAGCCTATCAGAAGCTTCTAAAGCCATGACATAATTTTCTGTAATTTTCCAAGCTGTTTAAAGGCACAGTCAACTTAGTGTATGTAAACTTCTGACCCACTGGAATTGTGATATAGTGAAATAATCTGTCTGTAATCAATTGTTGGAAGAATGACTTGTGTCATGAACAAAGTAGATGTCCTAACTGACTTGCCAAAACTATAGTTTGTTAACATGAAATCTGTGGAGTGGTTGAAAAATGAGTTTTAATGACTTCAACCTAAGTGTATGTAATCTTCCGACTTCAACTGTAGGTGTGGACAGATATCAGAACTCCCATATATAGGTGTATAATAATAACACCTATACTGCTAAGGCTGGGATTTTTTTCCCCATCACTATACTATATGATGTAGCCTAGTATACATTGTTCAGGGTTGGTGTCTGTTCCACTGCAGTAATAGGAAATGAAGCAGCTCTCAGTATATATCCGGAGCTCTGCTATACCCTTCAGTAGGTCTATGTATGTACAGTGCATTCAGAATGTATTCAGACCCCTTGACTTTTTCAGCCTTAATCTAAAATGGATAAATACAAATTCTAATCAATCTACATACAATACCCCATAATGACAAAGGAAAAACAGGTTTTTAGACATTTTGGCAAATGTATAAAGAAGAATGTATTCAGACCCTGGTGTATTCAGTGCATGTGACATATCATTTTTGATTTGAACCACTAACTTTTGTTTTTGGAGGTGTTCAGAACATGGTTAAGGGCAGAGAAAGCTTGTTGCACACTAAGAAAGCTTTGTAGAGTGTTTAACACACAACCCAGGGAGGGGGCAGCTGAGTATGACCGTATCATCTGCATTTAATTGAATTAGAGAGCTTCCTACTACCTGAGCTATGTTGATGTAAATTGAGAAGAGCGTGAGGCCTAGGATCGAGCCAGTATCCAAAATGCATACTGCCTCCTTTAAAAAAAAATAAAAAATTGTTCTTTCGACCAATCGATTTAATTGAAATGTTAAAACGTGTATTTTTCCACATAGACACATTCTATGTGTTTTAATTAAATTGCTGGCTAACGAAAACCCTGGTACAGAACAACCCCTCTAACTGGGCAGTACTGATGGCATCCTCACCGGAGATGAGAAGAGGGATTCAGGGGAAGAAGAGAAGGAGGGAGGGAGACATGAATAGAAGGATCGATTGACAATGTGGATGAATTTAAGGAAAGTTCAGGGAGATGGGGAGAGATCAATAGAGGGAGGGATGGTTGGGAGAGAGGGATTTAAAAAGAGGGATGTAGGGGGGAGGGAGGCTTGTGTAGCTCATTTCCCAGGAGACACTGCTCTACCTGCTCTTCATGGCCATCTCTATGACAACCACACTACTACTGCTGCTGTCACAGCTTTATCTCTCTCTTCCTCTTTCCCCTCGCTCTTCCTTTCCCTCGCCCCTCTTCCCCCCTCTCATTTTCTCACCCTCGCTCCTCTTTCTTCTCTCAATTCAATTCAAGGTCTTTATTGGCATGGGAAACATATGTTAACATTGCGAAAGCAAGTGAAGTAGATAATAAACAATAAAAATTAACAGTAAACATTACACTCACAGAAGTTCCGAAAGTATAAAGACATTTCAAATGTCATTATGTACAGTTGAAGTCAGAAGTTTACATACACGTAGGTTGAAGTAATTAAAACTAATTTTTCAACCACTCCACAGATTTCATGTTAACAAACTATATTTTTGGCAAGTCGGTTAGGACATCTATTGTGTGCATGACACAAGTGTTTCTTCCAACAATTGTTTTCAGACAGATTATTTCACTTATAATTCACTATATCACAATTCCAGTGGGTCAGAAGTTTACATACACTAAGTTGACTATGCTTTTAAACAGCTTGGAAAATTCCTGAAAATTATGTCATGGATTTAGAAGCTTCTGATAGGCTAATTGACATAATTTGAGTCAATTGGAGGTGTACCTGTGGATGTATTTCAAGGCCTACCTTCAAACTCAGTGCCTCTTTGCTCGACATCATGGGAAAATCAAAAGAGATCAGCCAAGACCTCAGAAACAAAATTGTAGACCTCCACAAGTCTGGTTCATCCTTGGGAGCAATAGCCAAACGCTTGAAGTTACCACGTTCATCTGTACAAACAATAGTACACAAGTATAAACACCATGGGACCACGCAGCCATCATACTGCTCAGGAAGGAGATGCGTTCTGTCGCCTAGAGATGAACGTACTTTGGTGCGATAAGTGCAAATCAATCCCAGAACAACAGTAAAGGACCTTGTGAAGATGCTGGAGGAAACGGGTACATATGTATCTATATCCACAGTAAAACAAGTCCTATATCGACATAACCTGAAAGGCCGCTCAGCAAGGAAGAAGCCACTGCTCCAAAACCACCATAAAAAAGCTAGACTAAAGTTTGCAACTACACATGGGGACAAAGATCATACTTTTTGGAGAAATTTCCTCTGTAGGTGATGGCTTTGTTACAGAAGGTTTGGGAATTGCTTCCTTTTAGGTGGTTGATAATGAGTGGGTATCGGCCTACTTCTGCTCTGCATGCATTATTTGGTGTTTTACGTTGTACACGGAGGATATTTTTGCAGAGTTTCAATTTGGTGTTTGTCCCATTTTGTGAATTCTTGGTTAGTGAGCGGACCCCAGACCTCACAACCATAAAGGGCAATGGGTTTTATAACTGATTCAAGTATTTTTAGCCAGATCCTAATTGGTATGTTGAATGTTATGTTCCTTTTGATGACATAGAAGGCCCTTCTTGCCTTGTCTCTCAGATCGTTCACAGCTTTGTGGAAGTTACCTGTGGCGCTGATGTATGATTCGTTTTTTGTGTGCTCTAGAGCAATGGTGTCTAGATGGAATTTATTTGTGGTCCTGGCAACTGGACCTTTTTTGGAACACCATTATTTTTGTCTTACTGAGATTTACTGTCAGGGCCCAGGTTTGGCAGAATATATAGGTGCTGCTGTAGGCCCTCCTTGGTTGGTGACAGAAGCACCAGATCGTCAGCAAACTGTACACAGTTGATTTCAGATTCTAGTAAGGTGAGGCCGGGTGCTGCAGACTGTTCTTGTGCCCTCGCCAATTTGTTGAGATGTATGTATGTGTGTTGAAGAGAGTGGGGCTTAAGCTGCATCCCTGTCTCACCCCACAGCCCTGTGGAAAGAAATGTTTCTTTTTTGCCAATTTTAACCACACACTTGTTGTGTTTGTACATGGATTTTATAATGTTGTATGTTTTTCCCCCAACACCACTTACCATCAATTTGTATAGCAGACCCTCATGCCAAATTGAGTTGAAGGATTTTTTGAAATCAACAAAGCATGAGAAGGCTTTGCTTTTGTTTTGGTTGGTTTGTTTGTCAATTAGTGTGAGCAGGGTGAATACGTGGTCTGTCGTACTATAATTTGGTAAAAAGCCGATTTTGACATTTGCTCAGTACATTGTTTTCACTGAGGAAATGAACAAGTCTGCTGTTAATGATAATGCAGAGGATTATCCCAAGGTTAGTGTTGACACATATCCCACGGTAGTTATTGGGGTCAAATTTGTCTTCACTTTTGTGGATTGGGGTGATCAGTCCTTGGTTCCAAATATTGGGGAAGAGCCAAGGATGATGTTAGAGTTTAAGTATAGCCTTTCTCTCTCTCGTCTCTCTCCCTTGCTCCTCTTTCTCTCTATCTCTCTCTCAGCCTCACTCTGTATCCCTACCCATTTTAGTCTTCTCTTTATTCCTCCCTCTTGTATAGCTCCCACAATTTTCTCTCTCTCTCTCTCCATCCTTCCCTTTATCCCTCCCTCTCAGTGTGATTCTGTGGAGGAGGGGCTCTAGTTTGCTACCGAGCAGTGTGATTCAGTGGGGGAGGGGCTCTAGTTTGCTACCGAGCAGTGTGATTCAGTGGGGGAGGGGCTCTAGTTTGCTACCGAGCAGTGTATTTAGTCTGTCGGTGCATTTATGCATACTGAGAGAAACTGTGTGTGTGACGTGCGCACATTCTATTACAGGACTGTAAATCAGAGAGCAGCAGCATACCGTCACCAAAACCACAAACATTCTGGGTTCTCTGTGTTAGGGCATCACTATGAATATAAACCAGAAACAGTGTGCTCCCTCCCTCCCATCAACAAACTCCTCTATCCAGTTTACCGACAGAGGAGTGAACAGGTCAGAAGCACATGCAATTACCATCGCTCTCTCTCTCTCTCTCTCTACATCTCTCTCTCTCTCTACATCTCTCTCTCTCTCTACATCTCTCTCTCTCTCTACATCTCTCTCTCTCTCAGTACATATCTCTCACATTATTTCCCTCTCATTCCTTCCTTACTTGAGAAGGATCAGGTCTCAACAGTCACGTCCAGTTTGAACACAAATTAACGTGTGCTTGTAGATGCAGATATCGCCCATTGTGTTATAGGGTGTTTATATACTGTATTCTGTGGGTCACCAGAACCTTTCACTAAAGAGGTGTAATTATCCTACTTATTATCAGTTATCCTATAGAAATGAGGAGTGGCATAGTCTGGTTTATACAGTTGAAGTCGGAAGTTTAGTCAAATACATTTAAACTCAGTTTTTCACAATTCCTGACATTTAATCCAAGTAAAAATGCCCTGTCTTAGGTTAGTTAGGATCACCACTTTATTTTAAGAATGTAAATTGTCAGAATAATTTATTTCAGCTTTTATTTCTTTCATCACATTCCCAGTGGATCAGAAGTTTACATACACTCAATTAGTATTTGGTAGCATTGCCTTCAAATTGTTTAACTTGGGTCAAACGTTTCGGGTAGCCTTCCACAAGCTTCCCACAATAAGTTGGATGAATTTTGGCCCATTCCTCCTGACAGAACTGGTGTAACTGAGTCAGGTTTGTAGGCCTCCTTGCTCGCACACGCTTTTTCAGTTCTGACCACAAATTTTCTATAGGATTGGATGTCAGGACTTTGTGATGGCCACTCCAATAAGTATGCTTGGGGTCATTGTCCATTTGGAAGACCCATTTGCGACCAAGCTTTAACTTCCTGACTGATGTCTTGAGATGTTGCTTCAATATATCCACATAATTTTCCTTCCTCATGATGCCATCTATTTTGTGAAGTGCACCAGTCCCTCCTACAGCAAAGTAACCCCACAACATGATGCTGCCACCCCCGTGCTTCACGGTTGGGATGGTGTTCTTCGGCTTGCAAGCCTCCCCCTTTTTCCTCCAAACATAACGATGGTCATTATGGCCAAACAGTTCTATTTTTGTTTCATCAGACCAGAGGACATTTCTCCAAAAACTACGATCTTTGTCCCCATGTGCAGTTGCAAACTGTAGTCTGGCTTTTTTATGGCGGTTTTGGAGCAGTGGCTTCTTCCTTGCTGAGCGGCCTTTCAGGTTATGTCGCTATAGGACTTGTTTTACTGTGGATATTTTAATAAATTTACCTGTTTCCTCCAGCATCTTTACAAGGTCCTTTGCTGTTGTTCTGAGATTGATTTGCACTTTTCGCACCAAAGTACGTTAATCTCTAGGTGACAGAACGTGTCTCCTTCCTGAGCCGTATCAGACCAGAGGACATTTCTCCAAAAAGTATGATCTTTGTCCCCATGGGCTGCGGTTTTGGAGCAGTGAGGTCTTTGCTGATTTCTTTTGATTTTCCAATGATGTCGAGCAAAGAGGCAATGAGTTTGAAGGTAGGCCTTGAAATACATCCACAGGTACACTTCCAATTTACTCAAATTATGTCAATTAGCCTATCAGAAGCTTCTAAAGCCATAATATAATTTTCTGGAATTTTCCAAGCTGTTTAAAGGCACAGTCAACTTAGTGTATGTAAACTTCTGACCCACTGGAATTGTGATATTGTGAATTCTAAGTGAAATAATCTGCCTGTAAACAATTGTTGGAAGAAATACTTGTCATGAACAAAGTAGATGTCCTAACCGACTTGCCAAAACTATAGTTTGTTAACATGAAATATGTGGAGTGGTTGAAAAATTAGTTTTAATTACTTCAACCTACGTGTATGTAAACTTCCAACTTCAACTGTAAGTGTACAATATTCAAATTTATACGATGGCATTGTTGAATACTAATATCTCATTGGCTTGAAGGGCATTCTAGAGCATGCATTATTTCCCAGTCAGTATTAGATAGAACGTCGCCGTCTGTGGGGAAATTAACCTCCGGTTACCTTTTTTCAAATGCAGTTTTCTTGTTGTCTGCTTGTTTTAGTCAATTACAAAACTACATTTAAGAAAAGTACAACATGTCTAAAGATTACTTTTCAACATTGCCTGCTCCCTAGCGTTCTCACTACTTAGAAAAACCTTATATTGTAGGGCTTTTCATGACGATGCTAGCAGCCACTTGAGTGAGTGAGTGAGTGCTAGCTAGCGACCAACCGGAACATTAAGCTAGCCAAGACCAACAACACAAACAAACGGACTATACAGCTACAAGTAGTGAGTGAAGTTAAAAACAGAGTATACTAAACAAGTTAAATGTCTTACCTGTGATTTTAAATGTTTCACACACACATAGCCTACTTGGATACTGGGTAGACAATGATGTTGGCTCTTTTACAATGGGTGTCAATTGGAAATAATGTTTTTTTTTTTCCTCAATTTGTGGGCGTGGTCGAGGGGAAGTTCCTTATTATAACGTGAACATCACCTCCGTGTATAACACATTTTATCGGTAGAATTCAGTGGTTTTAGTTAATTCTCACATGTTCTATGGTTGAGCTGCTTTTGAAAGCAAAAGTCGAATTGAAAACATTATTGATATTGTTGAATTCGAATGTCATAACAGCAAGCTGGGACTGATGGTTTGGTTAGCTAAACTAGCAAGTCTGTAGCTATCTAGTAAACTCCAGTTGATGTTGAACACATTTCTACATACAAATGAACACATTTCTAGAAGTAAATGTGTTTAAATTATAGCCATGGTATAAAAGAGATGACATAAACAATTGAGACAAGGCAAAATTAAGTTAAAGTTAAGTGCCAGGTGCATCGGTTTGTGTCAACAACTGCAACATTGCTGGGGGGTTTTTCACACACATTTTTCTGTTTGTATCAAGAATGGTCCACCACCCAAAGGACATCCAGACAACTTGACACAACTGTGGTAAGCGTTAGAGTCAGCGTGGGCCAGCATCCCTGTGGAAGACTTCCGACACCTTGTAGAGTCCATGCCCTGCGGCTGCCATTCTGGTCAGTGGGAGGGGACCTGTGGTCCTCTCTGTCCCATGGATCAAGCTGCCTTTTGTGTGTGTGTGTGAGGGACAGAGAGAGTTTGTAGGGAGGGAGGGTGAAGGACTCCGGGCATAGAAATCATCTTCAGAAATCTCTCTCAGAAGCTAATGGTGTCTGTTTGGTGAACCCCTGCATGTTAACCTTTTGAACCAAAGCTCTTTAAATGGTTCTGTCAAAGGCGTATGCAGGCTGAATGAGCTACTGAAGCTAATGATCGGTGTATGTCGTTGATGTCTATATGTTTCAGGAGCCTGAAACTATAGACAAAATACATGAACACACGCACCCTCACTCTATCTCTCTGTCTCAGCAGCAGCAGGTAATTCATTCATGATCTTTCATCCCAACAGTTCTGGATTACCCCTAATCTCAACCAGCAGGGGGCCAGGCCGCAGAGACGTGTGTGTGTGATATGATCTGAGCTGCACTTCCTAACCTCCTGCCAAATGAGACGCGCATAGACTCTGAGAAAGAGGGGGGAGACTTATAGAATGAGAAAGGGGGGGGGGGATCTGTATAGACTCTGTGGGCGGAGACGTATAGACTCATAGCGAGGGGGGAGATGTTCTTTGCAGCAATTCGACCATGAAGGCCCGAATCAGGGTCTCCTCTGGACTGTCGTTTCTCTTTGCTTATTTGAGCTGTTCTTGCCATAATATGGACTTGGTCTTTTACCAAATACCCCTACCTTGTCACAACACAACTGATTGGCTCACACCTGTTAATTGAAATGCTTTCCAGGTGACTACCTCATGAAGTTGGTTGAGAGCATGCTAAGAGTGTGCAAAGCTAACAAGAAGGCAAAGGGGGGCTACAAATCTCAAATATAAAATATATTTTGATTTGTTTAACACGTTTTTGGTTACTACGTGATTCCATATGTGTTCTTTCATAGTTTTGATATCTTCACTATTATTCTACAATGAAGAAAATAGTAAAAAATAAAGAAAAACCCTTGAATGATTAGGTGTGTCCAAACTTTTGACTGTTACTGTACATAGAAACAGGGCTGAAGATATTATTTATTTATTTAACTAGGCAAGTCAGTTAAGAACAAATTCTTATTTACAATGATGACCTAGGAACAGTGGGTTAACTGCCTTGTTCAGGGGCAGAACGACAGATTTTTACCTTGTTGGATCGAATCCCCGAGCTGACAACCTTTCGGTTAACGGTCCAATGCTCTAACCACTCGACTACCTTCCGCCCCAAATGGCCACCTGTCCCTTTTTTAATAGCCGGGCAAAGGCACTAATTTCAGCAAATAAAAGCCTGTTTCAAATAATCACCTGTTTTCAAATAAACGCTGGGTCTAAATTAATTGTTTACGAGGTTTAATGTCTCTCTCTCTCTTAATTAGTTACATTAAATAATCCAGTAATGACTCAAAAATAGTAAATTATCTGTCTTTATCGCCAGTAAGAAATGGCTAGCCATTGGCTGCCAACAACTGCTAGCTAACTGGAAATGAAAAAAAAAGTAAACAACTTCGGGAGTACAGACCCCAGAAATCAGCCCAAAGTAAGGAAAATAATAATTACTGACATGGAATAGTTTTAATTGTTGTATTATTTTTGTAGAGGCAGACTAAGACAAGAAACAAAGTGTGTAAATGAAAAAAGTAAAGAAATAATTTCCCCTCCCACTGGCCTGGTGAAACAAGCCATTCAGCTAGGTTATAATCACACACAACGTATAGATCAGGGCTCTCCAACCCTGTTCCTGGAGAACTTCACTCCAACCCTGTTCCTGGAGAACTTCACTCCAACCCTGTTCCTGGAGAGCTACTGTCATCTAGGTTTTCACTCCAACCCTGTTCCTGGAGAGCTACTGTCATCTAGGTTTTCACTCCAACCCTGTTCCTGGAGAGTTACTGTCATCTAGGTTTTCACTCCAACCCTGTTCCTGGAGAGTTACTGTCATCTAGGTTTTCACTCCAACCCTGTTCCTGGAGAGCTACTGTCATCTAGGTTCACACTCCAACCCTCATCTAGCGCGACTGAATCTAATAATTAGCTGGTTGATAAACTGAATCAGGTCGGTTACAACTGGGGTTTGAGTGAAAACCTACAGGACGGTAGCTCTCCAGGAACAGGGTTGGAGACCACTGGTATATATTATAGGGTGGGAACAGGCAGCTGTGGCTGTTTCTGAGGGCATGGTTGGCATAGGGACGTAGTAAGACACACACACACACACGGTCTGATGCATCTATCATAAGGTCATATAGAATAGGATTCCACACAGAGCAGCTGTGTGTGTGTGTGTGTCCTATAATCCTGTTTGATTGGTGGATTAGTGTAACAGCTGGCTCATGCATTAAGATACACTGTACATCTGACTGCTGCTCTCCCCTCTCATTAAGATACACTGTACATCTGACTGCTGCTCTCCCCTCTCATTAAGATACACTGTACATCTGACTGCTCCTCTCCCCTCTCATTAAGATACACTGTACATCTGACTGCTCCTCTCCCCTCTCATTAAGATACACTGTACATCTGACTGCTGCTCTCACCATCCCTCTCTTCTCTCACCGTCCAACATGTCATTCCAAAATCATTAATATGGAGTTGGTCCCCCATTTGCTGCTATAACATCCTCCATTCTTCTGGAAAGGCTTTCCACTAGATGTTTGAACATTGCTGCGGGGACTTGCATCCATTCAGCCACGAGCATTGGTGAGGTCGGGCACTGACGTTGGGTGATTAGGCCTGGCTCACAGTAGGCGTTCCAATTCATCCCAAAGGTGTTCGATGGGGTTGAGATCAGGGCTCTGTGCAGGCCAGTCAAGTTATTCCACGCTGATCTTGTCATACCATTTGTGCACAGGGGCATTGTCGTGCTGAAACAGGAAAGGGCCTTCCCCAAACTGTTGCCACAAAGTTGGAAGGACCGAATCATCTAGAAAGTCATTGTATGCTGTAGCGTTAATATTTCCCTTCACCGAAGCTAAGGGGCCTAGCGTGAACCATGAAAAACAGCCCCAGACCATTATTCCTCCTCCACTAAACTTTACACTTGGCACTATGTATTGGGGCAGTTGGTGTTCTCCTGGCATCCGCCAAACCCAGATTTATCTGTCGGACTACCAGATGGTGAAGCGTGATTCATCACTCTTAGGCTTGTGTGCATCTGCTCGGCCATGGAAACCCATTTCATGAAGTTGTCCACAGTATGTGGTTGTCCACATACTTTTGTGTATATATAGTGTAGTTTGATGCCTCAGAGACAGCCTTGTTTATGTTTCAGCAAGCTTGTTTCTGTTTCAGACAACTTTTTGTCTTGCCAAACAGTCTGGATCGGACACAAACATTTTTGAATGGTTTTGACCTAAAGCCTTCCAAAATGTATTGTGACCTAACAAGCCATGGCAAGGGGTGCGGCCGACCACTGATTCGTGCTCCTGTCCCACCTTTTGTCAGACCGACTAACAGGCAGCAGTAAGATGTGGCTCATAGCTAATGAGTTAAGCTACCATCGCCGTTACAGGATTCTCTCTGTCTCCTAAATCTACTATTAGGTTACCTTGACAGGCTTAAGATACTGGTCCCTCCTTAAACTTGGCTTCACGCGTGCGTGCGTGCGTGCGTGTAGGCATGTGTGTGAAGGGTTTCTGTGATAATCTCTGCTGAAGGTGGCAGGTGTCTAAACAAGGTCATCACCGGGTAGCCAACTCTCTCTGTCACAGTCCTCACGCATGCACAATTGCTCTCTCGCTCTGTCTCTCACTATCCTAGCCTTGCTGCCACTCATATCAGCAAGGACTGGGGGAACCGATGGTTGGAGAGGAAAAGAGAGATGCAGAGCAGAGAGGAAGTAGGGTCTGGGATGGGCAGAGGACAATATGGCAAAATGATCTTTTTTTTTTTTTTTTTGATGTGCTGGTCTCTCTGGGTTAGAGCCTGTAGCTCAGTGGTTTACAGCATGGTGTTGGCAACACCAGGGTTAACTGTAAGTTGCTTTAGATAAAAGTCTATGCTAAAATTGTATTATTACTATTATATAGTTCCTTCAGAAAGTATTCACACCCCTTGAAGAAAGTCCAGCAAGCGCCAGGACCGTCTCCTAAAGTTGATTCAGCTGCGGAATCGGGGCACCACCAGTGCAGAGCTTGCTCAGGAATGGCAGCAGGCAGGTGTGAGTGCATCTGCACGCACAGTGAGGCAAAGACTTTTGGAGGATGGCCTGGTGTCAAGAAGGGCAGCAAAGAAGCCACTTCTCTCCAGGAAAAACATCAGGGACAGACTGATACTCTGCAAAAGGTACAGGGATTGGACTGCTGAGGACTGGGGTAGGGTCATTTTCTCTGTTGAATCCTCTTTCCGATTGTTTGGGCCATCCGGAAAACACCTTGTCCAGAGAAGACAAGGTGAGCGCTACCATCAGTCCTGTGTCATGCCAACATTAAAGCATCCTCAGACCATTCATGTGTGGGGTTGCTTCTCAGCCAAGGGAGTGGGCTCACTCACAATTTTGCCTAAGAACACAGCCATGAATAAAGAATGGTACCAACATATCCTCCGAGAGCAACTTCTCCCAACCACCCAAGAACGGTTTGGTGACGACCAATCCCTTTTCCAGCATGATGGAGCACCTTGCCATAAGGCAAAAGTGATAACTAAGTGGCTCGGGGAACAAAACATCGACATTTTGGGTCCATGGCCAGGAAACTCCCCAGACCTTAATCCCATTGAGAACTTGTGGTCGATCCTCAAGAGGCGGGTGGACAAACAAAAACCCACAACTTCTGACAAACTCCTAGCATTGATTATGCAAGAATGGCCTGCCATCAGTCAGGATGTGGCCCAGAAGTTAATTGACAGCATGCAGAGGTCTTGGGGAAAAAAAGGGTGAACACTGCAAATATTGACTCTTTGCATAAACTGAATGTCATTGTCAATGAAAGCCTTTGACACTTATGGAATACTTGTAATTATACTTCAGTTTACCATAGTAACTACTGACATAAAGATCTAAGAACACTGAAGCAGCAAACTTTGTGGAGACCAATACTTGTCATTCTCAAAACTTTTGGCCACGACTGTACACATCTGTAAGGTCCCTCAGTCGAGCAGTGAATTTCAAACACCGATTCAACTACAAAGAGGTTTTCCAATGCCTCACAAAGGGTGGATGGGTAAAACATTTAAAAAGTAGACATTTAATATGTTGCAATTGTGTATTGACTTGTGATTTAGAGCAAAACACTTGGATAAACTGTTGGAGATAGATAGATACTTTATTGATCCCCGAGGGGGAATTTCTTTGTCAAGCAGCTACGAAAAACATAGGACCGGTGCAAAATGCCAAAACTAAAATACACAATAGACAGATACACGATATGTGTATGATACATAGTGCGGCAGTATGAAAAAATACAGGAAGTCTGGAGCGCAAAAAGCTATAAAATGGCATAGTATGAGTGAATATCTGAATATGTACGCTATACATTGTTATAGGGTTAGGTGAAAAAATTATACAATTACTGCTTGATATCAATAAATAAAAAATATTTGCATGGTTAACTATACAGGTAGATGGCAGAAAAAGATACTTAAATAGCTAAATGTGCATATGATATGAGGGTAATAATAGTTTACTTAATATACAGTCTGGTTAAATATACAGGTAAATTAGTATTTTATATTTGCATGGTTAAATAAATTAAATGTACAGGTAAATGACAGGAAGTGATACTTACATAGCTAAATGTGCGTATGATATAAATTAGCATAATAATTCCCTTAAAATACAGTCCCTAGTACAGGGTTTAATTACAGATAAATGCACATATTGTACATTTAATATACTATATGCAATGAAAAAAGATGCTACTGACAGGATACTACTGTACAGTCCTGAGTGAATTACTACGCAAGTTCTGTCCAGGAATTACTTACAATATTGTACATGATATAACTGTATATGAATGTGTATAAATACAGTCCTGAATGAGTGCTGAATGAATAAGTCCTGAGTGAATGAGTGATTACAGACCAGAAAGTTATTCATGGATGGATGGATGCCAAATTGTTAAACTAGGTCCTAACACCCCCAACAGCTCCAGGTCTATGTTGCTGACGGCACGGCACCCAGGTGAGGCATTAAATAGTCTAATTGCCGCTGGCAGGAAGGACCTTCCACTTTCATGATTATTCTAATTCTATAGTTGGAATATAATAGTGGCCACTTTGAATACAGTGTTGATGGACATGATGACAAATGAAAATGCCAGAGAGGACGGTAGGAACCAAAGTGTTGATAAGTATTTCCTAGGGGACCCTATAATATTTGGCTACATTTAAATGTTTTTTTCTTAACTACTTCATGTAGCTAACATATCTCATGCTTCACGTATTTCTCTTTGATTTAGAAGATACTGTTGCATAAACAACATGCTGATTTAGGTCTACACCGTCACTGGTATTATCAGGCTTTATAGCTAATTATGTTCGCTCCGACTCAGTACATTTATTAGCTAGCTAAGCAGCTAATTAGTGATTTACAAACTAATAGTGTAATTATAGAATGCTAGTGGATTTATATTATGAAGCAAAGTGGAAAAACATGCATCCTGTTTGCAACAAGGCACAAAAGTAATACTACAAAAAATATTATAATATTCACTTTTTGTCCTGAATACAAAGTGTTATGTTTGGGGCAGTACCACTCTCCATTTCAAGCATTGTGGTGGCTGCATCATGTTATGGGTATGCTTGTAACAGTAAAGGACTGGGCAATCGTGACACAAGCAAAATCCTAGAGGGAAACCCTGTTTCAGTCTGCTTTCCACCAGATACTGGGAGATGAATTCACCTTTCAGCAGGACAATAACCTTAAATACAAGGCCAAATATAGACTGGTGTTGCCTGCCTAGTTACAGTTCTGACTTAAATTGGCTTAGAAAACTGTGGCAAGACTTGGAAATGGCTGTCTAGCAGTGATCGACAACCAATTTGACAGGTTGAAGAATTTTTATAAGAATAATGTGCAAATATTGTACAATCCAGGTGTGGAAAGCTCTTAGAGACTTACCCAGAAAGACTCACAGTTGTAATCACTGTCAAAGGTGATTCTAACATGTACTGATTGACTCAGGGGTTTGAGTAGTTATGCCTGTGTTGCAAAGCTTGAGTTGTGTGTGTGTGTGTGTGTGTGTGTGTGTGGAATAGGGTTGACTTGTGTCGTAACGTTGCCTCATTAAAGTGGTGACTGCTATTTATTGAATAATTACCTACTAGTCTAATTATTGGATTAAATTAATCCTGCAGTAATTAGCTCATTAGGATTCCTGGGGCACCACGGAGATACATTTATTCTAGTGAGTTGAGAGATGCATGCACAAGTAATAGCGAATTTCCATGGAGGCTGCTAGCTAAATATGCTAAAGGTGAGGGGGGGGCAGGTAGTCTAGTGTTTAGGGCGTTGGGCCAGTAACCAAAGCTGACAAGGTAAAAATCTGGTGTTCTGCCGCTGAACAAGGCAGTTAACCCACTGTTCACCGATAGGCCGTTATTGTAAATAAGAATTTGTTCTTAACTGACTTGCCTGGTTAAATAAAAACATTGTGCAATTGAACAAAGTTTTGAGGCATGCTTATCTGCACTGTCTGTCTGGAGTCGCTAGGGCAACGGGCCTGTGTGCTCTGCTTGGAGAAGATGGGGGAGGAGCAGACAGGCCGAGAATGGAGAGGGGAAGAAAATGCAAGGAAATCAATAAGTGGCAGTGGAAGCTGTACAGATAACTCATGGCTTTGACTTCTCAAACACTGCAGAAAGGTATGATTACACAAGCACATATATTTATAACCTCCTACTAGGAGGAGAACTCCTTACACATCTAGACAGCCAATACATCTCTGTTGCTAGGCAGGAACTTAATGGTTCCTTCTCACTAGTTTAGTCATGGCCCTGCCTGATGCTAGAACCTTTGTGGAAGTGTATATGTGTGAGAGAGGACTGTAGTAGGACGGTCGTTGTGGTGGGCCCCTCTGGCCCCCCTCTCAGATGGTTCTTCTCACTTCATCTGTTGACTTGACCTCGAGCCGAATTCCTCGCTCCTCCCTAGTTCCGCAGCTGGCCTCCCTTTTCAGGAAGTGAAACTAGACTGTTGCCCTTTGCCTCCCTCTTTAGGAACATTGATATTCAACAATAACATGTTTGAACAGAATATGAACCTTCTGCAGTTTCCCGTGTCACTCAGTGACTTTCCATACACCAACTTCCTATCTACCCTTCATTGACCCCAACATACACATGTAAAGTAATCAATTAGTCATGTAACCATACTAGAACTAAGTATATTTCAAGCTAGAATCCAACAACAGGCATATACAGTACATTTTTCCTCAGAGTTTTTTGTTTTTTTTGGTGGGGGGGGGGGGGGGTGTCAAAGTGAGTATCTAAGATACTGTTTGAAGAGGTTTCAGATGTTTTTGGAAGAAACAGATGGATTAGTAAAATCTATTGTTTTCTCATCACCTTACCAACTCTAATGTGATGTGGCTGCCTTCTGCTAAACCCTTAGAAATACAAGGTAAAGAATTCCAGTGAAATGCTCCCTGTACTCCCTAAGTATAAACCGTAAAAACAACGGGCCCCGACGATACCAGTATTGTGACACTTGTTAGTATCGTGGCAAGAACACAAAACACGATGTGCTCCCTGTAGTCTAAGCTGTAAGGGAGAAAACTCACATGGTGGAGGTGGGTAATAGTAAAACAGAGAGAAAGTCATGTCAATTTCTAGTTAAATCAAACTATTTGTATTTTCAATTGAGACTGAACATATTTCAGTCAGAAGTCAAAGCCATGAGTTATCTGTACAGCTTCCACTGCCATTGATTTCCTTGCATTTTCTTCCCCTCTCCATTCTCGGCCTGTCTGCTCCTCCCCCATCTTCTCCAAGCAGAGCACACAGGCCCGTTGCCCTAGCGACTCCAGACAGACAGTGCAGATAAGCATGCCTCAAAACTTTGTCCAATTGCACAATGTTTTTATTTAACTAGGCAAGTCAGTTAAGAACAAATTCTTATTTACAATGACGGTCTACCCCTGCCAAACCCGGACCTATGGAACTCCCAATCACGGCCGGTTGTGATACAACCTGGATTCGAACCATGGTGTCTGTAGTGACGCCTCTAGCGCTGAGATGCAGTGGCTTAGATCGCTGGGCCACACGGGAGCCCAAAACGGATATATCACCATCTGTTTCAAAACACTTAAAAATGATAGCCTAACTTGTGACAACAGTACTAAAGATGCATACTGTAGCAAGAGGGATATCAAACTTAATTTGTCACTTTCCAACGAAGAAAAAGTTCTTTAAATGTTTTTATGTTTGGTCAAAGCTAGCTATCTAGAAGCCAGCGATACTAGAGAACATGCTAGCTAAGCTACTTAACTTCTCATAAAAAAGATTCTGCAAGCACAACATATAATAATGGACTATGCTACCACCTAACATGTTCATATACACTGGTGGCCAAAGCTTTGGAATATTACTCATTCAAGGGTTTTTATTTATTTGCACTATTTTTTACATTGAAGAATAAAAGTGAAGACAAACTATGACATAACACATATGGAATCATGTAGTAACCAAAAACATGTTAAACAAATCAAAATATATTTTATATTTGAGAGTCTTCAAAGTAGCCACCCTTTGCCTTGATGACCCCTTTGTACACTCATGGGTTTGCGCCCGACATAGCGTTTTGGTGGGCGGTCCTCTCTTGGCAGGTTTGTTGTGGTGCCATATTCTTTCCATTTTTTTATAATGGATTTAATGGTGCTCTGTGGGATGTTTAAAGTTTCAGATATTCTTTTATAACCCAACCCTGATCTGTACTTCTCCACAACTTTGTCCCTGACCTGTTTGAAGATCTCCTTGGTCTTCATGGTGTCGCTTGCTTGGTGGTGCCCCTTGCTTAGTGGTGTTGCAGACTCTGGGGCCTTTCAGAACAGGTGTGTATATGTACTGAGATCATGTGACAGATCATGTGACACTTAGATTGCAGACAGGTGGACTTTATTTAACTAATTATGTGACTTCTGAAGGTAATTGGTTGCACCAGATCTTATTTAGGGGCTTCATAGCAAAGGGTGTGAATACATATGCACGCACCACTTTTCAGTTATTTATTTTTTGGAATTTTTTGAAACACTTAATTTTTTTTCATTTCACTTCACCAATTTGGACTATTTTGTGTTTGTCCATTATATGAAATCCAAATAAAAATCCATTTAAATTACAGGTTGTAATGCAACAAAATAGGAAAAACGCCAAGGGGAATGAATACTTTTGCAAGGCACTGTATATGCAGGGCGGCCATCCTCCTCAGTCTGAAGATCAGATTGGACCACAGCCATAGGAAGCTTATGGAGAGCCTCTTTATATGTGTCTGTAAGGGAATAGTAATGTATTGTGTTTAGATTGCAGAAACATATTGTTGACTGCAAATATAACATCTCTACCTTCTTGCCCTTTGTGCTGGTGTCTGTGCCCAATAATGTTTGTACCATGTTTTGTGCTGCTTAAGCGGCAGTAAAATAACTTTTTAGCAGAATTTCTACAGAATATTATTACAAAAATTATCCTGTTACTTAATGTCCAAATTGGATAAGAAATATTATTTACCGTTGAATTTTAACGTTATGTTGTAAAAACAATCACAGAAACACATAACGTGAACGTACTCTGATTTCCCGATCATTTTACTAGACCACTTAGCAAACGATACCAAACAAAATATCATAAATAGATTACCTTTAACGTTAGAACTATCACAAAATAACAATAATGAGCTGGCTAGCTATTTTGTTTCCATCTTAACAAAAGGGGTCTACGTACCGTCTTGATGGTCGAGCTCTAGTGACAGTTTATGACAGTTGGAATAGCAAGTGCCTCATTAACTTGTGCACTGGTAGACAGGATCTACGATCCCAAGTAATACATTTGTGCCAGATAACTCACACCGAAATCGGCCCGAGCTCAATCCCCGCTTCCTAGCCATAAGTAATACTGCCGAAGGCGGGCCAGACTCGGGCAACATGCTGATTGCCCCGACTCTCAGCCGGAATCGACCCAGATTTTTATTTTTTTATTTCACCTTTATTTAACCAGGTAGGCCAGTTGAGAACAAGTTCTCATTTTCAACTGCGACCTGGACAAGACAAAGCAAAGCAGTGCGACAAAAACAACAACACAGAGTTACACATGGGATAAACAAACGTACAGTCAATAACACTATAGAGAATCTATGTACAGTGTGTGCAAATGTAGTAAGATTAGGAAGGTAGGGCAATAAATAGGCCATAGTGGTAAAATAATTACAAATTAGCATTAACACTGGACTGATAGATGTGCAAATAGAGATACTGGGGTGCAAATGAGCAAAAATAATAAATATGGGGATGAGGTAGTAGGGTGGGCTAGCTGAGATTTCCTCAACTGTTGCTAGGGTGACCAAGATGTTTTGTCTTCTTGTTGTAAATTGTAAAGGACAGTTAACACGTTTTTAGCTAGCTATATACAAAATGATGTGCACTCATCTCCACACACACTGTATCTCCTCCTTCAGCATTTTTTACTATCTGACAAAATATCTAAATCCTGCTGTATTGGTGCTGTATATTTATCCTCCGGATGGAGAGATGAGACATTACTATAGAAGGATAAACAGAATAAACAATATTTCATAAGCTATGATCCCTTATTGATGTCACTTGTTCAATCCACTTTAATCAAATCACATGTGTATATATAAAGCACAAGCAATGCAGATGTAGAAGCACAGTGGCTAGGAAAACCTCCCTAGAAAGGCAGGAACCTAGAAAGAAATCTAGAGTGAAAACAGGCTCTGAGGGGTGGCCAGTCCTCTTCTGGGTACATGGCCATTAAGGCCAGATTTGTTCTTCAAGATGTTCAAACGTTCATAGATGACCAGCATTGTTGAATAATAATCACAGTGGTTGTAGAGGGTCAGCACCTCAGGAGTGAATGTCACTTTGGCTTTTCATAGCCGAGCATTCAGAGGTTGAGACAGCAGGTGCGGTAGAGTGAGTTTCAAATCAGTGTAGATGAAGGGTAGGAGACAGGTTAAAGAAGGATTTTTAAGCCTTGAGCCAATTGACGTGTGTATGTGTGCCATTGAGTGTGAATGGGCAAGACAAAAGTGCCTTTGAGTGTGTCAAGAACTGCAACGCTGCTGGGTTTTCATGCTCAACACTTTCCTGTGTGTATCAAGAATGGTCCACCACCCAAAGGACATTCAGCAAACTTGACACTGTGGGAAGCATTTGAGTCAACATAGGTCAGCATCCCTGTGGAATGCTTTGGACACCTTGTAGAGTCCATGCCCCGATGAATTAAGGGCAGCAGAGGGTGCAACTCAATATTAGGACGGTGTTCTTAATGTTTTGTGCACTGTGTAAATACTTTAATCTCGCTTTCTCTCCTCTCTTTCTGTCCTCTCTCTCTCTCTTCTCTCTCAATTAAAATTAAAGGGCTTTATTGGCATGGGAAACATGTTTACGTTGCCAAAACAAGTGAAGTAGATAATAAACAAAAGTGAGAATAAACAAACACTAAAATTGTCCAGTAAACATTACACTCGTAACAAATGTTATCAGCTATGTACAGGGTTTTCAACAATGTGCAAATAGTTGTAGTAGGAATCGTAGGGGAAGGTGACTAAACAGATAAATATAGGTTGTATTTACAATGTTGGTACTTCACTGGTTGCCCTGTTCTCATGGCAACGGGCCACATCTTGCTGCTGTGTTTGCACATTGTGGTATTTTGCCTAACAGTTATGGTTTATCAGTGTTGGATTTATCTTCAAATTCTGTGTGGGTCTGTGTAATCTGAGGGAAATGTGTGTCTCTAATATGGTCATACATTTGTCAGGAGGTTAGGAAGTGTAGCTCAGTTTCCACCTCATTTTGTGGGCAGTGTGCACATAGCCTGTCTTCTCTTGAGAGCCAGGTCTGCCTACGACGGCCTTTCTCAATAGCAAGGCTAAGCTCATCCCTGTATAAAGCCTCCTCACATTGACTCTGTACTGGTACCCCTGTATATAGCCTCCTCACATTGACTCTGTACTGGTACCCCTGTATATAGCCTCCTCACATTGACTCTGTACTGGTACTTCCTGTATATAGCCTCCTCACATTGACTCTGTACTGGTACCACCTGTATATAGCATCCTCACATTGACTCTGTACTGGTACCCCTGTATAAAGCCTCCTCACATTGACTCTGTACTGGTACCCCTGTATAAAGCCTCCTCACATTGACTCTGTACTGGTACCCCTGTATAAAGCCTCCTCACATTGACTCTGTACTGGTACCCCTGTATAAAGCCTCCTCACATTGACTCTGTACTGGTACCCCTGTATATAGCCTCCTCACATTGACTGACTGTACTGGTACCCCTGTATATAGCCTCCTCACATTGACTGACTGTACTGGTACCCCTGTATATAGCCTCCTCACATTGACTGACTGTACTGGTACTTCCTGTATATAGCCTCCTCACATTGACTCTGTACTGGTACCACCTGTATATAGCCTCCTCACATTGACTCTGTACTGGTACCCCTGTATAAAGCCTCCTCACATTGACTCTGTACTGGTACCCCTGTATAAAGCCTCCTCACATTGACTCTGTACTGGTACCCCTGTATATAGCCTCCTCACATTGACTCTGTACTGGTACCCCTGTATATAGCCTCCTCACATTGACTCTGTACTGGTACCTCCTGTATATAGCCTCCTCACATTGACTCTGTACTGGTACTTCCTGTATATAGCCTCCTCACATTGACTCTGTATTGGTACTTCCTGTATATAGCTTCCTCACATTGACTCTGTACTGGTACTTCCTGTATATAGCCTCCTCACATTGACTCTGTATTGGTACTTCCTGTATATAGCCTCCTCACATTGACTCTGTATTGGTACTTCCTGTATATAGCCTCTCTATTGTTACTTTTACTTTCTATTTTTCAGGCCAGGCACCACAGGCTGTTAGGGAATATATTGTATTAATGTTTTTTATTTATTTTTAAATTAAAATATGCTAATGAGACGTAACCTTCTTAAATATGCACTAATTTGCATATTATGAGAATCCGTTTTTCAAAACATTGCTTCAAGGCAGAATATTTTTTTGGTTTTATTGTGATAATACACTCAATGATCAGACTTTTACAGATCAGTTAATCAAAATATTGTCATTTGACTGGATGGATTTTCACAATTTTCTAGGGCTCGCTGGTACCAACAGCAATGCACACACCTATCCCATAGTTGGAAGTGAATCCTCTCTTGTGCCAAGTACCATCAAAGGATACATGAATGTCTGATGGCATCCTCATCCTCCTTCAGCAACTCTATGTCTGGGTCTAAAAAAGTACTTATTATGTCTGTCCACATTACAGTCATAACTGCACGACTATATCAAATCAAATGTATTCATAAAGTGCTTTTTACATCAGCCGATGTCACAAAGTGCTATACAGAAACCCAGCCTAAAATCCCAAACAGCAAGCAATGCAGATGTAGAATCACAGATGCTAGGAAAAACTCCCTAGAAAGGCAAAACCTAGGAAGAAACCTAGAGAGGAACCAGGCTCTGAGGGATGTCCTCTTCTGGCTGTGCCGGGTGGAGATTATAACAATTCATGGCCATTAAGGCCAGTTCTTTCTCCAAGATGTTCAAATGTTCATAGATGACATGCAGGGTCTAATAATAATAGTAGTAGTAGTAGTAGTAGTAGTAGTAGTAGTAGTAGTAGTAGTAGTAGTAGTAGTAGTAGTTGTGGAGGTTGCAACAGGTAAGTGAATGTCACTTGGCTTTTCAGTGCAAAAGAGCGCAGGTGCGGGAGAGCGAGATGAAAACAGCAGGTCTGGTACAAGGTGGCACGTCCAATGAACAGGTCAGGGTTCCATAACCGCAGGCAGAATAAATATTAGCAAGGAATCCCTTTAGCTAATTTCTCAGTAATCACAGTAGGATACAGGCCTATGACACTGTAGGCCTTTGTGACCGTCTCATTGTATAGCTATGTTTTCTTATCACTCTGTTTTATCCACTTTGAATACATTTGCTGGAGCAGGAAAATAAAAAGTATTTATACACAGCAAGTCACCTGACAATAATGGGCTACCCCTTTTTATTTAAATAGTATTTATACACAGCAAGTCACCTGACAATAATGGGCTACCCCTTTTTATTTAAATATTATCTATACACAGCAAGTCACCTGACAATAATGGGCTACCCCTTTTTATTTACCTGTCATGTATCTAATATGAGCTGAGACTCAAGGAAGGAATCCCAAGGACATTGCTTATTTTCTTTAGAGCTGCACAACCAAGTAAAAGTTTGTGGGCTAGAAGAACCATCCTCACATTTATATGAAATGTTAAATCTCCCCTGGAGCACTCTTGCAGCCTGGAGGAAGTGTAACCACTCCTAGGCTAAATGCATCACGATCACCTTCACAGATTGCACATTCTATCATGACAGAACTACAGAATCCCTGGTTGGTGGAGTCTATGGTGATTTTCAGTCCAGTGTACAAATTGGTTTATTTGTGACGTGGAATATAAGCCACTGTTGGCTGGCTGGATGCTAATGTCTGGTTGCTCGCTGTCATCTTCATCTCAACTCATTTGCGTCTCGACGCGCTGCTGGTGGCTACCTCCTCTAGTTATCTGTGCTGCCACTGCCTCGATCGGCTGATCAAGCTATTTTATTTACATTTTTTATTCACTGCTTTTCTGGCATTGGCTAACTGAGATCGCCTATTTTTATTCACATACGGTGTTCTCATTTAGTCTCTCTACGTGGATTCTTCGCGGGAGATATTTTCAAACAAGGAAGTGCTGCGCGGCACGTGAGGCGTTTTAACCAATCAGGTTGCCGGAAAGGGCCTTTAAATGCCAGTAGCCAATAGGATGCCAGGGAATTATTCATCTTTCAGCACGAAGCACTGCGTCAAACGATATAGCCATGTATGGACTAGCTAACGTTATGCTCCGGAAAATAAGCTTTTTAATTATATATTATTCAACAAAAAAAATAGCGGTTGAAGTTCTACATGCTAACAAGAACTGCATTTATAGTATACGGAGTTGGGATGAAATGATACAGATCAATTATGTGTATACATTGGCGATTTATTTATACATTTTATGAAAGTATGGAAGATATAGATGCAAAATATCTCAAAATCAGAAAATTTACAGATGGAAGCAAAATCAAAATCTTTGCCTGTGGTGCCTGGCCTTAAAGCATTGTTTAAGGGCTTGTAGGTAAGATTTACACCTGTTGTATTCGGTGCATGTGACAAATACATTTTGATTTGATGTACCCAAAACCTGAAGTATATAACTTGACCCCACAGAATGTACCCTAACTCTACATGATATACCTTAAACCTGCAGTATATACCCTAAACCACCCCACACCTCTCCAAGTCATCCCATGTGTAACATCCCTATTACTAAGCCTTCTGAAGTGTGTGATGCCCTCAGCCATAAGGGACTTAACCTTCTTGGGGAAAGTCAGAGGGTTAAGGTGAGGACATTCAGGCCGGCGGCAGCTCACCCTGATCTTGTCACCTGAGCCTGGGGTCGCCAGGTCGTCACAGCTTCACCACAGGACCAAATAGTAGCGTAAACCACCTTTCAAAGTCAATCACAGTGCACTCCTCCTTAGTCTGCGGTTGTGTTGTGTTTTTGATGTCACTTATGCTGTTATGGTGGGATTTCTATATATGGTTTTAAGGCTGGTCTGAAAGAGTTCTCTCCTTGTTTGCGCTCTGTTACAACCCTCGATCCACATGGTGAGACATCCCAAATACCTTTACTGGGCGGCAGGTAGCCTAGAGGTTAGAGCGTTGGGCCAGTAACCGAAAGGTTGCTGGTTCGAATACCCGAGCCGACAAGGTGAAAAACTTGTCTATGTGTCCTTGAGCAAGGCACTTAACCCTAATTTGCTCCTGGGGCTGACCCTGTAGGTAGGCCGCCTAGTTAAATAAAGGTAAAAAAAAAATACTGAGATTACCAACAAATGTATCCTCTCATCTCTAAGCCATTTTCGCCTGCCAAACTTTCAGCTTTGGTTTAGCCCCAACAATAGTACCTATATTCAAAACGCAATAGTACTCAGTTGTAAAACTCAATAGTAGTCAGTCTGACTGCCCCTCTTTCTCTCCTCTCTGGCTTTATAATTCTGAAAGTAGAGTCTGTAATCTAACTAAGTGTTATCTGATGATAAATTAAATGGACAAATAAACTCTCTCTCTCTCTCTCTACCCCCCCCCCCTCTTTCTAGGGTCAGACCTGGGTTCCGTCTATAGATAAAGACAGTTCTTCCGGAGATGAGTTCTATGATGATGAAGACTTCTTCTCAGGCTCCGGATCTGGCTGTGAGTGTCCAGTGTGTGTGTGTGTATAGGAATGTTTGAAGAGGTCTATGTTAGAATCTGTGTGTGTAAATCTGCAGCTTTGACTCCAATATGTGGTCAAACTAAACGCAGGGACTACACACACAGGCACGTATATGCACTCACGCATTAACTGACAACGGGAACTGGACACCGAAACTAAAGCAAACACACACACACACACACAGATTGAACGTGCACACGCCAGGCCTCCACCTAGATTAAGTGATTTTATTTACTGTAATCTGATTACAGACAGCAGATCAGGTGATTGAAGCAGACAAGCCAATGTGAGTTTGCTTGTGTGTAGAATTACCTAGATAACTTTAATCACAGATGTCTTATTCATTTTATTTGTTATACTGGAGGTCTTTGTTTCAGATTAGCTTCTATAACTGTAATTATCTATTCTTTCTGTTTCAGAAAAGTAGCCCATTTAGTTAAAAAAAAAAATCTGTGAGCTCAATGCACAGTTTTTCTAGAGATAAATCATATCAAGCCCGAACTGGGAGATGTAACAAGGAGTTGTAGTTTCCAACAGGCCAATAATCTACATAGTTTAGCACCGGAAATATGGTAATATACTACAATGACAATAATCCATTGCACGCCTACTTGTCAGGTCTTTGTGTTTCTTTTACGCCTGCTATGTTAGGTTAGTGTGGGGCAGACACAGAGAGACAGAAAAGACAGAAGAATGGCAGGGATAGAGAGCAGTTACTTAATGACGTATCTCTACTGGAAAATACATCATTTAAGTAATTGAAAGTTGGTATTCAGTAGTCAAAAGTACGTCTTATTTACTTTGAAGAACAACTACAATAGTGATTTTGTCAGACAGCACAGGCAGCAGCTCTACAGAGATGAGACGTTGACTTGGAGTGAAATAATAGTAATAAAAGTAAAGTCCTGTTAATCAGCAGTAATGGAGTCACTGCCATCATGGGACTTTTATTCATTGTTTTATTCTGCGTTGTTACAGCATTCAACCCACATAATGCGTAGTGCATTTTATGTATTTATCCATTCTCTCTCTGTTTTAAATTAGCTTCGACAACTGTATTTATCCATTCTCTCTCTGTTTTAAATTAGCTTCGACAACTGTATTTATCCATTTTATCTCTGTTTTTAAATTAGCTTCGACAACTGTATTTATCCATTTTATCTCTGTTTCTCCCTCTTCTTCTGTCTTTTCCTCTCACTCTGAGTTTAGTTTATTTAGTTTAACAACTAACCCCTCTCCTTACATCTTTCTCTCTCTCCATAGTTCCAGAGATGGTCAACCCTACAGCGGTGGACGTGTCTTTCACCACAGAAGCACCCCTCCCCCTCTCCACCACCCAGGCCACTGGCCCCGCCCCCTCTGCCCCACCTGTAGCAGAGCCCAGCCCTAACCCTGATGTCCTTCCTACCCCACTACCTACTGAGGGAGAGGGGGAGAGCGGGGTAGAGTGGGACAGAGAGCGAGAGAGGGAAAGGGAAAAGGAGAGAGTAAGGGAGGGGGAACAAGAGCGAGAGAGAGAAAAAGAGAGGCAGAGGGAAAAAGAGAGGCAGAGGGAACAAGAAAGAGAGAGGATACGGGAAATAGAGAGGAAACAAGAGCGAGAGAGGGCGAGAGCCCAGACGACCATCTCCCCCCGCGGCCCAGCAGCTCTTCCCATGGCGACCACCAGCTTGGCGGCGACTCTGGCGGAGAGCGCAGCGCCCTCTAGTGGTGTGGAGGACCTGGGCACCACAGAAGAAGAGGACGAGGATGTTTACCTGTCCCCAGACCCCACCACCAGTTTACTTATGGAGACCACCGAAGAAGAAGAAGTGACCACTACTGCCACAGAGACAGAGACCGAGACCACACACATCCCAGAGACAACAGCTCCACCCACTACGACAGGCCCAGCCCCAACTGAGCGGTCTAGCTCCGCCCCCTTCAGGCCCAGGGTTCCTGTGGTAATGCCTACTAAAGCTGCACCTTCAGAGAAGAGCACACATCCCCAACCAGCCTCTACAATGGTGTGTGTGTGTTGTGTGTCCTGTGTGTAGTGAGAGACACAGGCCTTGTTAAGAGAGCAGATCCTCGTTAGTAGCTGCGTTAATGATTCATCACATGATTAGAATCCAGATAAATGGACTGAAACCAATGGAGGCTGCTGAGGGGAGGATTTCTCATAATGTCTGGAACGGAACAAATGAAATGGTATCAAACACATAGAAACCATGTGTTTGTGTACTTTCGTTGTGGCATTTTGCACCTGCCCTGTGTTTTGTTGTAGCTGCTTGACAATGAAATTTCCCCCCCGGGGGATCAATAAAGTACCTATCTATCTATCTATCTATCTATCTATCTATCTATCTATCTATCTATCTATCTATCTATGTATTTGATACCATTCCACGTAATCTGGAATAAGCCTGTCCTCCCCAATTAAGGTGCCACCAACCTCCTGTGACTGAAACACTCCACAACTTCTGGACATAATGTGAAGGTTAATTGTGTTCTCTATCTGATGTGTAGAGTGAACTGACATGGTAATTGTATTTCTCTCTCTCTCAGAATAACGAGTTGGGGGTTAACGGACCCAGCGGAGACTTTGAGATCCGTGAGGAGGACCGTCGTCAGGGCAACGAGGTTGTTGGGCGTGGCCGTGGTGTGGAGACTGAGACTGAGGCGGAGCCTGATCTGATTGGCAACACGATCAACACAGGAAGTTCTGCTGCTCAACTTCCTCAGAAGAACATCCTGGAGAGGAAGGAGGTCCTGATAGGTAAGTCTCTCTCTTTTCTAGTCTCTCTCACTCCATCTCTCTCTTTCTCTCTTCTAGTCTCTCACTCCATCGCTCTCTTTCTCTCCATGTTCTTCTGACGGGACATAGCCTGTCTTTATTCTGATTGGCTGCCTGTCTCTCCCCCATCCATTCTGATTGCTTGCCTGCTGGCGGTGGTTTTCGCTGACTTCGTGGTGATTGGTAAAGAGCAGGAGTCATAGCAGGCTTAGCGTGTCCGTGCGTTAGACACGTGTGCTGTGTTGGATGAGTAGCCCACACATGATATGAGTGTGTATCTGCTTGTGTGTCTTACTAGCATGTAGGAACGGTCGCGACACATGATGTTAGCGTGTACTGTGTAGGTACTATGTAACAACACAACTTTGGGCACATTAGATGATAATGACAGATGATGGGGAGTTGATATGTTGACATGTCAGTTGGTATGTTACCATTGTGTGCAGTGCTTGAAGTGGTATTTGAAGATGCTGGTACTTACTTAGAGCTGCAGTATGTAACTTTTTGGGCAATTTGACCAAATTCACATAGAAATGTGAGTTATAGATCTGTGATTCTCATTGAAAGCAAGTCTAGGAAGAGGTAGATCTGTTCTATGCGTGTTATTTTTAGGCTTCCCGTTAAGAGGGGCTCCTGAGTGGCGCAGCGGTCTAAGGCACTGCATCTCAGTGCAAGAGACGTCACTGCAGTCTCTGGGTCGAATCCAGGCTGCATCACATCCGGCCGTGATTGGGAGTCCCATAGGGCGGTGCGCAATTGGCCCAGGCCAACTATTAGAATTTTATCAACCAGGAAATGGCGGCGGAGTTAAGTCACTCAATTTACCATGCCGGTGATTTTAATCCATTTAGATTCGCTATTCTCCAGTAGGCCAATAGAAGCCGTTGGTCAGCACTAGCCCACTTCAACCACATGGCATTAGTGTTTCTCTGTTTGTTTCTGTTGGTTTCTTTATATATTCTGAATCTTTTTGTCTTATTTAGAATATGTTCTACAATGTTTGACCATATTTCTCTCTGTCCCGTTTCTCTCTCCCTGCTCTCTCCCCGTCCGTCCCTCCCTCCATCTTTCCCTCCACAGCGGTGATAGTGGGAGGTGTAGTGGGGGCTCTGTTCGCAGCCTTCCTGGTCATGCTGCTTGTGTACAGGATGAAGAAGAAAGATGAAGGCAGCTACACGCTGGAGGAACCCAAACAGGCTACCGTCAACTACCAGAAACCTGACAAACAGGAGGAGTTCTACGCATAGCAGAGAGAGAGAGACACATGTGTTAGAGGGAAAGGTGTGTGTTTGTGTGTGAGATAGAGAGAGATCACGATGACTCCACCTGCTGTCTTGTTGCCTCTCCTCCATGTCAGTTGTTGCTAAGAGGGCCTGTCTCCATGGACTCACAACTTTCTTAAAAAAATGTAAAATACATGAACAAAAATATATAAGCTGAAAATGACCATAAACACATGATACACACATTAGTTTTTTAAGTAAATGTTATGAAATATGTAATTTATTCATCATTTTGTTAAAACACAAGCTCTTATTCTGTGGTCCAGCACGATACTCTTCTGTCTGTTCCACTGAGTGAGGGATGGGGGAGAGGGTTGCCATCTGATTGGCCACACAGATACTGGGGTCAAAGGTTAGAGGAAAGGTCACTATTGTAGTGCCTTCCATTATCCTGGGGTGTGTGTGTGTATGTGCGCACGCAACACACACACACACACACACTCTCCTTGCTGGCTCTTGCTGGCTACAGTACTACACACTGAGATGCCTTGTGGTTCAGAGAGAAACGTCAGTGGTATATTTGTCCTCCGTTTCACCCTGGGGGTTGTAGTAAGAAAGCTGCCGTGTAGCACAAACTCTCTCTCACACACACACACACACACACACACACACACACACACAGGTTGGACCCCGTCTTGGTCAATCGGAGTAGGGGAATTCTCCCACAACGTTGTGGCAACATTCACCATTAGTTAGCAAAGGATTCTAACCAGGCATGTAGTGGTAAATAAAATGCTGGGTCAACGAACCGCTGAAGCCCAGTGGGGCGTTAAGTAACATAAACATTAGCCAATGCTTAGAATGCCACCTCAGCATAGTAGATGTGTTCACACTGTTCACCAAGTGAAGGGGTGTTTAAACAACAGTTTACGAGTGTTTACCCTCATACATCCCTGGGTCGTATTACTTTAGGCAGCAAATGAAGAAAACTAACTGAAACGGGGAGAGGGATTACCTGGACTTGTCCTATAAGAAATGCTAATTTCCGTTTTCAATTGCAAAACGTTTTCCAACGTTGTCTGTTGCGTGTCTTAATGAATAGGACCCTGGTGCTGTATGCCAACACAGGGATAGTGGCTAGCTGTCTGGTATGCTCCTTTACGCTGTACAAAGGTTATTAGTTATATTGATAATCAATAATATATCAATGTTCCAGGCTGGTTGGTAAATAATAATATTGATAATACTCAAACGGGAGGATATGTATTTAGCATTGTCAAAAGTTTATATGTAAATATTGTTTGAAATCATTTTGCTGTCATCGTCACTCTGATCACTGTTTCTAAATCACGTCAGTCGGTGGCGCTGTGCTCTCAACACGCACTATTAAGCACATACATACACAGCTTTCCTTGTGGGTACACACAATTCTAAATCCTGTTTTCCCCGTACTCTTACCATAACATTTGAGTCATTTAGCAGACGCTCTTAGTTAGTGCATACATGTTCATACTTTTTTCATACTGGTCCCACGTGGGAATCAAACACACAACCCTGGTGTTGCAAGCGCCATGCTCTACCATCTGAGCTACATGGGACTATGTGTAACCTTAACCCTAGCTCCTAACCCTTAACGTAATTCTAACCCTAACACTATTTCTAACCTTAACACTAAACCCCCTAGAAATAGCATTAGACCTGGACTAACAAAATGTCCCCAGTTGGTCACATTTTTGTTTTTTTATTATTCTTGTGGGGACTTCTGGTCCTCACAAACATAGTTAAACACGTCCCCCCACACACACACACACACACACACACACACACACATATCACCTGCGCTTCATTGACTAAATACACATCAATCATATCACTCACTCAACATATCATTATACTCATCAGACAAGGTGGTTTCAGTATGTTATTGATTAGTCATCAATTTGGGCTCCAGTGGGGCAGCGGTCTGAGGCACTGCATCTTAGTGCTAGAGGTGTCACTACAGACCCTGGTTCAATCCCGGGCTATATCACAACCGGCTGTGATAGGGAGTCTCATCTTAACTGACTTGCCTAGTTAATAAAGGTTATATCAATTTTTTTTTTAGTTGCTGGTTGGTTAGAGTTTGGTCCGTTGTGCAAAAGTGTGTATCCATCCAATCTCCTGCATGCTCTTTCTTTCTCTTATTTCATTGGTTGTCTATCTGGGGGTGGGCTGTTCTTTGGATCTGGGGGTGGGACTTACGATGCTGAAAGCTACTGCTTATGTAGAAGTTGTCCATCGGTAGGTGTGGGAACAGGAGTGGGGTGGGGCTGTGGGTAGGGGTGGGGCTGTGGGTAGGTGTGGGGTGGGGCTGTGGGTGGGGCTGTGGGTAGGGGTGGGGACAGGAGTGGGGTGGGGCTGTGGGTAGGGGTGGGGCTGTGGGTAGGTGTGGGGACAGGACTTGTGCTTTCTAAGATTGTAACAATAACCAACACAGCAGTACGATACTATACTAATAATACTACCATGACTAGTATATTCTAATATACTGTAGAACAACTGCATGGGAGGCAAACTATATATATGTGTGTGTGTGGGTGGGAGGGAGGGAGGGAGGGAGGGAGGGAGGGAGAGTGTAAGGGGTGTTTTCTGAGAGGATTGTACTGTACTGTGGGCAGGTGTGTATTTGACCTGTTCCAGCAGATCTGACTCTTCCATAGTCAGGTAGTCACACCTGTAGCCGTGTGTGTGTGTGTGTGTGTGTGTGTGTGTGTGTGTGTTGAGGGGGGGGGGGGTGGCTAAGTCTGCTTTTGCTTTTTCTCTGTTTGTATTAGGACTGACTGACTGACTGACATCACAGACAGAACTAACCTGAACTGTCTTTTCTAAACGTACTTTCCAACTGTTAATGTGTGTTTGTACCCATATAAGTCTGCATAGCCAAATACTGTAAGAGAGGTGTGCGTGTATTTGTGTGTGCCAAGCCAGAGGAAGGCCACACCAATGTGTTCGCTGTTACCCATTCTGTTTTTATACATATCAATTTTTTAAGGCTGAGTTTCTGTCATTGACTGCTGGGTGCCGGGAGGCGGACCTCCACGCCACAGCCCTGCCACTAATCTGCCACTCTGTTCCCAATAAAAGACTTCATTGGTTAACACACTGGCCTTTGTGATTTCATTGGCTAAGGGTTTGTGGTGTGTGGGTGGAAGGAACATGAGGTGACCAATGGGGTGTAGAGTTCTGAATATTGAATAGAAATATTACATGGTGATAATTTCATTTCCTTATGTTATAAAATATATTTTACAAGTAGTCCTGTGTTGCTCAGTTGTTAGAGCATGGCGCTTGCAGTGCCAGGGTTGTGGGTTCGATTCCCACAGGGGACAAGTATGAAACTATGAACTCACTACTGTAAGTCGCTCTGGGTCAGGGCGTCTGCTAAATGACTAACACGTTAACAAGACAAATATGATTATTCATGTTCTGAATTGTTCTCTAGCATATCATTAACGTTATATCCAAAAAGTCTGATTTCTTAAACTAATCATCCAATTAATAAGCACAGAGCTCTATATTGACATAGCGTTGCTGGTTTCTCATAACAACTTTTGAGTATTTTACATTTTGTGGCCGTCGTCATCACTAGTTGTTACACAGTATTTAGCTAGTTAAAATGAAGGGAATCTAGCGTGGTACTTACTTCTAATGAATGCATGCTTATACAGATACAGTACATTACCCTCCTGATGTTTAAAGATCATTTTAAAGCTTCTGGAAGCCAAAATTCAAAAGGCATCTGAGCCATTTTTTTGCAGGTGCATGGTAACAGTTGAATGAAATGAGAAGAAAGAAGAAACCCGCACAGCTTCTGGAAGCGCCATCCAAGTGGGATACACTTCATTTTAACTAGCTACATCCTGTGTAACAATTTGTCCCCCCCCCAAAAATAAATATATACAGTATATATAATTGGCATGTCTTGCATGTTATTTTGGCATTAATTCATGTTACATATAAGTTTATAAACAATGTAAAAAAATCTATAAAAAATAAATCCTTGAGTTAATAAAGCCGCATACAAGCTGTGTTCGAATACCCATACTAACATACTGTATACTACATACTTAATGAGTATGTACTACATACTATTAGTTCATTTTAGTATACTGTAAACGAGTGGTATCCTTTCAGTTGAGTGTACTAACATTTTGCCTGTCTACTAGCTTGTTAGCACAACAAATTACTAGCTAGACCTATTACGACTTCATGAGCAATGTCCATTGAGAACACACAATGACTATACCACTTAGCTAAGCTAAGAATTCCGTGAATAATCAAGTCAATACACGTTGGGTAGTTAGTTAGATAGCATATAGTTAATATACGGTTATGTAAGTTAGGCTGGCATAGCTAACAAATTGTCAGCCAACATGACGTGTAACGTAATTTATTTGAAAAGGCATTACTTTATTTCATTGCTCAACATTTGTTAAAGCAATGAATTTATATCTGCTTTCGTCGGACTTCGGCTGGATATTTTCTACCATGTTCTTCAAATCTGAAAAAGTTGTGAAGCCACCGCAATTTTCTGAAGAATTTCATTATGGGCCCTAGAAACCACAGAAATAGTGTCCTCTGCTGGTATACTTCGTATTTTGGCGAATGTAGTACGACATCCGGGAACTTTTGGCCTACTAACTATAACTAAATCCATACTATGACCAATAAGCATACTACATAATTTGTTTACATCACAAATAGTACGGTTAGTGCAGTTAGTATGAGTATTCAAACACAGCTATGGTCTCTTGAGTAACGCAGCTCCAAAATGCAGGACTTTCAGCCTAGCTCAGTGCTTTCTGTGGTGGAGGGGCAGCCAGCGAAAGCAGAGAGCGCAGGCGTTGGTGATCTTTTCTAGTTGAGCGCAGAATGTTCAGGGAGAGCTAGGCAGTTCAAGCCCCCTTGCGTGCTGCCATATATTTACATTATGGCTGCAGTCCAAACATGTAAATTTTACCCCCTCAGCCCTTGCGCTAGCCACCTTTCCTCCTGTCGAAACTGGATGAAGTTTGATTGCAATCTTAAGTGGAGGTCCAATTCACAAATGTGAAGAACTTTGATCACTTGTGTGGTTGATATGACCCACAATTCAATCTCCTGTGGCTGTAAAGTGTCAAATTGAATCAACATGGCTGCATTTTCGGCATGTGAGACCAAATGGTGGCGCTAGCTTTATAAAATACATACACTACCGTTCAAAAGTTTGGGGTGACTTAGAAATGTCCTTGTTTTTGAAAGAAAAGCACATTCTTTGTCCATTAAATGAACATCAAATTGATCAGAAATACAGTGTAGACATTGTTAATGTTGTAAATGACTATTGTAGCTGGAAACGGCTGTTTTTTATTATATCTACCGTAGCTTTGATTGGACTAATCATGTCAACATCATACCAAAGATTTTTATAACTAAATCAAGATAGACCACTCTTTCTATACAACAATTTTTTTAAAAACTTGTATAAAGGGTAAACTCTCTATCTATAATCTATTGTAGTTTTGGGCACAGAAAATTGTATTGAGATCAAATATTTAATCGATAAGAAAAGGGAAAGGAATGTCGGACAAAATCTATTTCATAATGACAAAGCGAAAACAGGTTTTTTGATATTTTAGCAAATGTATTAAAAAAAAAAAATGAGCAGAACCACCTTCAGCTCAACATCAGCAAAACAAAGAAGATGGTGGTGGACTTCAGGAGAACCAAGGCACAACTGACTGCAGTCCCTATACAGGGGATGGATGTGGAAATGGTTGGGTCGTACAAGTTCCTGGGAGTCCATATGGACAACAGGCTGGAATGGGCTGGTAACACCGGGGCCCTGTACAAAAAGGGCCAGAGCCGACTCTACTTTCTGAGGAGGCTCAGGTCCTTCAACGTGTGCAGTAAACTACTGCATACCTTCTACCAATCTTTTTTGCAGTGGTGTGCTGGGGAGCCAGCATAAAAGCCGGTGATGCTTCTCGGGTAAATAAGCTGATCAGGAAGGCTAGCTCTGTCCTGGGGATGAGCCTTGACACTCTAGAGGAGGTGGCGGAGAGACGGATCCTGGCCAAACTGCTGGCCATCATGGACAACGTCACCCACCCTCTGCATGCCATTGTTATGACACAGAGGAGCACCTTCAGTCACAGACTGATCCCACCACGGTGTGCCAGAGAGCGCTACAGGAGGTCCTTCCTGCCGGCGGCTATTAGACTTTTTAATGCCTCACCGGGGTGCTGTGCCGTCTGCAACACAGACCTGGAAGTGTTGGGGTGTAAGGACCTAGTTTAACAATTATGCATCCACCCGTGAGTACTCAGGTCTGTAATCACTCATTCACTCAGGACTTATTTATTCATTCAGGTCTGTATATACATATTCATGTACAGTTGTTATATCATATCACATGCAATATTGTAAGTAAGTCCTGTGTAGTCATTCACTCAGGAATGCATGTTAGTATCCTGTCAGTTGTATCTTTTTTCATTGCTTTTAGTATATCGAATGTGAAATACGTGTATTTATCTGTAATTAAACCCTGCACACTAAGGACTGTATTTTAAGGGAATTACTATTATTACCCTAAATTATATCATACACACATTTAGCTATTTAAGTATCTCTTCCTGTCATTTACCTGTACAGTTAATGTAACCATGCAAATATTCACTTACCTGTAAATTTAACTGTATATTTACCTGTACAGTTAATTTAACCATGCAAAATATTCACTTACCTGTTCATTTAACCAGACTGTATATTAAGTAAACTATTATAACTCTCACTTATATCATACGCACTTTTAGCTATTTAAGTATTTCTCTGCCATCGACCTGTATAGTATAGTTAACCATGCAATTACTCCTTATTTGCAATATTTGTATAATTTTTATTTTTTTCTCCTAACACTCTGTAACAATGTATAGTAAAAATATCTACATGACATGACTAAAATTTGACTACATGCCTAATAGATAGATAGATAGATAGATAGATAGATAGATAGATAGATAGATAGATAGATAGATAGATAGATAGATAGATAGAAAATAGATAGATAGATAGATAGATAGATAGATAGATAGATAGATAGATAGGTACCTCGTCATCTAGTCATGTCATGCTAGATGACATGACTACACGCTACATGACATTACTACATGCCTAATAGATGATACACACACTACTCTGCCTGCCTTGAGCCATCATATGTTACCTATTTTACACACTCACTCAGACACACACACACACACACACACTAAAGTGAATGAATGTCTCTGACTCGGACAGTTCAGATTTATCATAAGTCAATGCTGTGTTAATGCTGCTCTGTTTGTGTACAGGAGAATATAATATGCCTAGTGTGTGTGTGTGTGTGTGTGTGTGGTGTACAAGGTGTACCAGGTATTTTGTCCAAAAACTAGTTAGGTTGATCCAGTCTACCTATAAATACATGATGTCCAGACCAGTCTAAGTGGAGTGACGGCTTGCTCCGCCCCCCTCTTCCCCTCTCTCTCTCTTGTTATTTTTCCTCCCATGTTGCAGTATTTTTTTAGTTGTATTTGGGTGAATAATAATATCAGTTGAATTGAAAAAGCTCTATTCAGTCTATAATCTGTGTTTTAAACTGTTACTGAACAAGCTATTGTGTTCACGCTGGCTGTTACGTTTGTTAAGACATAAGACAATTGAATGAATGGTTCATGTACTTCTATGTACAATAATATGTATTTTGTTATCAAAATCAACATATGGTGTGGAGTTCCAGACACTTTGCAGGCATACAGTACTTGAAGGCATCTGCAGTTCCAAAGACTGGCCACTGCGTGGAGACAAATGACAGCTCGTCCCTTCTATTAATGGCTCCTCCATCAATTTCTGAGTTTCATAGAACTCCTAGATCATTATAATCTCTAGTCCCCAACAAAGAATAGAGCTCGCCAGTTTGTAGTCCTAAAACATGGAAATAAATTACCTATTTTTCGTTCAGCCATCCCTATGGGAAAAATGAATCGTGAATTAATAGGGTTTTGGAATAAATGCTGAAAATAAGGTCTGAGGTTAACACAGGTTTAGGAGATCTTACACGTTTTGTTCTATGAGATAATAGCAGTCAGTTAACATTACCTTAGTTAATTATTAAGCCTTTATGTGCTTTGTTTTTTTTTTATCATGCCATAGATTTTTCTTAATAAAAAAAAGTTAAGTTAGCTGATTAAGATTATCTTCATAGAGCAAAACGTATATGTTCACCACATACCTTATGTTCGCCTTTTACCTCAAAACCCTACAAACACCATGGCGAAGTTAGTGCCTACAAAAATAAACCATGACTATTTATCTCTCTTGTGCCTCCAGCCTTGAACAAATTTATGTTATGCTGAAACCCCGTTCGTTAGTTATAGACTGTAGACAAGGTCACACTTTAATCTCTTCCAGTAGCACAAACACCTCTCTAGATGCAAACAAATGTCTACATGAATCACGTTATTGAAAGTCAAAACCAGATTCATATTATTCCTGTTTAAATTACGTGAGTGACACAAGCACAGTCAGGGTGCGCGCTTCGGAGTGGACGTCAGTCAGTGCGCGTCAGTCAATCCAACCCTTCCAGACAGAGAGAAAGAGCGCCGCACGTTCACATCCCCTCTAGAGAGGAGCGCTCCGCGAGCCACGGTCTCATCCCGTTCTGTCCGGTGCGCCTGGAACTTTAACTCCCTGGTCCTGTTCACACCTCTCTCCGCCAGCCCGCGCGAATAACGGGCGACCCTTCGTGCTCTCCGGTGAGTCAATCGGTGTGTGTTTGCGACTTTATTTAGCTATGTGAGACTGAGTGTCAACCTCTGTAGCCTAAACTAAGATACTCAGTGTGTGTGTGTATGTGTTTCTATGGCAAAGTAAAAATGTACTATGTTATATTGTTTTGGCTGTTTCTCCCTATTTCTGAGGGCACAGGCCCAGTTATGAAACACTCTTTCTCCTGGTTAACAGGAAACACAACAGGATGCAGGGTGTGAGTGAAGCAGTAGTGATAGGACATTGGGAGGCGAGCAGTTTTTGAGCCCTAAAAGAAAATCTCATATCATAATGTAGCAAAAGAGAGGATAGTGGATCTATACAGAGAAGAGGGAGGGAGAGAGCGAGAGGGAGAGGGAGAGGGAGGGAGAGAGTGAGAGAGAGGGCATCAGCGCTACAGGTAACTTCCACAAAGCTGTAAACAATCTGAGAGACAAGGCAAGAGAGGCCCTCTATGACATCAAAAGGAACATCAAATTCGACATACCAATTAGGATCTTTATTCAGTTCTAGAACCCATTGCCCTTTATGGTTGTGAGGTCTGGGTTCCGCTCACCAACCAAGAATTCACAAAATGGGACAAACACCAAATTGAGACTCTGAATGCAGAATTCTGCTAAAATATCCTCTTGAGTACAGCGTAAAACACCAAATAATACATGCAGAGCAGAATTAGGCCGATACCCGCTAATGATCAAAATCCAGAAAAAATTGATTGCTATTTGGCCCTAAACAGAGAGTACACAGTGGCATAATACCTGACTACTGTGACTGAACCAAACTTAAGGAAAACTTTGACTATGTACAGACTCAGTGAGCATAGCCTTGCTATTGAGAAAGGCCACCGTAGGCAGACCTGGCTCTCAAGAGAAGACAGGCTATGAGCACACTGCCCACAAAATGAGGTGGAAACTGAGCTGCACTTCCTAACGTCCTGCCAAATGTATGACCATATTAGAGACACATATTTCTCTCATATTAAACAAAACAAACCCAATTTTGATAAACTCCCATATCTACTGGGTGAAATACCACAGTGTTTCATCACAGCAGCAAGATGTGTGACCTGTTGCCACAAGAAAAGGGCAACCAGTGAAAAACAAACACCATTGTAAACACAACCCATATTTATGTTTATTTATTTTCCCTTTTGTATTTTTACTATTTGCACATTGTTACAACACTGTATCTACAGTTGAAATCGGAAGTTTACATACACCTTAGCCAAATACATTTAAACTCAGTTTTTCACAATTCCTGACATTTAATCCTAGTAAAAATTCCCTGTCTTATGTCAGTTAAGATCACCACTTTATTTTAAGAATGTGAAATGTCAGAATAATAGTAGTGAGAATGATTCATTTCAGCTTTTTATTTCTTTCATGACATTCCCAGTGGGTCAGACGTCTACATACACTCAATTAGTATTTGGTAGCATTGCCTTTGTACGTTTGACTTGACTTGGGTCAAACGTTTCGGGTAGCCTTCCACAAGCTTAGCCACAATAAGTTGGGTGAATTGTGGTCCATTCCTCCTGAGAGAACTGGTGTAACTGAGTCAGGTTTGTAGGCCTCCTTGCTCGCACACGCTTTTTCAGTTCTGCCAACACATTTTCTAAAGGATTGAGGTCATGGCTTTATGATGGCCACTCCAATACTTTGACTTTGTTGTCCTTAAGCCATTTTGCCACAACTTTGGAAGTATGCTTGGAAAAGTTCTGGGAAGTCAGGTGTCTCAAGCACAGGGTCTGCGTTTCCACGTGATGTCATCACATCCTCCTCCATAGAGAAAAGTAGAGAAATGGAGCAATAGAGTGAAAGAAGGTTTTAGTGGGCGCCTGCCTCTGAACTACTACAGCATCTACCAAGAGGTCTGAACCTTTATGGCATAGGAGTACACTCATCCTGTAATCGACAGAGCCGAAGATTCCCCCTATATCGCTAATGACCACGTCCAAAAAGCCATTGTCAAGCTAACAGAAAAGTGTCAGGCCGTATCTTATTTCCCTTATAATGCACTAGGCTACTTTGGCCCTCCCTATGTAGCATCCCTCCCTATGTAGCATCTCTCTTTATGTAACATCCCTCCCTATGTAGCATCCCTTCTTATGTAGCTTTCCTTTCTATGTAGCATCCCTCCAGATGTAGCATCTCTCCCGATGTAGCATCCCTCCAGATGTAGCATCTCTCCCGATGTAGCATCTCTTCCTATGTAGCATCTCTCCCTATGTAGCATCTCCCTCCCATGTAGCATCCCTCCCTATGTAGCATCCCTCCCTATGTAGCATCTCTTCCTATGTAGCATCCCTCCCTATGTAACATCTCTTCCTATGTAGCATCCCTCCCCATGTAGCATCCCTCCCTATGTAGCATCCCTTCTTATGTAGCTTTCCTTTCTATGTAGCATCCCTCCCTATGTAGCATCCCTTCCTATGTAGCATCTCTCTTTATGTAGCATCCCTCCCTATGTAGCATCCCTCCCTATGTAGCATCCCTCCCTATGTAGCATCTCTCCCTATGTAGCATCCCTTCTTATGTAGTGTTCCTTTCTATGTAGCATCCCTCTCTATGTAGCATGTCTCCCAATGTAGCATCCCTATGTAGCATCCATCCCTATGTAGCATCCCTATGTAGCATCCCTCCTTGTGTAGCGTCCCTCTCTATGTAGCATCCCTCCCTATATGGCTCTGGCCAATAACAGCCTGGTAAGCCAACAGTATAATATGCATACAGTATACAGGGAATAGGCTACACTGTCATGATGTCAGATGCAGCCTTTGATTCACCGTTATTTTCTTCTAATCTAGTGTTCCATTTATTGCTCTGTAATTTGATTTCAGAATAACTGATTTAACAGGTTCAGTTTGAACTGTAGATGCAGCCCTTCACGCTTCACTGGCCAACCCCCTTAAAAAGAAATACGAAGTTACTCAACACACTCACTCAGCATGGTTTGACAAACATTTTGGTTTCGTTAAAAATGACAGTGATTTTTTAAACAAAGGGCGTGTGAGAAGCACAGAAGAACAGTGTCTGTGGGTCTGTAGTCAAGCCCCGAGAAACCCTGACAGGCACTGAAACCAGGTCACTTGAGAGAGAGAGAGAGAGAGAGAGAGAGAGAGAGAGAGAGAGGATTCTGTAATTAGGCCAGAATGAGAGAGAGAAAGGATTCTGTATATCAACCAAAACTTACTCCACATAGCTGTGCGTGTGTCTTGTTTCTGCTGTGAATTCCCTGCTGGGAACAGTTTATCTGTTGGAGATGGGAAAGGAAAGGGTGTGTTTGGATATCTGTGAGTGTGATGAATGAGGGCGGTGTGTGTGTCTCCTATGCGTTTTCCATCCAGAGAAAATGGTTTAGGTTTGAAAAATCCCTCCATGTCCATTAGCTAGGCAATTTATGTGGGAATATCCTGAGTTGGATTTGAACCAGTGAACTTCTTAAAACCGATTGAGTGCAAGGAGCGTCACTGCTTGTAGATCAGGGGTGGCCAACCCTCCTCCTTGATAGATGCTGGGTGTTGTTCCACCACTGCTTTAACATGATTCTACTAGTCAGCTGCTCATCAGGACCTTGATTGGCTGAATCAGGTGTGTTAGTCAGTGGTGGAAAATAACCCAATTGTCATACTTGAGTAAAAGTATAGATACCTTAATAGAAAATGACTCAAGTAAAAGTCACTCAGTAAAATACTACTTGAGTAAAAGTCTAAAAGTATTTGGTTTTAAATATACTTAAGTATCAAAAGTAAAAGTATAAATCATTTCAAATTCCTTATATGAAGCAAAGCAGATGGCACCATTTTCTTGTTTTTTAAATGTACGGATAGCCAGGGGCATACTCCAAATCTCAGACATTATTTACCAAATATGCATTTGTGTTTAGTGAGTCCGCCAGACCAGAGGCAGTAGGGAGGACCACTTGTTCTCTTGATAAGTGCGTGAATTTCACAATTTTCTTGTTGTGATAAGTATTCAAAATGTAACGTGTACTTTGGGTTGTCAGGGAAAATGTATGGAGTAAAAAGTACATTATTTTCTTTAGGAATGTAGTGAAGTAAAAGTAAAAGTTGTCAAAAATATAAATAGTAAAGTCAAGTACAGAAACTACTTAAGTAGTAGTACTGGGGGTGGAAGCATCATGTTGTGGGGTTACTTTACTGCAGGAGGAACTGGTGCACTTCACAAAATAGATGGCATCATGAGGAAGGAAAATTATGTGGATATATTGAAGCAACATCTCAAGACATCAGTCAGGAAGTTAAAGCTTGGTCGCAAATGGGTCTTCCAAATGGACAATGACCCCAAGCGTACTTCTAAAGTTGTGGCAAAATGGCTTAAGGACATCAAAGCCCTGACCTCAATCCTATAGAAAATTTGTGGGCAGAACTGAAAAAGCATGTGCGAGCAAGGAGGCCTACAAACCTGACTCAGTTACAGCAGTTCTGTCAGTAGGAATGGGCCAAAATTCACCCAACTTAAGCTTGTGGAAGGCTACCCGAAACGTTTGACCCAAGTTAAACAATTTAAAGGCAATGCTACCAAATACTAATTGAGTTTATGTAAACTTCTGACCCACTGGGAATGTGATGAAATAAATAAAAGCTGAAATTAATAATTCTCTCTACTATTATTCTGACATTTCACATTCTTAAAATAAAGTGCTGATCCTAACTGACCTAAAACAGGGCATTTTTACTAGGATTAAATGTCAGGAATTTGTGAAAAACTGAGTTTAAATGTATTTGGCTAAGGTGCATGTAAACTTCCAACTTCAACTGTATATCTGCTGTTAAATTTATTTGAACTGTCACAGCACTTCTGAGAACCTCAACACTCAAACCAGACACACACACTCTCACTCACATACACACACTCTCACTCACATACACACACTCTCACTCACATACACACACCCTCACTCACATACACACACTCTCACTCAGTAAAAGGCACATGACAAAAGGCACCTAAAGACTCTCAGACCACGAGAAACAAGATTCTCTGGTCTGATGAAACCAAGATTGGCCTGAATGCCAAGCGTCATGTCTGGAGGAAACCTGGCACCATCGCTATGGTGAAGCGTGGTGGCAGCATTATGCTGTGGTGATGTTTTTCAGTGGCAGGGACTGGGAGACTAGTCAGGATCGAGGGAAAGATGAACGGAGCAAAGTACAGAGAGATCCTTGATGAAAACCTACTCCAGAGCGCTCAGGACCTCAGACTGGGGCAAAGGTTCACCTTCAAACAGGACAACGGCCCTAAGCACACAGCCCAGACACACAGCCAAGACACAGTGGCTTCAGGACAAGTCTCTGAATGTCCTTGAGTGGCCCAGCCAGAGCCCAGACTTCAACCAGATCAAATATCTCTGGAGAGACATGAAAATAGCTGTGCAGCGACCCTCCCAAACCAAGCTGACCGAGCTTGAGAGGACCTGCAGAGAAGAATGGGAGAAACTCCACAAATACAGGTGTGCCAAACTTGTAGCATCATGCCCAAGAAGACTCAAGGCTATAATCGCTGCCAAAGTTGCTTCAACAAAGTACTGAATAAATGTGATATTTAATTGTAATACATTTGCAAAAAAAAATTCTCTCTATCCATTTTCGAATAAGGCTGTAATGTAACAAAATGTGGAAAAAGTCAAGGGGTCTGAATACTTTCCGACTTGCTTGAATAGGTTCTCCAACTCCCTCAGTTTTTTGGGTCCTTACAAAAACAAAATAATGGGCCATCTTCACAATAATTTAGGTGGAGGAAAACGTGGGTTTGTCACCAAAATTTGAAATGGATGAAAGTAGAGACTCTAGAAAATGGTGTACCATACACTACAGTTGAGGAACAATGAGAAAGTAATTCTGCTTTGAAAGTTGATAAACTTTTAAGAAAATGGCACTTGAATGTTTTGGTACACCTACTGGAGAGCTCTTCTTTGTCTCCACCCTTTCAGCATTGTTCACACCCTCTTAAGCCTTAGCCCCACCCATCTCTTTAAAGATTCACATGTGAGGCCATGTGCTAAACAGGGTGAATATGATAGTCAAGACTAGGCTGGTTTATACTACGTCTATCGACTTGTCTGTATGAAGTTGTCACAGTGACATCATGGACATTATTTTGTCGTCCGACATCAAACTTGTCCTTGTCGTTATGAAAAAAGTATAAAAGTATAGCAGCCGGGTGGTCCAAAATAGCATAACTGGTGTATTTTAACACCATTAAACCCCTCCGTTTAAATATGTAAATCTAGCAAACCAGGCAACTAAAATAAACTTTCTAAGCAATGTTTTGTTTCATTTCTAGCTTGTTAGCTGGCTAGCCAGTTCAGATAATGACCATATCATATAGCTGACACCGTCTTAACTTTATCTAATTTGTATTCATTATTACAGGAAAATAACCTCACAACAAGATCATTATTTACAAGTTAATTGGGAGCTAATTACAGAAAACAGTTTACGGTTATGAGTGTGATGAAATAAAAGCAGGGCATTCTACATGAGAATTTTAGAACATGGACACTGTCTCATTGGCCTAACGTTATATCCTAATTTCAATTTGGTGCAGGTCATGTTGTCCTTCATATTACCGTCTCTGGTAAACACACACTATATAAAATAAAATCTAAGTTCATTTGTCACATGCACAGGATACAGAAGGTGTAAACGGTACAGTGAAATTGTTACTTGCATAGTGGAGTCTTTTTGTTTAGACATGTAGCTAGGTAAACAATGAACCATTATCCCAACTCATACAGTTACTACCCTGCCTGAATCTACAGGTTGCTAAAGCTAACCAACTGGTTTCAATGTTAGCTAGTTAGCTAACATTAGGCTATAACCTAGCAATGCAAATGGCTCTGAGATATTAATAATATTACTACACAGGTCATGCACATATTGTTAGCTAGCAAGCCAACCAGCCAGCTAGCTAACAGTAGGCTTTAACTTGCATTGAAAACAACTTTCTGACAAAATTAGAAATGTATAATATCTGAAAATGTATCTAGCTAGACTCTCTTACCCGTATACATGGATGAATGCTTCTCCCTCTCTGTCACGGTGCCGTGGTTGCCCTTAGTTTGAAGATGTAATCCGGAGACAGATGTTTTATACAACAGCCTTCTGTGTATTTTCGACTCCCTCTGCATGTTTGCAATCAAACGCCTGAATTTTCTCCATCTCCTTAGCTACAATGAAATTTCCCCCCCGGGGGATCAATAAAGTACCTATCTATCTATCTATCTATCTATCTATCTATCTATCTATCTATCTATCTATCTATCTATCTATCTATCTATCTATCTATCTATCTATCTATCTATCTATCTATCTATCTATCTATCTATCTATCTATCTATCTATCTATCTATCTATCTATCTATCTATCTATCTATCTATCTATCTATCTATCTATCTATCTATCTATCTATCTATCTATCTATCTATCTATCTATCCTACTCTGCTTCAATCGGGCATTCCGTTGATTTCAAATCTCGGTCCTCCAGAAAGTGGAGAGCATTATCAACACTTCTGCAATTCTTTGTGATATCTTTCAAAAAATCTGTGTTTGAAAGGATTACCTACACATACTGAGCAGCTTATGTTATAGACTTAAGCGTGCTACATGGCAGACCAATCCAAACTCATCTCTCGGCATGTCCAGGCCATCCATTATCTCAGCCAATCATTGCTAGCGGGAAGGTTCCTGTCTTTTTCCATGGCTAAGCAACTAGGCTCGTAATTGAACAATTTTATATAAGTTTGTTATTAAGGCACATGGAAGTACACATGTTCCAGAAAGCCTTTCTGCCAAAGAAAACACATTTTGAGAGAAAGAGAGAAAGAGAGAGAGAAAAACAAATTATTGTAAACAGGAAGAAGAGAGAACAATGACCAGAGCTGCGCTGCTCCCCCCTCTGTGTGTGTGTGTGTGTGTGTGTGTGTTTAATTTAACTCTCATGGAGATTGGAAAGTATAAAGAGTGAGAAAGCAAGTGTAGTGAGCTAGAGAGTATAGAGAGAGAGAAAGACTGGTGAATGAGCTGGAGGGAGGAGAGAAAGAGTTAAGAGAGAGAGTAGAGGGAGATGGGGAGAGAGAGAGAGAGAGTTGAGAGAGACTGGGGAGGGAGATGGAGGGAGGTGAGAGTTGAGAGAGTTGAGGGAGATGGGGAGAGAGAGAGAGAGAGAGAGAGAGAGTTGAGAGAGACTGGGGAGGGAGATGGAGGGAGGTGAGAGCTGAGAGAGTTGAGGGAGATGGAGCAAGGAGAGAGCGAGATATTGTAAAGAGATGGAGAGAGAGAGGTATACTGTATAGAGATGGGGAGAGATACACAGATAGAGGGAGGAGAGAGAGAGAGTTGAGAGAAACTGGGGAGGGAGATGAAGGGAGGAGAGAGAAAGTGAGAGAGATATAAAGGGATGGGGAGAGAGACTGAGAGAGAGAGAGTGAGAGATAGCATCCCCTCCCCCATATGCCCCCCTAGACACAAGTATGACAAAAAGACCAACAAAAAAGGGTCACAACTCCTGCCAAATGTATGACCATATTGCAGAAACATATTTCCCTCAGATTACACAGACCCACAAAGAATTTGAAAATGTTGATAAACTCCCATATCTATTGGGTGAAATACCACAGTGTTGCATCACAGCAGCAAGATGTGTGACCTGTTGTCACAAGAAAAGGGCAACCAGTGAAGAACAAACACCATTGTAAACACAACCCATATTTATGTTTATTGATTTTCCCATTTGTACTTTAACTATTTCCACATCATTACAACACTGTATATTGACATAATATGACATTTGAAATGTCTTTATTCTTTTGGAACTTTTGTGAGTGTAATGTTTACTGTTATTTCACTTTTGTTTCTTATCTATTTCACTCATTTTGGTAATGTAAACATATGTTTCCCATGCCAATAAAGCCCTTACATTTAAATTGAATTGAATTGAGAGATAGAAAGATAGAGAGAGAGAGAATGTCTGGAGAGAAAAATAGTTTATCTGATGAAGACCATATTGGTCCAAATGTTGTAATTTGTCCCACCAATGCCTCATTGGAAGATGACCTTTGGGAACAGCAGTACAGTGAGCTGAGAGAAACAGCACAGAGAGGGAAAGGTGTGTGAGGTGGGGGCAGTGGGACTGCAGCTGGTGTGGGAGGTTTGTGTGTGTGTGTGTTGATGGACTGTGTCCTGGGTTTCCAGGAAAAAGGGGGGAACCATCAGAGGGGTGGACAGGAAACTCTAACAGGGCTGACTTCCTGTGGCTCTCCTGATGGCTGACCAGATAGAGTGTGTGTGTTTGTGTTTGTGTGTGTGTGTGTGTGTGTGTGTGTGTGTGTGTGTGTGTGTGTGTGTGTGTGTGTGTGTGTGGGTGTGTGTGTGTGTTAAACTAAGCAGTAAGCATTGAATTGTGTTTTGGATTGCATCCATCACCATCATGCTTTTGTTGTTTTGAGAAAGTTCTGGATTTTTTTAGAGGAATGGGCTGGTATTCTGAGATGTGATTGTTCCTGGTAAATCAGGAATCTCAGATTTCTCCCAACTGTATGATATTAAATGGGAGTGTGCTGTAGATAGCCATAATATAACATTTGAAATGTATTTATTCTTTTGAAACTTTTATGAGTGTAATGTTAATTTCTGATTGTTTATTTCACTTTTGTTTATTATCTATTTCACTTGCTTTGGCAATGTAAACATACAGAATGTTTCCCATGCCAATAAAGGCCTTGAATTTAACTGAATACTGTAGATCATGGTCTCTTCCTTCGAGGACTGAAAAGGGAAGTGACTAATCTCTCTCTCTCTCTTTCTTTCTTTCTTTCTTTCTTTCTTTCTTTCTTTCTTTCTTTCTTTCTTTCTTTCTTTCTTTCTTTCTTTCTTTCTTTCTTTCTTTCTTTCTTTCTTTCTTTCCTTCTTTCCTTCTTTCCTTCTTTCTTTCTTTCTTTCTTTCTTTATTTCTTTCTTTCTTTCTTTCTTTTTCTCTCTCTCTCCATCTCTCTTTCTTCATATCGCTCTCTCTTTCATCATATCTTTCTCTCTCCATTTCTCTCTCTCTCTCTCTCTCTCTCTCTCTCTCTCTCTCTCTCTCTCTCTCTCTCTCTCTCTCTCTCTCTCTAGTGGTGATGATGACTGACAGATGATTTGACAGGAAGACAGTAGGTAAGAAACTCTGCCTTTTTCAGATCCCATATTGCTTCCTCCTTTTCTCTACTCTGTTTCTCTTCTCTCTCGCTCTCTCTCTCTCTCGCTCTTTCTCTCTCGCTCTTCTGTGATGGCACATTGTGATATACCTCTCGCTCATTCTTTCTCTCTCATTTGTCCCCTCTTTCACTCCTCTATATTTCTATGCACCCCCCCCTCACCCCTCTCTGTCTCCGTCGTGATAGTGTCCCTGGTTATTATGGGCTGTGCACACTGTAAACAGAAGAATGCTGCAGCCAAGGCAGCCGAGGTATCTGACCCATCTCCTAGCAACAGCCCTGATGGGGGTGTGTCTACAGTGTTGGCCACCCCCCATTATCTCCCTGACTCCACCCACCAGACTATACCTGACTTCAACAAGCCATTTGGCTCGGCCTGTTTCCCCAACACCAACACACAACCCCGCGCAGGGGGCATCACAGGTAGGGTGTAGGGATGTATGTCGGGTAAGTATGTGTGTCTGTGTGTGTACTGTGGAATGCAGAGGGGAACTATTTTTTTCATAATGTGTGTGATTTTGTGGCTGGACTATCAATACTTACTGTCTGTCTGTGTGTGTGCAGGTGGAGGGGTAACTCTCTTCATAGTGTGTGTGTTTGTGTTTCCAGGTGGAGGGGTAACTCTCTTTATAGCGTTGTATGACTATGATGCTCGCACTGAAGATGATCTGTCCTTCCAGAAGGGAGAGAAGTTCCACATCATCAACAACACGTGAGAGTCACATTCACGTCACAAACTCAACTCCAGATAGTGTCTTTCAACACTTTCAAATAAAATAAAATAAAATAAAATTGTATTGGTCACATACACATGTTTAGCAGATATTATTGCAGGTGTAGTGAAATGCTTGTGTTTCTAGCTCTAAAAATATAAATTCAGAAGTGAATTAAGTGTCAGCTCCCTCCAATGTGATGACTGTCTGTCTCTACAGAGAGGGGGACTGGTGGGAAGCCCGGTCGTTGAACACAGGGAACTCAGGATACGTCCCTAGTAACTATGTAGCTCCTGTAGACTCCATACAGGCTGAGGAGTGAGTACACACATACACACACGCACAAAAACAAACACACACACATACACACACACACACCTACTCACCAACTACAGTACAACTCTAAGAAATATTGAGGTGACGGGTTGTCATGGTGATGTATTGTATGACTAATATGTGAAATGTTTGTGCGTGCGTGTCTGTGTATTGCCAGGTGGTATTTTGGGAAGATGGGGAGGAAGGATGCAGAAAGACAGCTCTTGGGTCAGGGGAACCCCCAAGGAACATTCCTTGTCAGAGAGAGTGAAACCACCAAGGGTATGTTCGCACACACTCAGCTATACTTCATTATTGTCTTGGGTACAGCTTTAGAATCATCAGGGTATTAACTTCTCCCTTTCCATTTTTTTTCTCTCTCTCCCCCCCTTTCTCTCTCTCTCTCTCTCTCTCTCTCTCTCTCCTCTCTCTCTCTCTCTCTCTCTCTGCCTCTCTCTCTCTGCCTCTCTCTCTCTCTCTGCCTCTCTCTCTCTCCCCCCTTTCTCTCGTTCGCTCTCTCGCTCTCTCTCTCTCTCTCTGCCTCTCTCTCTTTCTCCCCCTCTCCCCCACTCTCTCTCCCCCCTTTCTCTCTTTCTTTGCCTCTCAATCTTTCTCTCTCTCTCTCTCTCTCTCTCTCTCTCTCTTTGTCTCTCTCTCTATCTCTCTCTCTCTATCTCCCCCACTCCCCCCCCCCTTTCTCTCTCTCTCTCTCTAACACTCTCTCTCTCTCTCTCTCTCTCTAACTCTCTCTCTATCTCTTCCCCCTCTCTATCTCCCCCACTCTCTCTCCCCCCTTTCTCTCTCTCTCTCTCTCTCTCTCTCTCTCTCTCTCTCTCTCTGCCTCTCTCTCTCTCTGCCTCTCTCTCTCTCTGCCTCTCTCTCTCTCCCCCCTTTCTCTCGTTCGCTCTCTCGCTCTCTCTCTCTCTCTCTCTCTCTCTCTCTCTCTCTCTGCCTCTCTCTCTCTCTTTCTCCCCCTCTCCCCCACTCTCTCTCCCCCCTTTCTCTCTTTCTTTGCCTCTCTCTTTCTCTCTCTCTCTCTCTAACTCTCTCTCTATCTCTTCCCCCTCTCTATCTCCCCCACTCTCTCTCCCCCCCTTTCTCTCTCTCTCTCTCTCTCTCTCTCTCTCTCTGCCTCTCTCTCTCTCTGCCTCTCTCTCTCTCCCCCACTCTCTCTCCCCCCTTTCTCTCGTTCGCTCTCTCTCTCTCTCTGCCTCTCTCTCTCTCTCTATCTCCCCCACTCTCTCTCCCCCCTTTCTCTCTTTCTCTCTCTCTTTGCCTCTTTCTCTCTCTCTTTGCCTCTCTCTCTCTCTCTCTCTCTCTCTCTCTCTCTCTTTGTCTCTCTCTCTCTATCTCTCTCTCTCTATCTCCCCCACTCTCCCCCCCCCTTTCTCTCTCTCTCTCTCTCTCTCTCTCTCTCTCTCTCTCTCTCTCTAACACTCTCTCTCTCTCTCTCTCTCTCTCTAACTCTCTCTCTTCCCCCTCTCTATCTCCCCCACTCTCTCTCTCCCCACTTTCTCTCTCTCTCTCTCCCCTTTCTCTCTCTCTCTCTCTCTCTCTCTCTCCCTCTCTGCCTCTCTCAATTCAATTAAATTCCATTTGCTTTATTGGCATGACGTAACAATGTACATATTGCCAAAGCTTACTTTGGAGATTTACAATGTGAACACAATTAATAATAATAATCAATATTGTCAACAGGACGACAGTAACAACAATAACAAGGTTTAAAATAATCATACATTGAACAATAACAATAAGCAGGTTGGTTGGTCTGTCAGACACTGTTCCTCATCTTATTGCAGGCAGCAATGTAGTGGTCTGCCAACCCACAGCTCTCTGTTCCTCCCCCAACAGGAAGGGTAGACCCACAGCTCTCTGTTCCTCCCCCAACAGGAAGGGTAGACCCACAGCTCTCTGTTCCTCCCCCAACAGGAAGGGTAGACCCACAGCTCTCTGTTCCTCCCCCAACAGGAAGGGTAGACCCACAGCTCTCTGTTCCTCCCCCAACAGGAAGGGTAGACCCACAGCTCTCTGTTCCTCCCCCAACAGGAAGGGTAGCCTCTCCTCATCACAGAGGTCTTTGAAACCTTGAATGAGGGTTTCAAATTTGGGGAAATTACTCTCTAATTGTTTAATATTTCTGACATTTTGTCAGGAAGTGCAGCACTGTCTCAGGTTCTGCTGTGGTGCAGTGGTTGCACAGCCTTTCCTCTACAGGGAGACAGGTTTTCTTGTGTCTACCCTTCTCAATGGCAAGGCTGTGCTCACTGAGCCTGTACTTTGTCAAGGTTTTTGTAAGGTTTTGATCAGTAACCATGGTTAAATAGTTTGCCATGGTAGATAGATAGATAGATAGATAGATAGATAGATAGATAGATAGATAGATAGATAGATAGATAGATAGATAGATAGATAGATAGATAGATAGATAGATAGATAGATAGATAGATAGATAGATAGATAGATAGATAGATAGATAGATAGATAGATAGATAGATAGATAGATAGATAGATAGATAGATAGAGATCTAAACAAAATAAAGCTATACAAAGACATTGCATAGTATGAGTGGTTGGCTGAATATGTACACTATACATTGGTGGATGTTGCATGGTTAACTATACTATACAGGTCGATGGCAGAGAAATACTTAAATAGCTAAAAGTGCGTATGATATAAGTGAGGGTAATAATAGTTTACTTAATATACAGTCTGGTTAAATGAACAGGTAAGTGAATATTTGCATGGTTACATTAACTGTACAGGTAAATGACAGGAAGAGATACTTAAAAAGCTAAATGTGTGTATGATATAATTTAGGGTAATAATAGTAATTCCCTTAAAATACAGTCCTTAGTGCGCAGGGTTTAATTACAGACAACTGCACTTATTGCACATTCAATATACTAAAAGCAATGAAAAAGATACAACTGACAGGATACTAATATGCATTCCTGAGTGAATGACTACTTAAGTTAAGTCCAAGAATGACTTGCGATATTGCATGTGATATGATATAACAACTGTACATTCATATTTATATACAGACCTGAATTAATAAATAAGTCCTGAGTTATTGAGTGATTACAGACCAGAGTAACTCACGGATGGATGCATAATTGTTAAACTAGGTCCTAACACCCCAACAGTTCCAGGTCTATGTTGCCGACGGCATGGCACCCCGGTGAGGCATTACAAAATCTAATAGCCGCCGTCAGGAAGGACCTCCTGTAGCGCTCTCTGGCACACCGTGGTGGGATCAGTATGTGACTGATAGTGCTCCTCTGCATCATAACCATGGCATGCAGAGGGTGGGTGACGTTGTCCATGATGGCCAGCAGTTTGGCCAGGATCCTTCTCTCCGCCACCTCCTCTAGAGTGTCAAGGCTAATCCCCAGAGCAGAGCTAGCCTTCCTGATCAGTTTAGTTGTGCCCAGGTTCATGTTCGCACAAATGCCTCTGTAATTGTTAGGGTCAAATGTGTCTCTGTTCTTAAATATTGGGTTTATGAGTCCTTGATTGCAGATGTCAGGGAAATAACCTACACTCAGGATCAAATTAAACAGTTTAATATAGCCAATTGAGCATTTTGAGCATCACATTTAGGATGCCATCAGGTCCGCATGCTTTTTCAAATTTGAGGGCCTGAAGTTTCTTATAGAGCTCCTGGTCAGTAATTTGAGGGCCTGAAGTTTCTTATAGAGCTCCTGGTTGTTTGTGTTTATGGACTCCTCAAATAGTGTCAGCTGCTTGCTGTTGTACTTTGCTTTTTTGGTTCTTAGAGTTTTAAAGTCTCACATTATTTGGGTCTCTGTTGGTTTGATAGTGTTCCATGTTTTTTCCTTATAATTTTACAATCTGCATCAAACCAGTTGTCATCTGTGATATTTTTTGGTTTGTTTTTTATCAATTTCAGTTGTGCTTCTTTTGCTGTTTGCCTGGGGGCCAATAGTTTGGAATTTTACTAATTCAAGGGTTTTTCTTTATTTGCACTATTTTATAGTGTTGTAGAATAAAATTGAAGACATCAAAACTATGACATAAAACATATGGAATCATGTAGTAACCAAAAAAGTGTTAAACAAGTCAAAATATATTTTATATTTGAGATTCTTCAAAGTAGCTACCCTTTGCCTTGGTGACAGCTTGCACACTCATGGCATTCTCTCAATCAGCTTTATGAGGACCGCCACAGGAATGGAAGATCCAAAAATACCTCTACTGCAGAGGATAAGTTCATTAGAGTTACCAGCCTCAGATTGCAGCCCAAATAAATGCTTCACAGAGTTAAAGTAACAGATACATCTCAACATCAACTGTTCAGAGGAGCTGTGTGAATCAGGTCTTCATGGTCGAATTGCTGCAAAAAGACCACTTCTAAAGGACACCAATAATAAGAAGAGACTTGCTTGGGCCAAGAAACACAAGCAATGGACATTAGACCGGAAATTTGTCCTTTGGTCTGGAGTCCAAATTTGAGATTTCTGGTTCCAACCTCAACCAAATTTAGATGGTTTGGGATGAGTCGGACCGCAGTGAAGGAAAAGCAGACAACTAGTGCTCAGCATATGTGGGAACTCCTTCAAGACAGATGGAAAAGCATTCCAGGTGAATCTGGTTGAGAGAATGCCAAGAGTGTGCAAAGCTGTTAACAAGGCAAAGGATGGCTATTTGAAATTTCAAATATAAAATATATTTTGATTTGTTTAACACTTTTTTTGTTACTACATGATTCCATATCTGTTATGTCATAGTTTTGATGTCTTCACATTTATTCTACAATGTTAAAAATATTCCAAACGTTTGGCCCCCAGTGTATAGTTGATGTTTTTTACTGCTAGATTGATGCCTTCTTTACTGTGAGTGAATGTGGTATCCAGAAAGTTTTGGATATTTTGGTTACTGGTTGCTTTCTGGTATTCTTCTGTGCTGTTTTGGGCCCATCTGTATGAATTTCTGATGTTTTACAGCTTACTGGGTGTCACGGTCGCTGTGAAACAGGACCCGAGGCGCAGATCTGTAGTGCGAAGACATTCCTTTAAACCATTCCCAAAACCGAACAAAGGAGAGAACCAGCATGAACACACACACAAAAACCCACAAACACAGGTTGAACAAATTAATTTAAATAGGCTCCCCAATTAGAGGCAATGCGGCGCAGCTGGGTGGGGGGGGTTCAGGGAGGGGAACAGGCGTTGGTGGAGGCTCTGGACCCGGTGCCGGACGTGGCGCCACCGGGCTAGGAACCGGTACTGCCGCTACCAAGCTGGGAACACGCACTGGAGCTACTGGGCTAGGTACCGGCACTGGAGCTACTGGGCTAGGTACCGGCACTGGAGCTACCGGGCTGGGCGCACGCACAGGGCTTGAACAAGTAAACTTTTAGTACAATAGTTGTGTGCGTTTAGTGCAGTTTAGTGCAGATGTATTGGAGGATCTGTTTAATCTCACTCAATCCTACAGGGTTCTCCTGTCCTCTGAGGAGCTCCGCCTAGCTGCACTGGTCCTGTGGAGTGGAGGGGGGCATCCTCTCTGGTCTGGTAGAGGTGGTGGCCTGGTGCGGGGTAGTAGGCTGGGCCCGGTCCAGTCTGGCTAAGCTGATGGAGGTAGTGATGCTCTGGTGGTGGGTGGGGCCTGTGAGGTGCGCTGGGTCTGGTATGGCGTCGAGGGGGCCTGGGGCTCCTTGGTGGGCTTTATTGGCATGGGAACATATGTTGCCAAAGCAAGTGAAATAGAAAACCTCTCTCTCTCTCCCTCCCCCTCTCTCCCCCCTCTCTCCCCCCTCTCTCTCTCTAGGTGCCTACTCTCTGTCTATCTGTGACTGGGATGATGGTAAAGGTGACCATGTCAAGCATTATAAGATCAGGAAGCTGGACAGTGGAGGATATTACATCACAACACGCACACAGTTTGACACCGTGCAACAACTGGTGGAGCACTACAAAGGTGTGACTAGGGTGTAGGGGCTAGGAGGGAAGTATATAGAAGCTAGGGGCTCCTCTCTCTATGTCCAAGCCTTCTGTAAATCAGGTCCCTGTTTCCTTTCCTCTCTCTATGTTCAAGCCTTCTGTAAATCAGGTCCCTGTTTCCTCTCCTCTCTCTATGTCCAAGCCTTCTGTAAATCAGGTCCCTGTTTCCTCTCCTCTCTCTATGTCCAAGCCTTCTGTAAATCAGGTCCCTGTTTCCTCTCCTCTATGTCTCTCTAAGCCTTCTTTAAGTCTCTCCCAGTGTCTGTCTGCCCTCTAGTGGTGCAGTGTGGTGTAGCAGCTTCTCTGCACTGCGTGTATGTGTGCTAATTCCTGTGTCTGTATATCCAATATACAGACACAGCGTACTAATTATCAAGCACATTAAATAAGCAGCTGTGGCTATTGGATAGCATGGTGTGTCAGTGCTATTGTGTTCATGTTGTGTATCTGTAAAATACACTGCATCACCAAATGTATGTGGACACCTTTTTAAATGAGTGTATAAAACCGAGCACACCGCCATGCAATCTCCATAGACAAACATTGTCAGTAGAATAGCCTTACTGAAGAGCTCAGTGACTTTCAACGTGGCACCATCATGGGATAACACCTTTACAACAAGTCAGTTCGTAAAATTTCTGCCCTGGGGGACCAGCCTCATAATAATGCCCACGATTTTGGAATGAGATGTTCAAGCAGGTGTCCACATACTTTTGGTCATGTAGTGTATGTTAGTACTTTTTAGTGGATAATAGGATGCTGTTTTACATGTTCTATATGTTGCCTTTCATCTCTTCTTCCATCTGTCTGTCTGTCTGTCTGTGTCTGTGTCTCTCTTTCTCTCTCTCTCTCTCTGTATCGCTCTCTGTCTCCTCTGTCTCTGTCTTTGTCTCTGTCTGTACCTCTCTCACTCCCCTAAGAGCGAGCTGCAGGTCTGTGTTGTAGGTTGATTGGCAGCTGTAGGCGGGGCATGCCTAAGCTTGCGGACCTATCAGTAAAGACCCAGGATGTGTGGGAGATTCCCAGAGAGTCTCTCCAGCTCATTAAGAAGCTAGGCAACGGGCAGTTTGGAGAAGTCTGGATGGGTAGGAACTAGTTCTCTGTCTTTGCATGTTCATATCATTTCATATCCCTCCCTCTATCCCTCCCTCTAGCCCTCCTTCTATCCCTCCCTCTACCCATCCCTCTATCCCTCACTCTATCCATCCCTCTACCCCTCCCTCTATCCCTCCCTCTATCCCTCCCTCTACCCCTCCCTCTACCCCTCCCTCTATCCCTCCCTCTACCCATCCCTCTATCCCTCACTCTATCCATCCCTCTACCCCTCCCTCTATCCCTCCCTCTACCCCTCCCTCCCTCTATCCCTCCCTCTACCCCTCCCTCTACCCCTCCCTCTATCCCTCCCTCTACCCCTCCTTCCCTCTAACCCTCCCTCTATCCCTCCCTCTATCCCTCCCTCTACCCCTCCCTCTATCCCTCCCTCTATCCCTCCCTCCCTCTACCCCTCCCTCTACCCCTCCCTCTAGCCCTCCCTCCCTCCCTTGCTCTATCCCTCCCTCTAGCCCTCCCTCCCTCCCTTGCTCTATCCCTCCCTCTATCCCTCCCTCTATCCCTCCCTCTACCCCTCCCTCTATCCCTCCCTCTATCCCTCCCTCTACCCCTCCCTCTACCCCTCCCTCTATCCCTCCCTCTATCCCTCCCTCTATCCCTCCCTCCCTCTATCCCTCCCTCTATCCCTCCCTCCCTCTATCCCTCCCTCTATCCCTCCCTCCCTCTATCCCGCCCTCTCTCTCTGTATCTCTCTTACTCTCTGCCTGTATCTCTCTCTGTCGCTCTCTCTTTCTCTGTCTGTCTGTCTGTCTGTCTGTCTGTCTCTCTGTCTCTCTCTCTTTTGCTCTCTCTTTTGCTCTCTCCTCCCCTCTCTCCTCCCCTCTCTCCTCCCCTCCCTCCTCCCATGTCTACTCCCCTCTCTCCTCCCCACTCTCCCAACTGTTACCCCACCCTGCACCCTAACTGTCTGTTGTGTGTGTCAGGTATGTGGAACGGTACCACCAAGGTAGCAGTGAAGACGTTGAAGCCAGGCACCATGTCTCCAGAGGCCTTCCTAGAGGAGGCTCAGATCATGAAGCGACTGAGACATGACAAACTGGTGCAGCTGTACGCTGTGGTGTCTGAGGACCCCATCTACATTATCACGGAGTTCATGAACCAAGGTACTCTATGGAGCACTCACACACACTCCCACACACACACATACACACACACACTATCTCTCTCACTCACACACACACACACACACACACACACACACACACACACACACACACACACACACACACCACATGTTTTCACAATGATTTCTGGCATTCATTCAACTGTGTGTACTGTAGGAAGCCTACTGGACTTCCTAAAGGATGGGGAAGGAGGAAATCTGAAGTTGCCTCAACTGGTGGATATGGCGGCACAGGTAAGAACACACAATCACCTGCGTGGTTGGAGAATGGGTTAGCACTTCTGGCACTGGTGTCACCTCACATTCTGTTGCAGGTGGGACATGTGGGAGTTGGACCGTGTGCACCTCTGACCCTTCCTCCTGTTTGTGTGTATGTTTGTGTGTGCGTGTCTGTGCGCGTGTGTTTTGTGTCTGTGTGTGTGCGTGTGTGTTTTGTGTCTGTGCGTGTGCGTGTGTGTTTTGTGTCTGTGCGCGTGCGTGTGTGTTTTGTGTCTGTGCGTGTGTTTTGTGTCTGTGCCCGTGCGTGTGTGTTTTGTGTCTGTGTGTGTGTGTGTTTTGTGTCTGTGCCCGTGCGTGTGTGTTTTGTGTCTGTGTGTGTGTAGATAGCGGCGGGTATGGCGTATATAGAGCGTATGAACTACATCCATCGTGATCTACGAGCGGCTAACATTTTGGTCTGTGATAATCTGGTGTGCAAGATCGCTGACTTTGGTCTGGCCAGACTCATAGAGGACAATGAGTACACTGCCAGACAAGGTAAGAGAGAGTGTGACAACTCTTGCTGAGAACAGGGCTTCATAAAGACATTTGATTGATTGATTGATTTTACAGGAGCCAAGTTCCCCATCAAGTGGACAGCTCCTGAAGCAGCTCTATACGGGCGCTTCACCATCAAGTCTGACGTGTGGAGCTTTGGCATCCTGCTCACTGAGGTCATCACAAAGGGACGCGTCCCTTACCCAGGTAGACGTCTTACTCAGTCTCCCTCCTTTTTACAGACATAGGATTCCATGTGTTACACTACTAAACATCTCTCTGTATGTCTCTCCTTCTCTCTCTCTCTCTCCTCTCCCTCACTCTCTCTCTCCTGTTTTCTCTCCCTCTCTCCCCTCTCACTCTCTCTCTCTCTCTCTCTCTCCCTCTCTGCTCTCTCAACTTCTCCCTCTCTCCCTCTCCCTCCTCTTCCATAGGTATGAATAACCGTGAGGTCCTGGAGCAGGTGGAGAGGGGCTACAGGATGCCCTGTGCTCTGGGTTGTCCTGCCTCCCTCCATGAGCTGATGGTGCAGTGCTGGAGGAGAGAGGCGGACGAGAGGCACACCTTTGAATACCTGCAGGGCTTCCTGGAAGACTATTTCACTGCTACTGAACCCCAGTACCAGCCTGGGGAGAACCTGTGACACCACACACACACACACTCAGACACACTCAGCCATGCGTGCACACAAACACGTGTGTTTACAGACAGACACTCACTCACACACACACACACACACACACACACTCACACTCACACTCACACACACACTCACACATGCACACAAACACGTGTGTTCACAGACAGACAGACACTCACATAAACACACACTCACACACACTCAAACACACTCACACACACTCACAACCTATACACACTTGGGGGCTCCCGAGTGGTGCAGTGGTCACTACAGTCCCTGGTTCGAATCCAGGCTGTATCACATCCGGCCTTGATTGGGAGTCCCTTAGGGTGGCGCACAATTGGCCCAGCCTCGTCCAGATTTGGCTGGTGTAGGCCATCATTGTAAATAAGAATTTGTTCTTAACTAACATGCCTAGTTAAATAAATAAAAAAAACTATATGTTGTTGCTGTCAGGGCAGAGCAGAGCAATCAAACACAAGCCACAGAGTTCTCCCTCTCCTCCTATCTGTGCTCGGCTGCCCAGACCAGCAGAGTTAATGGGTCTGTGTCTTGATAGCTTTACTGTGTTACCATGACATCAAGGCTACATCTATAGATGGGGGTTAGGGGTCCAGGTTAGAGTTTTGTAGGCTGTAGTGGGCCAGTTTGTGCCTTAAATCTCTACTCAGTGTAAGATGATGATGATGACGACGATGATGATGATGACAATGACTTAATTCCAAAGATTTTTACTCTTTAAACATCTTTAATGTTTTTTTTACTGTAACCTTTCTTAAGTCTGATATTTTATGACAGCCCTGGTTTTGTTTTTTTGTTTTTCGAGCTTCTGAATCTGGTGGGTAAACGCTGCCAGCGGCGTCATGCCCATAGGGGGCACATGGGATCGATCGTGCACCCTCGAATTTGCCCTGTTTAAAAAATAATAATAAAAAAAATATATATATATTGTTGTTGTTTCTCTGTAATACTACTAGCCACCTGGCAATTTTATGAAGTTGACTTTAACTAGCCCAGCTAGGTTCCCAACCTCATAACTAGCTTTAACTAGCCCAGCTAGGTTCCCAATCTCCCAACCTCAAAACTAGCTTTAACTAGCCCAGCTAGGTTCCCAATCTCCCAACCTCAAAACTAGCTTTAACTAGCCCAGCTATGTTCCCATTCTCCCGACCTCAGAACTAGCTTTAACTAGCCCAGATAGTTTCCCAATCTCCCAACCTCATAACTAGCTTTAACTAGCCCAGATAGGTTCCCAATCTCCCAACCTAATCACTAGCTTTAACTAGCCCAGCTAGGTTCCTAATCTCCCAACCTCATAACTAGCTTTAGCTAGCCCAGCTAGGTTCCTAATCTCCCAACCTCATAACTAGCTTTAACTAGCCCAGATAGGTTCCCAATCTGCCAACCTCATAACTAGCTTTAACTAGCCCAGCTAGGTTCCCAATCTCCCAACCTCATAACTAGCTTTAACTAGCCCAGCTAGGTTCCCAATCTCCCAACCTCATAACTTTCTTTATTTAGCTCAGATAGGTTCCCAATCTACCAACCTCAGAACTAGCTTTAGTTATCCCAGATAGGTTCCCAACCTCATAACTAGCTTTAGCTATCCCAGATAGGTTCCCAACCTCATAACTAGCTTTAGCTAGCCCAGATAAGTTCCCATTCTCATAACTAGCTTTAACTAGCCCAGATAGGTTCCCAATCTCCTAACCTCATAACAAGCTTTAGCTAGCCCAGATAGGTTCCCAATCTCCCCACCTCATAACTAGCTTTAGCTAGCCCAGATAGCTTCCCAACCTCATAATTAACTTTAGCTATCCCAGATAGGTTCCCAATCTCCCAACCTCATAAGTAGCTTTAGCTAGCTCAGATAGGTTCCCAATCTCCCAACCTCATAACTAGCTTTGGCTAGCCCAGATAGGTTCCCAATCTCCCAACCTCATAACTAGCTTTAGTTATCCCAGATAGTTTCCCTATCTCCCAACCTCATAACTAGCTACCAAGCCATTTCAGGCTATCAATTAAGTTAGAGTAGCTAGCTTGTCTGTCTTAGCTGGCATGCCTGCTGTCATGGTTGGTAGACTTTAGTTGACTTTAACTAGCCCAGCTAGGTTCCCAACCTCATAACTAGCTTTAACTAGCCCAGCTAGGTTCCCAATCTCCCAACCTCAAAACTAGCTTTAACTAGCCCAGCTAGGTTCCCAATCTCCCAACCTCAAAACTAGCTTTAACTAGCCCAGCTATGTTCCCATTCTCCCGACCTCAGAACTAGCTTTAACTAGCCCAGATAGTTTCCCAATCTCCCAACCTCATAACTAGCTTTAACTAGCCCAGATAGGTTCCCAATCTCCCAACCTAATCACTAGCTTTAACTAGCCCAGCTAGGTTCCTAATCTCCCAACCTCATAACTAGCTTTAGCTAGCCCAGCTAGGTTCCTAATCTCCCAACCTCATAACTAGCTTTAACTAGCCCAGATAGGTTCCCAATCTGCCAACCTCATAACTAGCTTTAACTAGCCCAGCTAGGTTCCCAATCTCCCAACCTCATAACTAGCTTTAACTAGCCCAGCTAGGTTCCCAATCTCCCAACCTCATAACTTTCTTTATTTAGCTCAGATAGGTTCCCAATCTACCAACCTCAGAACTAGCTTTAGTTATCCCAGATAGGTTCCCAACCTCATAACTAGCTTTAGCTATCCCAGATAGGTTCCCAACCTCATAACTAGCTTTAGCTAGCCCAGATAAGTTCCCATTCTCATAACTAGCTTTAACTAGCCCAGATAGGTTCCCAATCTCCTAACCTCATAACAAGCTTTAGCTAGCCCAGATAGGTTCCCAATCTCCCCACCTCATAACTAGCTTTAGCTAGCCCAGATAGCTTCCCAACCTCATAATTAACTTTAGCTATCCCAGATAGGTTCCCAATCTCCCAACCTCATAAGTAGCTTTAGCTAGCTCAGATAGGTTCCCAATCTCCCAACCTCATAACTAGCTTTGGCTAGCCCAGATAGGTTCCCAATCTCCCAACCTCATAACTAGCTTTAGTTATCCCAGATAGTTTCCCTATCTCCCAACCTCATAACTAGCTACCAAGCCATTTCAGGCTATCAATTAAGTTAGAGTAGCTAGCTTGTCTGTCTTAGCTGGCATGCCTGCTGTCATGGTTGGTAGACTTTAGTTGACTTTAACTAGCCCAGCTAGGTTCCCAACCTCATAACTAGCTTTAACTAGCCCAGCTAGGTTCCCAATCTCCCAACCTCAAAACTAGCTTTAACTAGCCCAGCTAGGTTCCCAATCTCCCAACCTCAAAACTAGCTTTAACTAGCCCAGCTATGTTCCCATTCTCCCGACCTCAGAACTAGCTTTAACTAGCCCAGATAGTTTCCCAATCTCCCAACCTCATAACTAGCTTTAACTAGCCCAGATAGGTTCCCAATCTCCCAACCTAATCACTAGCTTTAACTAGCCCAGCTAGGTTCCTAATCTCCCAACCTCATAACTAGCTTTAGCTAGCCCAGCTAGGTTCCTAATCTCCCAACCTCATAACTAGCTTTAACTAGCCCAGATAGGTTCCCAATCTGCCAACCTCATAACTAGCTTTAACTAGCCCAGCTAGGTTCCCAATCTCCCAACCTCATAACTTTCTTTATTTAGCTCAGATAGGTTCCCAATCTACCAACCTCAGAACTAGCTTTAGTTATCCCAGATAGGTTCCCAACCTCATAACTAGCTTTAGCTATCCCAGATAGGTTCCCAACCTCATAACTAGCTTTAGCTATCCCAGATAGGTTCCCAACCTCATAACTAGCTTTAGCTATCCCAGATAGGTTCCCAACCTCATAACTAGCTTTAGCTAGCCCAGATAAGTTCCCATTCTCATAACTAGCTTTAACTAGCCCAGATAGGTTCCCAATCTCCTAACCTCATAACAAGCTTTAGCTAGCCCAGATAGGTTCCCAATCTCCCCACCTCATAACTAGCTTTAGCTAGCCCAGATAGCTTCCCAACCTCATAATTAACTTTAGCTATCCCAGATAGGTTCCCAATCTCCCAACCTCATAAGTAGCTTTAGCTAGCTCAGATAGGTTCCCAATCTCCCAACCTCATAACTAGCTTTGGCTAGCCCAGATAGGTTCCCAATCTCCCAACCTCATAACTAGCTTTAGTTATCCCAGATAGGTTCCCTATCTCCCAACCTCATAACTAGCTACCAAGCCATTTCAGGCTATCAATTAAGTTAGAGTAGCTAGCTTGTCTGTCTTAGCTGGCATGCCTGCTGTCATGGTTGGTAGACTTTAGAAAAACAAGCAATAACTAAATGTACTGAATAAGACTCACATTCCTTTCAATCTGTTACCCAGATTTTAGCAGAAATGCAGAGAAGAATGCTGCCAGTAGATGCTTACGTTACAAATAGGCCTAGCTTATGCGTCATTTTCACTAGATATCACTAGCTTTTTAAAAATATACATATATCTAGACATTTTTTATTTAACCTTTATTTAACTAGGCAAGTCAGTAAATAACAAATTCTTATTTACTATCACTTGCTAACAGGGAAGAAATCCGGGGGTGAGCATGGAGCGTGACTGGGCCAAGCTAGATCAGCTTGTAAAGTTGCTGGAGCCGTTAGTAATACACACCGACAAACTGCGACCTGGCCAAGACAAAGCAAAGCAGTGCGACAAATAACAACACAGAGTTACACATTAAACAAACAGTCAAAAACACAATAGAAAAATCTATTGTGTTTTTGACTGTTTGTTTAATGTTTAACTCTGTGTTGTTATTTGTCGCACTGCTTTGCTTTGTCTTGGCCAGGTCGCAGTTGCAAATGAGAACTTGTTCTCAACTGACCTACCTGGTTAAATAAAGGTGAAATAAAAAAAATAAAAAAAAATAAAAGGTTTGTCGGTGTGTATTACTAACGGCTCCAGCAACTTTACAAGCTGATCTAGCTTGGCCCAGTCACGCTCCATGCTCACCCCCTAACTACTGTTAAAAAACAGTTGGCACATACTGTATCCTCCTGAAGTCACTGCGTGAGCGCTTCGCATAGATACTTAATCCTCTGGCAGCCAACCCCTGCAGCAGCTTGCCTAATGGACTCAAATGTGTCTCTGGCACTTCGCTCAACATAGATGGAGCCACTGATGAAGGAAGCAGAGTCTTTTGTACTTCAGCAATTCAGAGAGTACAGCCGTGGAGCAGCAAGACCCCAGCAAGATGCCAGCACTTTGAATCCAGCAAGTATCTCGACCACAATTCTTCAGAAATATAGCTTCCTCGCATCGAGGATTGTGTTTACATTGGTGTAAACATGGGCAAGAGAGCGTTGGATTGGTGTAAACATGGGCAAGAGAGCGTTGGATTGGTGTAAACATGGGCAAGAGAGTTTCCTTCCACCATATTTCTTGCACCAGTCTAGGCGCTTATCCTTTAAATCCAAGTCAAATTAGGATTGATTTATAATGTAAACCTAACCAAACCTATGTTCTGGCCATGGAGCATGGAGTTGTATAGAGTCCTCTAGTGGCCAAAAGACTGTATTAGCATGGGCAGCACCATTGAGGACTTTTTGATTTAGTCATTTTGATTTAGTCAACTCGGTGGGACTTCCAACTTCATTGGCTGATCCCTCGTGATGACCCGGTTAGCATGACCTGATTACCCAGTTGGAGTTGTGACAGCCGGGTCATCAGGAGGAATCAGAAGATTATATTTACTATTTCAAGATGGAGATGTCCTCAATGGTGTTGCCCATGTTCTCACAGACACCACCATAACACAGATACAGACATGGTGTCTATCCAAGTCTATGGTCACATCTCCTTATGTATTACTGCCCCCCAGTGGCAAGAAGTGAAATCCCCAAGAAACAAATTAGAGGCCTCTAATGGCTCCTCCTAAGCATAGCCTGCTTTATTTTATTTTAGTTTTTACTGTTTTTATGATGATTGTAACCTTCTTTTGTTTCAGATGTTTCTGTGCCTGTGGTAAAAGTCTATCCTTCTGTTGTTTCAGATGTTTCTGTGCCTGTGGTGAAGGTCTATCCTTCTGTTGTTTCAGATGTTTCTGTGCCTGTGGTAAAAGTCTATCCTTCTGTTGTTTCAGATGTTTCTGTGCCTGTGGTGAAGGTCTATCCTTCTGTTGTTTCAGAGGTTTCTGTGCCTGTGGTGAAGGTCTAACATTCTGTTGTTTCATATGTTTCTGTGCCTGTGGTAAAGGTCTAACCTTCTGCTGTTTCAGATGTTTCTGTGCCTGTGGTAAAGGTCTATCCTTCTGTTGTTTCAGATGTTTCTGTGCCTGTGGTAAAAGTCTATCCTTCTGTTGTTTCAGATGTTTCTGTGCATGTGGTGAAGGTCTATCCTTCTGTTGTTTCAGAGGTTTCTGTGCCTGTGGTGAAGGTCTAACATTCTGTTGTTTCATATGTTTCTGTGCCTGTGGTAAAGGTCTAACCTTCTGCTGTTTCAGATGTTTCTGTGCCTGTGGTAAAGGTCTAACCTTCTGTTGTTTCAGATATTTCTGTGCCTGTGGTTACGGTCTATCCTGTTTCAGATGTTTCTGTGCCCGTGGTAAAGGTCTATCCTGTTGTTTCAGATGTTTCTGTGCCTATGGTAAAGGTATATCCTGTTGTTTCAGATGTTTCTGTGCCTCTGGTAAAGGTATAACCTGTTGTTTCAGATGTTTCTGTGCCTGTGGTAAAGGTATATCCTGTTGTTTCAGATGTTTCTGTGCCTGTGGTAAAGGTATATCCTGTTGTTTCAGATGTTTCTGTGCCTGTGGTAAAGGTATATCCTGTCGTTTCTGTGCCTGTGGTAAAAGTTTATCCTGTTGTTTCAGATGTTTCTTTGCCTGTGGTAAAGGTATATCCTGTTGTTTCAGATGTTTCTGTGCCTTTGGTAAAGGTATATCCTGTTGTTTCAGATGTTTTTGTGCCTGTGGTAAAGGTATATCCTGTTGTTTCAGATGTTTCTGTGCCTGTGGTAAAGGTATATCCTGTCGTTTCTGTGCCTGTGGTAAAAGTTTATCCTGTTGTTTCAGATGTTTCTGTGCCTGTGGTAAAGGTATATCATGTTGTTTCAGATGTTTCTGTGCCTCTGGTAAAGGTATATCCTGTTGTTTCAGATGTTTTTGTGCCTGTGGTAAAGGTATATCCTGTTGTTTCAGATGTTTTTGTGCCTGTGGTAAAGGTATATCCTGTTGTTTCAGATGTTTCTGTGCCTGTGGTAAAGGTATATCATGTTGTTTCAGATGTTTCTGTGCCTGTGGTAAAGGTATATCCTGTTGTTTCAGATGTTTCTATTCCTGTGGTAAAGGTATATCCTGTTGTTTCAGATGTTTCTGTGCCTGTGGTAAAAGTCTATCCTTCTGTTGTTTCAGATGTTTCTGTGCCTGTGGTGAAGGTCTATCCTTCTGTTGTTTCAGATGTTTCTGTGCCTGTGGTAAAAGTCTATCCTTCTGTTGTTTCAGATGTTTCTGTGCCTGTGGTGAAGGTCTATCCTTCTGTTGTTTCAGATGTTTCTGTGCCTGTGGTAAAAGTCTATCCTTCTGTTGTTTCAGATGTTTCTGTGCCTGTGGTGAAGGTCTATCCTTCTGTTGTTTCAGAGGTTTCTGTGCCTGTGGTGAAGGTCTAACATTCTGTTGTTTCATATGTTTCTGTGCCTGTGGTAAAGGTCTAACCTTCTGCTGTTTCAGATGTTTCTGTGCCTGTGGTAAAGGTCTATCCTTCTGTTGTTTCAGATGTTTCTGTGCCTGTGGTAAAAGTCTATCCTTCTGTTGTTTCAGATGTTTCTGTGCATGTGGTGAAGGTCTATCCTTCTGTTGTTTCAGAGGTTTCTGTGCCTGTGGTGAAGGTCTAACATTCTGTTGTTTCATATGTTTCTGTGCCTGTGGTAAAGGTCTAACCTTCTGCTGTTTCAGATGTTTCTGTGCCTGTGGTAAAGGTCTAACCTTCTGTTGTTTCAGATATTTCTGTGCCTGTGGTTACGGTCTATCCTGTTTCAGATGTTTCTGTGCCCGTGGTAAAGGTCTATCCTGTTGTTTCAGATGTTTCTGTGCCTATGGTAAAGGTATATCCTGTTGTTTCAGATGTTTCTGTGCCTCTGGTAAAGGTATAACCTGTTGTTTCAGATGTTTCTGTGCCTGTGGTAAAGGTATATCCTGTTGTTTCAGATGTTTCTGTGCCTGTGGTAAAGGTATATCCTGTTGTTTCAGATGTTTCTGTGCCTGTGGTAAAGGTATATCCTGTCGTTTCTGTGCCTGTGGTAAAAGTTTATCCTGTTGTTTCAGATGTTTCTTTGCCTGTGGTAAAGGTATATCCTGTTGTTTCAGATGTTTCTGTGCCTTTGGTAAAGGTATATCCTGTTGTTTCAGATGTTTTTGTGCCTGTGGTAAAGGTATATCCTGTTGTTTCAGATGTTTCTGTGCCTGTGGTAAAGGTATATCCTGTCGTTTCTGTGCCTGTGGTAAAAGTTTATCCTGTTGTTTCAGATGTTTCTGTGCCTGTGGTAAAGGTATATCCTGTTGTTTCAGATGTTTCTGTGCCTCTGGTAAAGGTATATCCTGTTGTTTCAGATGTTTTTGTGCCTGTGGTAAAGGTATATCCTGTTGTTTCAGATGTTTTTGTGCCTGTGGTAAAGGTATATCCTGTTGTTTCAGATGTTTCTGTGCCTGTGGTAAAGGTATATCATGTTGTTTCAGATGTTTCTGTGCCTGTGGTAAAGGTATATCCTGTTGTTTCAGATGTTTCTGTTCCTGTGGTAAAGGTATATCCTGTTGTTTCAGATGTTTCTGTGCCTGTGGTAAAGGTATATCCTGTTGTTTCAGATGTTTCTGTGCCTGTGGTAAAGGTATATCCTGTAGGTGATGGCTTTGTTTTTAAGTGTAGCCTGCATACACATACTGTATGTCTTTCCATACTCACATACACACAATTTGGCTGGTGTGGTCAGTCTACTACAAATTGGGTTCCTCCTGTGGTTCGTTCAGTTTGTCTGCTATCTGCTTATCTATGCCATCACTGTCCCTCATAACCATAGGGTTACAACAGGTTATTATAGCACTGACTCTTGTCAGTGCCCTTCTCTTGCTCTCTCTCACGCTCTCTCGCGCATCTCTCTCGCTCTCTCTCACGTGCTCTCTCTCTCGCTGCGTTCTCTCTCTCTGGCGCTCTCTCTCTCTTTTGTGCTCTCTCTCTCCCCTATTCAATTCAAGGGCTTTATTGGCATGGGAAACATACTGTATATTAACATAAAGCAAGTGAAGTAGATAGTAAACAATACAAATTAACAGTAAACATTGCACTCAGAAGTTCTAGTAAATAAACATAAATATGGGTTGTGTTTACAATGGTGTTTGTTCTTCACTGGTTGCCCTTTTCTTGTGACAACAGGTCACACATCTTGCTGCTGTGATGTAACACTGTGGTATTACACCCAGTAGATATGGGAGTTTATCAAAATTGGGTTTGTTTTCGAATTCTTTGTGGATCTGTGTAATCTGAGGGAAATATGTGTCTCTAATATGGTCATACATTTCACAGGAGGTTAGGAAGTGCAGCTCAGTTTCCACCTCATTTTGTGGGCAGTGTGCACATAGCCTGTCTTCTCTTGAGAGCCAGGTCTGCCTACGACGGCCTTTCTCACTAGCAAGGCTATGCTCACTGAGTCTGTACGTAGTCAAAGCTTTCCTTAAGTTTGGGTCAGTCACAGTGATCATGTATTCTGCCACTTTGCTCTGTTTTTTGGTTAATTCTTTCCAATGTGTCAAGTAATTATTTTTGTTTTCTCATGATTTTGTTGGGTCTAAATGTGTTGTTGTCCTGGGGCTCTGTGGGGTCTGTTTGAGTTTGTGAACAAAGCCCCAGGACCAGCTTGCTTAGGGGACTCTTCTCCAGGTTCATCTGGTGATGGCTTTGTTTTGGAAGGTTTGGGAATCTCTCTCTCTCCCTCTCTCTCTCCCCATCTCCGTTCTTTCTCTGACGACTCTATATCTACCCACAACCCCATCGGCATTGCGTAACCCAGACAACAGCTTCTGATATAATAAAAAAAGAAATACACTTCCCAGAGTTCTTATCGGTAGAACCGAGGCCAACTACGGGTCCCCGGATGGGACTGACAGCCAGGCACGTCTGACGAGAAACGAAAGGCGAGATTGCAGTGTGAGAGAGAGAGAGACATAGAAAGGGGGATTTTAATATCGCGGGGAGAGAGAAACGGACGAAATATTTGGTTCTTTCCTCTGTTTTCTTCAAGGCATGCCTGTCCCGCGCCTGTCTGCCACTGGATCGTTCTAGCGGTGTTTGAGGAGTGTTCCTGTATGTGCGTGCGTGCAGAAGGGGTATCCGCCCCCCTGTCCGTCTCCCCTTCTCTCCATATATTCTCCTTATTTGTCTCTTCCTACGTTTTCTGGGCTCTGCTGTTGATGTACTTCAGCTTGTTTTTAGATAAACGTTTTTCTGTGTCGGAGCCCTGCACACACACACAGACAGACAGAAGTGCGAGGCACCGAGGGGAGACAGACAACGACGTTAACTGGAGGATGAACGGAAAATGATGTGTGCCAGCGGTGGCAGCCGTGATATTACCGAGAAATCCGTGACCCGCGCGACGAGAGGAGAGAAGCCCCGCTGCAGCACCGAGCCTCTCCCGGTGAGTGCGCATGCATCGTCTGTCTGTGTACACAACCCATATTTGCATACTGGGCCGTTCTAGCGCAGCTGCCAGAAGCGCGCGGCACCGCTGCATTTTTTTTATTGAAGGAATGTGTATTAACCTCGGCGCTGCCGTTATAACTCGCTCTGGGTCAGTCTGCCACTGACGTGGTGGGCTCCCCTCTCATTACTGTTGGTGATCACACACGCACACACGCGCGCAGACACATAGTTAAGGCTATTGTTTCTACTGGTTGTGAAACCCAAGATGTCTACCATACAAACACACATTCACACAGGACCGTATCCGTTACTGAGACAGGCTCTCCTCTGCATTAACCGTGAATGGAGGCGGTCGGTCTCGAGCTCAATGGAACATTCGGTGCTCCGGTGCTGCTGTGGCGCGAGCCCAGGGCGCGCTCCGACAGATGTTTACTCTAATTACTTAGAGATAGAGAAAGCCCAGCTAGCACGTCACCTTCTGAGAACAATATGTTTCTTAGAGCTAGGTGAGTGTGGTTGTCCTATGTTTATCTTGCATACAACCTTCCCATAACTTTCTGGGAATAGTGCAGGATAGTTGATTGGCTTTGGAACATGTTCAGTCATTTCATTACTTTATATTTAATTTACATTGTGGTAATGTTCTATGAACGTTCTCCAACTGGTTTGACATTTGGAATGTTCTCAAAATGTTAAGAAAGCAACCTTCTGTGGGAATTTCAGTATTTCAGCATAATGTTTACTACAGGTTTACTCATGGTTCTATTTAAAGCCATGTTTTCAAATGGTTCTGAAAACTTTCCATAAAAAAATCAACTTTAGTAACGTTCAGAGAGTGTTCTAATAATATTATTTACAAACATGTACATTCTGTTCTCAGCATCAATAAAACTCTCTCTATACTCTATCTTGTAAAGTGTGTTCAGGTGTGTTGGCCGTGCCCACTAATTGGCTAAACCTGGTTTTAATGAGTGCTTGTTTCCTTTGAAATTGGGTCTGTTTGAATAGACTACAATGAACAGTTTTGTATGTGTAAAAAAACAAGGCCATGTTAGTTTGCTCCTTGTGGCGCAGTGGACTAATTCCATGGATAGACTACATAAGTTAAAATCCCACTGATGTCACAATAACAAATAAATGTGTCTGCATAATTAATGCCTACGGAAATACATTTCCATGTGTTCTATCTGTGCTTGGAGTTCCAAAAAGTTTATCTAAAATAAGCTAGCAGTCTTATTGAAATGTTCAGTGAAGGTTTTAAGGAAGTCATTCTAAAACCTACAAATAACCTATAATTTACATTCTCAGAGCGTTAATAAAACCTCCCAGGAAAACGATCAAGGAACCAGAGTAAAACGTTCTCAGGACCTCCCTGCAACCTAAAAATAAACGTTCCCAGAACAGGCAACATTTTCACTTCTGTTCTTAGAAGTCAGGAAAGGTATGGCTTCGCTCCCACAATCAATGTGAAACCAAAAACATACATACACCTTCCAAATATTGCGTAGTAACACCCCCCCCCCCCTTTTGTCCTCAGAATAGAGAGAGAAGAAGAAGAGATAGAGGAAGAGCAATAGAGAGATGAAGAGAGTGTAGGAAGAGAGAGAAGGGAGAGATAGAGAGAGAGAGAAGAGAGAGATAGAGGGAGAGATAGAGAGAGAGAAGGGAGAGATAGAGAGAGAGATGAAGAGGGAGATAGATGGAGAGAGAGAGAAGAGAGAGAAGGGAGAGATAGAGGGAGAGATGAAGAGCGAGATAGATGAAGAGATGAAGAGGGAGATAGATGGAGAGAGAGAGAAGAGAGAGAAGGGAGAGATAGAGGGAGAGATGAAGAGCGAGATAGATGAAGAGGGAGATAGATGGAGAGATAAAGGGAGAGAAGGAGAAAGAAAGATAGCCTATAGGGCCAGTGTCCGTGTGTCCTGACAGTGGGCCCTTATTGACATGCGTACCCCTGCCGCGTGCACGTGATGCAGAATGATATGTCTTAAAGGGAGAGACATCTGTGTGTGTGTGTGGGTATGTACTTCTGTGTCTGTGTGTGTGTGTGTTTGTGTGTGTGTATGTGTGGGTGGATGGGTGTGTACGTCTGTGTGTGTGGGTCGGTATGTACGTCTGTGTTTTTGTGTGTGTGTGTGTGTGTGTGTGTGTGTGTGGGTATGTACGTCTGTGTTTTTGTGTGTGTGTGTGTGGGTGTGTACGTCTGTGTGTGTGGGTGGGTATGTACGTCTGTGTTTTTGTGTGTGTGTGTGTGTGGGTATGTACATCTGTGTTTTTGTGTGTGTGGGGGGGGTGTGTACATCTGTGTATGTACGTGTGTGTGTGTGTGTATGGGTGGGTATGTACGTATGTGTGTGTGTGTGTGGGTGGGTATGTATGTCTGTGTGTGTGTGTGTGTGTGTGTGTGTGTGTGTGTGTGTGTGTGTGTGTGTGTGTGCCATTGCAGGATATATAACAGCGTAGACCTATTGTGTACCTGTGTGCTCGGTGGTGGTAGTCATAGAAACAGCCTTGTATCGCCACTGATGTTCTCACTGTCCTTATAGGCCAGGTCAGCAGTCAACACACACACACATCTATACAGAAACGTGCACTTCGAGTGTTTGTCTTGGACTGCTTCATGTATGTATTTGTTTGGCTGGAGTGTGTGTCTGTGTGTGTCTGTGTCACACACCCTTTCTAACTGAAGGTCATGAGCCTCCCATTCAGAGTTGTGGTTCTAGTTATTTTCCAGCTAGTTCTAGTTCTGGTTCCAGTCCAGGTTCTCTTCCAGCTAGTTCTGGTTCTAGTCCAGCTAGTTCTGGTTCTGGTTCTATTCCATCTATCCCAGCTTCTGGTTCTACTCCAGCTGGTTCTGGTTCTATTCCAGCTAGTTCTGGTTCTACTCCAGCTGGTTCTGGTTCTATTCCAGCTAGTTCTGGTTCTATTCCAGCTTCTGGTTCTATTCCAGCTAGTTCTGGTTCTGGTACTGCTAGTTCTAGTTATGGTTCAGGTCCAGCTAGTTCTTCTTCTATTCCAACTAGTTCTGTTTCTGGTTCTATTCCAGCTAGTTCGGTTTCGGGTTCTATTCCAGTTAGTTCTGGTTCTAGTTCTGGTTATATTCCAGTTGTTTCTGGTTCTAGTTCTGGTTATATTCCAGTTAGTGTCTGGTTGTGTGTGTTTACTCAATTAAAATCAACTCCAACACAATGCATTCACAAAGCCTTCATATCCAATGGAACCCTAACCCTAACCATAACCCAATGAAATCTAATATTAAACATCTCTCTCTCTCTCTCTCTCTCTCTCTCTCTCTCTCTCTCTCTTCAATTTCAATTTAAGCTTTATTGGCATGGGGAAACATATGTTAACATTGCCAAAGCAAGTGAAGTAGATAGTAAACAATAAAAAATAACAGTAAACATTACACTCAGAAGTTCCAAAATAATAAAGACATTTCAAATGTCATATTATGTATATATGCAGTATTGTAACAATGTGCAAATAGTTAAAACAAATAGTTAAAGCAAACTCTCTCTGTCTCTCTTTCTCTGTCCCTCTTTCTCTGTCTCTCTGTCTCTGTTTCTGTCTCTCTCTTTGTCTCTCTCTCTGTCTCTCTTTCTCTGTCCCTCTTTCTCTCTCTTTCTCTGTCTCTCGCTCTGTCTCTCTGTCTCTCTCTCTGTCTCTCTGTCTCTCTCTCTCTCTCTTTGTCTCTGTCTCTGTCTCTCTGTCTCTCTCTCTCTCTGTCTCTCTCTCTGTCTCTCTGTCTCTCTCTCTCTCTCTTTGTCTCTGTCTCTGTCTCTCTGTCTCTCTCTCTCTCTGTCTCTCTCTCTGTCTCTCTGTCTCTCTCTCTCTCTCTCTCTGTCTCTCTCTTTGTCTCTGTCTCTCTGTCTCTCTCAATTCATTATTTTTCACACCTACATTAGCCGGGCTATTAAACCTGCTAATCCATTGTCCTGCAAATAGCCTGTTAGGTTGTGCGTCAACAATTCGCCACCTCACCCGCTCTTAAGATAAGCTTCGGGCCAACTGGGGGCCCAATGCTGGTTAGGAGACACAGCTAGAGACTATGTAATTGTGATGAACTGAGAGAATATATATGGATGTCTTTGTGATTGTGTGTATTAAATTGATTTATTATACTGGCGGCTATTATACTGGCGATGTCTGCAGACATCAACAGCCACCCTCGAAGCATCGTTACCCATCGCTCCACAAAAGCTGCGGCCCTTGCAGAGCAAGGGAAACAACTACTTCAAGATCTCAGAGTGAGTGACGTCACCGATTGAGCGCGCGTCGCTAACTAGCTAGCCGTTTCACACCGGTTACACATAACCAATTCCAAGTTGGTGGGCTAGAAGTGTCACGCCCTGATCTGTTTCACCTGTCCTTGTTCTTGTCTCCACCCTCTCCAGGTGTCGCTCATTACCCCCTGTGTATTTATACCTGTGTTTTCTGTCTCTCTTTACCAGTTCGTCTTGTTAGCCAAGTCAACCAGCGTTTTGTCTCTCAGCTCCTATTTCTCCCAGTCCTTGTTTTTCTTAGGCCTCCTGGTTCTGACCCTTGCCTGTCCTGACCACGAGACTGCCTGCCCTCCTGTACTGTTCGGACTCAGCTCTGGTTATTGAACTATTGCCTGTCCCTGACCTGCCCTTTGCCTATTCCCTTCATTATAATAAATATCGGAGCTCTAAACATCTGCCTCCTGTGTCTGCATCTGGGTCTCGCCTTGTATCGTTATAGTACGAACTGGCCATGACTGACCCAGCAGACTTGGACCAGCTCTTCCACGCTGTCTCTCGGCAGGGAGTTACTATTGGGAAACATGAGGAGCTACTTCAGAACCTTTTGGAGGGGCTTTGGTCTCCATGGGTTCAAGGCATTAACAGAGCAATTTCGGGAATTCGCTTGCAGGCAGCACGCCACAACTGAGACCACCCAGCCACTCAGTAACCTCCCTACTAGTGGTATATTCGTTCAGCCTATCCCGGCTCCCCGGGAACCCCGCTTACCTCTTCCGGAGCGTTATGATGGAAATCCTGGGCACCTGTCGGGCATCCCAGTGCTCCCTAATTTTTTAGCTTCAGCCTTCTTCATTCCCTTCGGACCGATCAAAGGTTGTGTATTTCATTACGCTAATGTCTGGAAGGGTGCTCTCCTGGGAGACGGCTGTGTGGGAACAGCAATCCGCTGTGTGCCATAGCCTAGAGGAATTTATAGCAGAAGTGAGGAAGGTATTCGATTCTCCAGTGCCCGGGAGGGAGGCGGCTTGAAAACTACTGAAGATACAGCAAAACTCTGGTAATCACAGTGAGTCTTTCCAGTTTCTCCTCATCGAATCCCCCCATGTTCCTGTGGTTTTGGGATATTCTTGTCTTCAGAAACATAACCCTGTTATTGATTGGACCACGAGTTCAATCCTTGGCTGGAGCCCATTTTGCCATTCCCATTGCCTTAAAGCAGCACAGCCTTCCCCGAGACGTCCTCCTCAGAGCTTAAGCCAAGCCTTGGATGTCTTTATCATCCCCACAGAATACCATGACCTCCTGGAGGTATTCAGTAAGGCACGGGCTACTTCTCTTCCCCCACATCGTCCCTATGATTGTGCTATTGACCTGCTTCCTGGCAACATGCCACCTCATGGTCGGATATATTCTCTATCCGGCCCAGAGACCAAGGCCATGGAGGAATATATTGAGGACTCTCTAGCTGCTGGAGAAGAATGACATTACTGTCAAGAATCGTTATCCCCTACCACTCCCCTACCACTCCTCTCCTCGGCTTTCGAACCTCTCCAGGGAGCCACCATTTTTTCCAAGCTGGACCTTCGAAATGCCTACCACCTGGTCCGAATACGCGAAGGAGATGAGTGGAAGACAGTATTCATTATGAGTACTTAGTGATGCCGTTTGGACTCACTCGTTGTTTTCCAGGCCCTGGTAAACGACGTGCTCGACGACATTCTGTTTTTTTCCCGTTCTGCCCAAGAACACGTTCTCCATGTCAGACAAGTCCTTCAGCGCTTCCTGGAAAACCAATTGTTTGTGAAGGCTGAAAAGTGTGAATTCCACCGCTCTACAATCTCTTTTTTGGGATATGTCATCGCTGATGGTATTGTCCAGATGGACCCTGAAAAGGCGAAGGCAGTGGTGGAGTGGCCCCAACCTACGTCCAGGGTGCAGCTACAACGTTTCCTAGGTTTTGCTCATTTCTACCGCCAATTAATTTGGGGTTACACCACCCTGGCCGGCCCTCTCACTGCACTCACCTCTCCTAAAGTATTGTTCACCTGGTCCCCGGCAGTTAACAGTGCCTTTGTGGACGTGAAGCACCGGTTCACGACAGCCCCCATACTCGTCCATCCGGATCCGTCCCGTCAATATGTGGTGGAAGTTGATGCTTCTGATGTTGGAGTGGGGGCTATCCTGTCCCAGCGATCCGCCCAAGACCAAAAGCTCCATCCCTGTGCCTTCCTGTTCCACCGTCTCAACTCTGCAGAAAGGAACTACGACGTGGGTAACCGAGAACTCCTCGTGGTTAAGATTGCACTGGACGAGTGGAGGCACTGGCTGGAAGGAGCTGAGCATCCGTTTCTGTTTTGGACCGACCATAAAAACCTGGAATATCTCCGAACAGCCAAGCGCCTTAATTCCAGACAGGCCCTGTGGGCTTTGCTGTTTACCAGATTTAACTTCACCATTTCCTACCACCCAGGGTCCAAAAATGTGAAGCCTGACGCCCTCTCCCGCCTCTATAGTTCCGCTGCCACACCATCTGTCTCTGAGACCATTCTTCCTACCTCATGCCTAGCTGCTTCAATGGGTTGGGGGATTGAGACCCTGGTCCGTAAGGCTCAACTTTCCCAGCCTGGACCTGGAGGGGGTCTGGCTAATAGGTTGTTTGTTCCCAATTCAGTCAGGTCCTGGGTCCAGGAATGGGCTCATTCCTCCAGGCTGACCCGTCAACCGGGTTCCCGCCAAACCCTAGCCTTCTCCGACAACGTTTCTGGTGGCCCACAATGGTCTCTGATGTCTTTGCTTTCGTCCCTGCGTGCACTGTGTGGCTCAGTGGCAAGCTCCTTCTGGCCTCCTTCAACCACTACCTGTCCCTCATCGTCCCTGGTCCCATGTCTCTCTGGACTTTGTCACTGGGCTTTCCCCATCTGATGGCAACACCGTCATTCTGATGGTTGTTGATCATTTTTCCAAGGCCGCCCATTTCATCCCTCTCCCCAAACTTCACTCTGCCAAAGAGACGGCCCAGGTCATGGACTCCCGGTGGACATGGTCTCCGACCGGGGTCCTCAGTTCTCGTCTCAGTTCCGGAAGGCGCTCTGCACCCTTATTGGGTCGTTGGCCAGCCTGTCTTCTGGATTCCATCCTCAAACCAACGGCCAGTCGGAGCGAGCTAAACAGGATCTGGAAACCACCATAAGATGCCTCGTTTCTGCCAACCCCACTACATGGAGCCGACAACTTGTCTGGGTGGAGTATGCCCGGAACAACCTTCCCTGTTCTGCCACGGGACTCTCTCCTTTTGAATGTACCATGGGGTATCAACCTCCACTCTTCCCAGAACAAGAGCAGGAGGTCAACATACCCTCAGCCCAGATGTTCGTCCGCCGCTGATCGCGTACCAGGAGAAAAGCTCAGGCGACACTTCTCAAAACCAATTCCAGGTACCGTCGACAAGCGGACCGCCGCAGAAATCCAGCTCCACGCTACCGCATTGGGCAGAGGGTATGGCTCTCCACACGGGACCTGCCCCTTCGGGTGGAGTCCCGCAAACTGTCCCCTGTTTCATTGGTCCTTTCCCCATCTCTAGAGTCCTTAGTTCCACTGCTGTCTATCTTTTGTTACCCGTACCCTCCGTATTCACCCTACGTTCCATGTGTCTAGGATTAAACCCGTGTCTCACAGCCCTTTGTCTTCTGTCTCCAGGCCCACCCCTCCTCCCGTGTCATCGATGGCAATCCGGCATACACGGTGAAACGTCTCCTGGGTGTTCGACCTCAGGGCAGGGGTTTCCAGTACCTGGTTGACTGGGAGGGTTACGGCCCGGAGGAGAGGTGCTGGGTCCCCGCTAGAGACATCCTTGATCCAGCCCTCATCGCCGACTTCCACCACCGACACCCCGGTCAACCAGGTATGCGCCCAGGTAGGACGCCAGGTGGCGTCCCTAGAGGGGGGGGTACTGTCACGCCCTGATCTGTTTCACCTGTCCTTGTCCTTGCCTTCACCCCCTCCAGGTGTCGCTCATTATCCCCTGTATATTTATACCTGTGTTTTCTGTCTCTTTGTGCCAATTCATCTTGTTAGCCAAATCAACCAGCGTTTTGTCTCTCAGCTCCTATTTTTCCCAGTCCTTGTTTTTCTTAGGCCTCCTGGTTCTGACCCTTGCCTGTCCTGACACTGAGCCCGCCTGCCTGACCATTCTTCCTGCCCTGACCTTGAGCCTGCCTACCGCCCTGTACCTTTTGGACTTAGCCCTGGTGATTAAACCCTTGCCTGTCCTGACCACGAGACTGCCTGCCCTCCTGTACTGTTCGGACTCAGCTCTGGTTATTGAACTATTGCCTGTCCCTGACCTGCCCTTTGTCTATTCCCTTCATTATAATAAATATCGGAGCTCTAATCATCTGCCTCCTGTGTCTGCATCTGGGTCTCGCCTTGTATAGTTATAAGAAGAACCATCCTCACATTTATATCAACAAAAAATAAAATCTTCCCTGGAGCACTCCTGCAAGCCTGGAGGAAGTGTAAACTAAATGCATCACGATCACTCCTTCATAGTGTGCACAATCTATCACTGATTTTCTCACATCACTTATTTTTATTCACATACTGTAGGTATATTCTTCAAGATTTTCTTTACGTGGATTATTCGTGGGAGATATTTTCAAACAAGGAAGTGCTGCGAGGCACGTGAGGCATTTTAACCAATGAGGTTGCGGAAAGGGCCTTTAAATGCCAGTAGCCAATCGGATGCCAGGAAATTACTCATAGTGTTCCAGCTCAGCTAACTTGCTAAATAGCGATTTTCGTAAAATTCTATTAAAAATTTACATATTTCTCTCAATTTAACATTTTGTGCTTGACTCGTTATGACGTTATAATTACTTACATTTGCTTCCACCGTAATGTTTTTGTCAGCCATCTTTGCTTTACAAAATCACCAGCTATGTGTCCCATAGCGTCAAATTCGTCATTGGAACCACTCGATATGATTGGTCATATAAAAACCTTGGGACCCAAATGCATAAAGAGTGCTCTAACTCCCCCCTGCGGTGGTCTGGAGCAATGAAGCCGTGACGCTGGGTACCTCTAACTCCCCCCTGTGGTGGTCTGGAGCAATGAAGCCGTGACGCTGGGTACCTCTAAATCCTGCGGCAAAAGCTTGCAACTTTTAAAGGAGGAATCACTGTAGGATACCATCAACCCCACAGGCCTTTTTGGGTTGGAGGGTGTGTATTCTGTCTTGTAGTTCATTCAATGTAATTGGAGAATCCAGTTGATTCTAAGATTTGTATTTGATCATGTACAGTTGAAGTCGGAAGTTTACATACACCTTAGCCAAATACATTTAAACAAATACATAAAAACACAATTCCTGACATTTAATCCTAGTAAAATGCCCACAAATGTTCTATAAGATTGAGGTCAGGGCTTTGTGATGGCCACTCCAATACCTTGACTTTGTTGTCCTTAAGCCATTTTGCCACAACTTTGGAAGTATGCTTGGGGTCATTGTCCATTTGGAAGACCCATTTGCAACCAAGCTTTAACTTCCTGACTGATGTCTTGAGATGTTGCTTCAATATATCCATGATGCCATCTATTTTGTGAAGTGCACCAGTCCCTCCTGGAGCAAAGCACCACCACAACATGATGCTGCCAGCCCCGTGCTTTACGGTTGGGATGGTGTTCTTCGGCTTGCAAGCCTCCCCCTTTTTCCTCCAAACATAACGATGGTCATTATGGCCAAACAGTTCTATTTTTGTTTCATCAGACCAGAACATTTCTGCAAAAAGTATGATCTTTGTCCCCATGTGCAGTTGCAAACCGTAGTCTGGCTTTTTTATGGCAGTTTTGGAGCAGTGGCTTCTTTCTTGATGAGCAGCCTTTCAGGTTATGTCGATATAGGACTCATTTTACTGTGGTTATAGATACTTTTGTACCTGCTTCCTCCAGCATCTTCACAAGGTCCTTTACTGTTGTTCTGGGATTGATTTGCACTTATCGCACCAACGTACGTTCATCTCTAGGAGACAGAACGCGTCTCCTTCCTGAGCGGTATGACAGCTGCGCGGTCCCATGGGGTTTATACTTGCGTACTATTGTTTGAACGTGGTACCTTCAGGCGTTTGGAAATTGCTCCC